>CAJNDT010005862.1:0-407500 GCA_905221615.1 Symbiodinium sp. CCMP2592
GTAAAGTAGTAGTAGTAGCAGCAGCAGCAGCAGTAGTAGAGTAGTAGTAGTAATACATACCACTAGTAGCTGGCTTGGTGGGGTGGGTGGGGATCGAGTGGGGAGCCCTACCGAGGGGGAGCCAGGCACATAAAGACGGCTCCTCCCGCACCGCTGGCCGGGTGTGGGGTGGCAGTCGCATTTCCTTGGGCAGCCTCTCTTTGAAGCCAACGTGCCAGTGCCGGCACATGACAGCGAGGCAATGGGCTAACGTGCTCGCTGGGGAAAGGTTGCTCAAGGCCCTGCGGGAATCTGCAGGTGATGTGGCTGTTGAGGACGGGAGGCCACTGGTTCCAGTAGTAGTAGTAGTAGTAGTAGTAGTAGTAGTAGTAGTAGTAGTAGTAGTAGTAGTAGTAGTAGTAGTAGTAGTAGTAAGTAGTAGTCGTTAGTAGTAGTAGTAGTAGTAGTAGTAGTAGTAGTAGTAGTAGTAGTAGTAGTAGTAGTAGTAGTAATAGTAGTAGCGCAAGTAGCATGCTGGCAACCACGCTCAACAACATGTAATTGTCGCATACCGATGCCCTTTCGGAACGGAAGATCGGCAAGTGGAGGATGGGGGAGCACTCCTCGAACCCATTATCGGGTTCGGATCATCGAGTCCCGACCACAAGCCCGATCCACCACCAGGGTGGTAGTTTAAGGAGACCAAGTTAACTCCCCCTGGCAGTCTCGGCTGCGCTGCGCATTGCGCTTCTTGTGCCCATGTAACATGCAGGGGGTCGGTCTTCTGACATCCCAGGTCACCCATGAAACCAGGGTGGCCTGCTCCCGCATGGGCAATCAACACACATGCATGCTAGCAGTAGCATCAGCATCAGCAGTAACAGTAGTATTAGTTTTGCAATAAATTACTAGGTTTAGGGTTTCGAGTTTAGGTTTAGGGTCCCTGGTTTCATTTGCACAGGCCCGTGCCTGCCTCCACCTCCACGGCGCCGGCAGCACCAGAGGCCGCCTATCACGGTGCAAGTTTAAGAAAGGCCAACCCTTAAACCTTAAACCCTAACCCCCTCACTCCTAAACCCTAAGCTCCTAAACACCAAAACCTGCAAACCCCTAACTCCTAAACCCCTAACTCCTAACCACTACTACCTGTAAACCCCTAACTCCAAAACCCCTAACTCCTAAGCCCTAAGCCCCGAAACCCTAAACTTTTCACTCCTCAACCCTAAACTCCTGAACCTCAAACCCCAAAACCTGCAAACCCCTAATTCCTGAACCCCTAACGCGTAACCACTGAATACCTGCAAGCCCACAACTCCTAAACCCCTGAAGTCACCAACATCGTTGCGTCTAAATTAAAACCGGCATGCTGCGAAAGGATGAACCCATGCCTAGCCCCCTGCCTCGGGGTAGTTTTCCCAACGAAGTCCGGCCTTGGGGTCACCAACATCGCTGCATTTAGACTAAAACCGGCGTCATGCGAGAAGATGAACCAATGCCAAGCGGCCCTCCCTTCGGATAGTTCTCGCAACGAAGTCGGGCCTTGGGGTCACCAACATCGCTGCACATACCGGGGAATCCTTGCTCCGCTTCACTGAGCGACAACAAACGACACTCTCTTTTTGAACCCCGGACCGCAGCCAGCTCCCATATCATCACTCATAGCCTTCATGCCGAACCACGCTTGATCGCATTGCACTCTTTCACAATGATCGACACACACTCGCCGGCGTTGAGTCGGTCAATCCATTTCTTGACTGTGGTCGTGGCGTCGGGCGCCGTCTTGACTGACAATTGCAAAACCTGTTTCGACAGCTCGCTGTCGAATACGGTAGGCATCTCCACACCATTCCGGTTCTGGAACTTCAGCCTGTAGTGGGCTCTGGGGTCCGCCGCCTTCGCCTTCGGCTTGCTCGGCTTTGCTTTTGCTTTGCTCGGCTTTGCTTTTGCTTTGACCCTGCTCTTCGCCGTCGCTTCCACCTTCGCTTGCGCCGGGCCGGCAGCCTGCCAGAAAAAACAACTCTTAGAAGCGTCTTCTGACGAATTCCGATTCCGAACCCCAATCTTGTGTAGAAGCGTCTTCTGAGGAGTTCCGATTCCGAATCCCGGGCAACCTTGATTCCGAGCTGTTTATTTGCAAATCATGGAATGAACCGCCAATCCTTGCCTCATCCCCCTTCGGATCTTCATGCTCTCGGTCGTCGGGTGGCTTCTTCTCGCCGGCCTGTCGCGGATTTTGTGCGTCTGAAGGCGAAACGAGTAATTAGTAGCTCCTGAATTTCGAGGTGTATTTAATTTCATTGTGTCGGCGGGGCGAGCCGCCAGCGGCATTGGTGCCGCTTGCTCCAGGCGTAGGGTTTAGGGTTAACAAGTATTATGAACACACAGTAACCGCCGTAACAGAAACAGGTACGAGTAACAGTAAGTATAACAGTAACTGTAGCAGCAGCAGCCCAGCAGCAACATTAGCGTAGTAATTAGTAAGTAGCAAGTTGTATGTAGTAGGTAATCATGTTCTGAATACGTGCGTGTGACAGTTGTGCTTATGATAAACTGATAAACATGGTGATGACAATGGTGAAAAAAGGATATCTACTCGGCAGGATGTTTGCTCGTCACACTGACCTCGTGTAAGAGAAGCTGCAAAGACACATGCACACACACACACACACACACACACACACACACACACACACACAGAGACTTGGTCATGCAATGCGCAGTTCGACTCCCCAGCTTTTTTTTCCGGAACAGCAATGCCGCTTGGCGGGTAGTACTGTATCAATGTTCAACCGACTGAACTAAACTTTGGAGAGCTTTACGGAAGCGATGCGAATTGGGCGCGTTGGTACGAGGCATCGCCTTGAACAGACTCAAAACAAGTCTGGCTCGCTTTGTCTGTCTAACTTCAGCACATAAACAACATGATGGAACTTTACAACAATAGTACCGGGCCTTTGGCCAGTTATGATTATAGACGCGGACGGCGGACTGCAGTCGGCCTTGTTGTGTCCTCAAATGGCTGCCATCGACGCACACAACTTCGGATGATTGGACACGAACGGTATTTTTCACGGGCTCAGACGATGTCGAAGAAGAATAATCAGAAGAAGTGGAGGGCGAAGTCGAAGATGATGAAGAACTAGAAGACGTAGGTCGGCGTTTGCCTCGATGCCGTTTGGCACGTTTTTTTTTGACCCGATGCCGTTTCGAGACCTGTTTGACAGGTGCCTTTTGAAGCTTTGTACGTGCCCTGGTCGGTCTGGGTGGATCAAAAGTAGCCTGAGAAGACAAATCGCTGGAGTTCGGCATGTTGTCAGCACACGAGGCGCCCGTGTGTTTGACAGGTGCCTTTTGAAGCTTTGTACGTGCCCTGGTCGGTCTGGGTGGATCAAAAGTAGCCTCAGAAGACAAATCGCTGGAGTTCGGCATGTTGTCAGCACACGAGGCGCCCGTGTGTTTGACAGGTGCCTTTTGAAGCTTTGTACGTGCCCTGGTCGGTCTGGGTGGATCAAAAGTAGCCTCAGAAGACAAATCGCTGGAGTTCGGCATGTTGTCAGCACACGAGGCGCCCGTGTGTTTGACAGGTGCCTTTTGAAGCTTTGTACGTGCCCTGGTCGGTCTGGGTGGATCAAAAGTACCCGAAGAAGACAAATCGCTGGAGTTCGGTTCCATGTCGTCAGCACACGAGGCGCCCGTGTGTTTGCTGTGCTTGCCTTCGAATGTCAGGAGACGGCTGCTGCTTCTGCTGCTTCTCTTGAGACCAAGATGCAAGTATTGGGGCACAGCTGTCGTCACCTTGTGAACCAATTGAAGAATGCTCGGTACATGAGAGAGAGAGAGAGAGAGAGAGAGAGAGAGAGAGAGAGAGAGAGAGAGAGAGAGAGAGAGAGAGAGAGAGAGAGAGAGCAAGAGAGCGAGAGAGAGAGAGAGAGAGAGAGAGAGAGAGAGATGGGGATGGAAGGGACAGATAGGCAGATAGGAGGAAAACGAAAGAGAGCCAGAGATAGAAAGAGAACGGAACAGAGAGAAAGAATACGGCAACGAAAGAACGAAAAGAGAGCAGGAGAGACAGGGACCTTGAACCCTCAGACCTAAGACCCCCAAACCCCTACTTCCCCGAATGCGAAACCCCCTATCCCCTCCAAACCCCCGACCCCGCAAACCCCAAGGCACCCTAAGATGGACCCTGTTTGTTGAGTCATTGCTGCAGCTAACCGGCAAAGCACCCTTTAATCCAAACCTCTAAACGGCTAAAGCCTTGCATCCAATAACCCAAACCCCCAAACACGTCGAATCCGAAGCAAACCTGATTCCGAAGAAACACACGGAATGAACCGCCAATCCTGGCCTCCTCTCCCTTCGAATCTTCCTGCTTCTGCTCGGCGTCGGCGGAGTCGTTCTCGTGGGCCTGTCACGAAATTCGTGTGTCTATAGGCGAAAGAAGCAAGTAGCGTTGGAATGTTGATGCATCATACACACTGCACAAAAAGAGCGGAGACTATGTAAAATAAGTGCGCATCAGGGGGGCAAAGGAGAAATTCGAAGCAGTCGAATCCGAAGCAAACCTGATTCCGATGAAACACAGGGAAAGAACCGCCAATCCTCGCCTCTTCTCCATTCGAATCTTCCTGCTTCTGCTCGGCGTCGGCGGAGTCGTTCTCGCGGGCCTGTCACGAAATTCGTGTGTTTATAGGCGAAAGAAACAAGTAGCGTTGGAATGGTGACGCATCGTTCATTTCCTCGTTGTAGGCGGAGCGAGCCGCCAGCGGCATTGGCGCCACTTGCTCTAACTACAAAATATTTAAAGAACTTTAGCTGTGAAATCACTCAAAACAAGCGGTGAGTATACAGTGACTAGTAACGTAGCAGTAGTCGTCGTATCGTCATTGTCTTCCTCCCTGCACACGGTCTTTTGCGATGCCCAAGGACAAGCTTCTGGCCCGGCGATTCTGTGATCGCTGGACCAAATATAAAATCTGCTGTAGCCGCAGCTCGTCAGTCCAGGGCCTCCAAGTTGTACGTGTCCACCGTCACCTCCATGGTGACCGCCTCCCCAGGTCTACCGTCGGCGGTGATGGAACATGAGCTGGCGCCCGCTGTGTGCTGCACCGATTGGCTGTCCGCAATATTCCCCTCCACTGGAGCCGCCTGTTCCGGCGTGGAATTTGCCTTCGGACGTCCGGGAAAGCCATGTCCGTATTGCTGCCATTGCCAGTCACATCGCCGAGAATGTGGGTGCCGATGTCTGCCCTGACGACCACAGTGGCTGCAGCATGTGCGATGCCCAGCGCTTGCGAGCCGGATGCAGGACTCCGTCGCACATTGTAGCACCCGGAATTGGCTTGGCTGTGGCACGCCATCAGGCCCACCCGCTAGCCATCGTTGATGTCTACGACAGCGGCGTGTGTGCTGCTGTCCGTTCGTAGCCGCACACATTGAGCAGCACTTGCTGTGCTGCGGTCTGTGCTGGTGATCCTGGAAGTGCAGCCAGCAGCCCGGAGTCGTGCAAGCCGTGAGCCCATCTGTTCGCACCGGAGAAGCCTCATTCCAATCGTTCATCCTCGTGAGAGCAAGTTTAAGTGCAGTATAAGTACCACGATGATGACAGCAGACTCCTTCACGCTAACCTGATGAGCCGAAACGTGCCTTCAAAACGGCAGGGGGACGGCAGGACCAGGTGTAGTGTGGCACTGCCCAATATCAGCCAAGCAACAACAGACAAGTGCATACAATTGCATTTTACCGTATCAGCACCAACTGCTCTTTTATTGTGAGCAACACGACTAAGGTTGCAACAGCAAGGCCTCAAAGTATCAGAAAACACTCAACCCAGTAAAGCCTCAAACCCTGAAGACTTGAGCCCACAACACCTCAACCCTAAACCCCAAACCTTAAACCCTCAACCCCCAACCCCAAACCCTAAACCCCTAAACCCGAAATGAACCCACAACACCTAAACCCTAAACCCCAAACCTTAAACCCTCAACCCCCAAACCCTAACAGAGCCACGGTTTAGAGTTAGGCCCTGGCCTTTCTCTTTCGTGACTGGCCCAGCTTCAGGGTTGTTGCGTTGGAGCCAGCCTGGCTAATTTGTTGTAGGCGGCGCGAGCCGCCAGCGGCATCGGGACCGCTTGCGGGGTTTAGGGTTTTAGGGTTCCGGGAGGGTGGGGTTTAGGGACTGCGGTTGATGGGCTGGTGTTTTAGGGTCTGGGCTCAGGGGTTTTGGGTGCAGCCCACCTCTGACTCGGATTCAGGCGAGTCAAATCCCAGCTCACGTGGGTTGGGCACATCCTCCGGGCCATAGTGCGCGCCCCCAAAACCGGCGCCACGTGCGTTGGCCGTCTCGACGATCCCGAGACACTTTTGCAGCGCCTGCATTGGGGGTGCAGACAAAGTTCAACTTATTAACCCATGGATCGGCCCGGCGTCCAGCTGCTCTGAAGCTCGCCCAAGCGCTGTGAGAAGCCCACAGGACGGCTTGCCGTCCTCGGCACTTATGCTGGGCCCATCACGCCGCGACACTTAGCAACATGATTCTGTTTAAAGAGCTGCACTCGCAAGAATTTTAACTCGCAGGTCCTCCGTAAAGTTGGGATCTTCAGGTTGGCGCCCTGCATCCTCACATGTCCACAGGAAGCAAAAGTTCACTTGCAGGACTGCATTCATGTAATCTCGGTCCGTCGGATGATCTGTCACGGAATAAGGATTCTGGTGGAGCTCCGCTCCGAAGGATGTGTCCTGATATGAGCACAGAAAACAAGTTCACGCGATGTTTTTCAGGTAGCCTTGTCGGCAAGTGCCTTCTGCGTTCCGTCTGTCACCGTGTTGTCCTGAAGCAGGGCACCGCATGATAGCAACACCAACTCACGGTTGAACACAAAAGGTTCAATACACCGACGTCCTGAGAATCGGCATCTTTTTTTGTTGCATTGTCCATCAACCCGAGACACTCTTCCAGCACCTGCATTGTATTGTTCGAGGAGCCTATGTTCAACCCTTACCTGTGGATTGGCCCCGCCTGCATCTGCTCTTCAGCTCGCCCAAGCGCTGCGAGAACCCCATGATACGGCCTGTAGCTGTATCTCTCCGCACTTGGGCTGGGCCCGTCCTGGCATGAACACAGGAAAATAGTTCACCGTTGAACACAAGACGAAAGGTTCACGGCAAGTGCCTGCGTGCCGTCTGGCACCATGTCGTCCTCAAAGAGGGCACCACATGATAGCAACACCGAGACCTCTGCTCCAAACCTATCCAAACCGTGTCCTTTGAAGCCGCCATTGGGGTTGAGTCCTGACATGAACACAGGTAAAAAAAGTCACGGTTGAACACAGGCCAGAGATTCACGGTAGCCTGGTGGGCGAGTGTATCCTGTGTGCCATCCTCAAGCATGCCGTCCTGAAGCGGGGCACGGTAACAGTAACAGCAACACCCATCATCCAAGCCATGTCCTCGGGAGCTGTCGTGGAGAGGCTCCGAAGCACATCAGAGGTGTCTGCTTTGAAGGATTCTTCCTGACATGAATGAACAAAGGAAAAACATCGTCGTAGCCTTGTTGGCAAGTGCCTCTTGGGTGTCGTTTCGCACCACGTCGTCCTGAAGCGGGGCACCGGCAGCACCAAGACTCCTCATCCAAATTTGAAGGCATGTCCTCCGCTGTATCAAAATCCATTCTCAAGGATCGGCGAAGCTCCATGGGGGTCGGCAAGACGGCTGCCTTGCATTATTTGCCAAGGGCTTGTTCTAGTTGATGCCTTAGCTTAGTGAGGTGTCGTGGCGGTACATGCGCCGGTATTTGTTTCGAGAGTTTCAAGGTATTTAGAGGAATTGACTTACAGTATTCTGATAAAATGCACAATGACAAGTAACAATCTTTTGCTCAGACTAAGCACCTTTATGTTGTTCCTAGCACCACGATCTAGATGGGAGAACATGGAAACCTCGTCTGCTGAAGCCAGGTTGGCCAGACTCTGGGTGTCCTGGCAATTGGCAATCTTCAGTTCGCGCCGGGACCTTCTCACTCTTTGATTCGGCTCCTCGCCGGACAAAGTCGCAGCCACCTCGTCCAGAAATGGCTCCTGGTCACTTGATTGAGCATTATCACAGGGGCTCGGGGAAAACATCCGTCCTCTTCTGTCTGCGCATCATCTGGGCCCTGACAGACGGCGAAGCCCTCACCGACACCCATGTGATGGGCCCACCCCGCGGATTCGAGCCTCTGCATGGCCTTTCTTCTTGCCGCTGGACTTTTTTGGCGTTTTTTTTTTCTTCTTTTCCTTCTCCTTCTTCGTCTTCTTTCGGCTGTTGTTTGTCTCCTTCTTCGAGGTCTTGGCAGCCGGTTTTTTTTGCGGCTTCTTCTTCTTCTTGGACTTCACGTCGTCGTCCTCGTCGTTTTCGTCTTCGTCTGAGTCTGCGTCGTCCGTGCAAGGCTCGCTGGACTCCGAGCCTTCTTCTTCTTCTTTTTTAACTCCTTTCTTTTTTCTCGCCGTCTTCGGCGCCGCCTTCGGCTTCTTTCTTTCTTCTTCTTCCTCCCTGCGGTACTCCGGCAGGGGGTCGCGAGAGGCCCCCGCTGCCCGGCCGCTTCCGCTCGGCCCCGTGCTGTTGGCTGTAAGACTGGACGTGTAGTCTTCCAGCCTGAACTGTGGCCGACTATATGTCGCCGGATGCGGGCGCGGGGGCACGTATTCCACAGCTTCTTCCGAGGAGGCAGACGACATGACTTGAGCCGAAAACTGCATTATTGCCAGTTCCGCCGGCTCACTTATAGTCAATTGTCAAACAGATGGAGTGCAAGGCCCAGCAGGTTTTCGAGTTTAAAGGAGCGCCGTCGTGGCAAAACGGCCGACAGAGCCTTCCCCAGCATGGCTTCACTCAGAACCAAGTCTTGAAGAGTTGCTATTTAGTCTTATGGGCCTGTGGAGGCCGATGATACACGTGAAGCCTGCTTCCGCTCTCCGCACCTAGCACTGAGCACCTACATGATCTAGTAGACACCCGGCTCAACATCGAAGAGGCCCTTCAGAACGAGCGCGGGCCGCAAGGGAATCAGGCGGGCCCACCAATCCTCGGCAGCTCGATCGTACCGGACGTGCCAGGCAATGCCCAAGGATTCGCACTGCTTCAGCTTCGCGATGTCGAGTGTTCGACCCCACGAAAGGGCAGGCACCGCCTGTAGCAGGAACAACCGACAGTCTATTTATGGTTCTGTGTGTCTTGGGGTTTAAGGGTCTAGGGTTTGGGTTTGATTGACATGGGATTATAGGGATTAAGATTATATGTCTATACATATCACCCACACGAAAACACTCACCGGGTGGATGGGGGAACGGCGCAACTAATTGGAAATCCGGGTGTCCTGATTCTTCTTCTTGTTGGATTTCTTGATCATCTTGCCCGTTCTTTCGAGGCTGTCCAAGACGAAAAGGAGAAGGTCCTTTTCGTTAATCAAGTTCTCCGCAAGGTTCACCTCGTGGTGACTGATCTGCACCTTTGCCTTGCAATTCATGGTCCGGTGTGTCTTCGGGTTTAAGGCTTTACGGTTTAGGTTTAATTGACATGGGGGTAAGGGTTACATGTCAATGAAGCTAATTCCAGAAAATCAAACACTCACCGGTGGGTTTTCTCACAGTCGCCTCCCCATGGTCCTCCATGGCTTTGAGAAGCGTTTTCACCGGCGTCGGCTTATCAAGATAGGGCAGGTCCGCGAGGTGCGACGCGATTTTCTTCTTCTCCAAGATCAACAGGCTGTCGAAGTCCAAATGGAACTTCAACAGTCTCCCGCCGTCGTCCTCGCTGCCGATCTCTGCCTGGAAAGGCGCAATTTCATGGAAGCATCGACCCCTCAAGGACCCTGAACCCCCAACTCAAAGCAACCATTCGAAATAAATGTCAATCCAAGAGTCCAGCGTCTTCGCGGCATCTTTGCCATCCATGAAGGTGCCGCTGCCAAAGCTTGCAATCAACTTGCCGGAAAGGAAGGTCGTCGCCTCGTCCACCTCCGCCCAGAACTTGTCACCACTTTCCATCTCGTGGATGAAGCGAACAGTGCCGCTCACGTTCAGAACCGACCTGAAGCAATGAGTCAGTAATCTGAGTCACAGAAAGTTTCACAATGATGACGTATAGATGAAATTAAAGAATACAAATTAATACATACAAAGAAACGGATTCTGGAGTTCGGCGATGTGCTTGCTCGTGAGGGGCTCCTCGTGCTCCACGAGCTTGATCCGCTTAGCCGCAGAGTCCTCCGACTCATCTGTGCCCGCATCCTCGCGCACCCGCTTCTTCTGCGGGTTGTACTTCTTGTCGTGCTCCTCCATAGCAGTGCGAATGTCTTCGGATATGTCGTCGAAGCCCTCGAACTTCTTGTAGAAGCTTTCCACCCAAGCCAGGTCGCCGTCTGGTAGAGGCCTTGTGACCTTGAAGTCAGCCGCATCCAGGTTCGTCGGCCCCGCAGTCTCTCGGAGGCCGGCAGTCAAAGCATCAAAGTTCGGGAAGCCTGGCAGGCTAAGGGTACCTGTGCGGGCAAGTGAGTAGGCCTGCTCCCGCACCCTCCCCTCGATCAACTTGGCAATCTTTGTGTCCGCGATGGTCACGGAGCTCCAATCCGCACCCTTCGCCTGCTCCTGGACTGGATCACTTCACTCGTAAACTATCCAGGCACTGAACCTAAACCCTTAACCAACTCATGGCCGGTCCTCCAAGACAGCCAGAGGAACGGATCCGTCGTAGCCCAAGGCATCCACCAGGGCCACTCGCTTCACCGACGGAAGCTTCTCCAGCAAGGCACGCATAGTTTCCCTGATGAAGGATGTCCCGGCACTGACTTGCCGGAGGTTGGATAGAAGGACAAATGACGAGCGAGAATAGAAGAAAATTACCGGAATTATAAAGGGTTTGGGGCCTGTTAAGTATTCGGGTTTAGGGTGTAATCGGCGGAGAGCACCGCCGGCGGCCTGCAGTGCCGCCTGCCACTATAATCATAATAATAAGATAATAACTGTTGTTTACTGCTATCAATAACAAAAAATACCAAAAATGCTTAGGGTTTAGGGTTTATACGGGTTCAGGAGCTTATATTTTTTATTATTACTATTTATTGTTATTATGATTATTCATCAAACTATTATGCAACTATGTTTTTGCTTGTTATGTTTCGCATGCATTACTGTTTAATCTGCCGAAGCCTGCCTCTGTTCCTGACTGTCGCTCATGACATCCGTTGTCAGAAGACCCCTGTCAGTAGGCTTGAACATGTCCTTGCGGGGCAGCATCTCCTCGGCAAAACAAATGCGAGGACATGTTGCTTTCCGATAGGCCACTGCACCAATTGGCCGGTAAATTCATCCAAGGCGCGATTCCCTGAATGAATCCGTGCCTGAAGGGCTTCGACTTGTGGAAGATGTTCGAGGGGTTTCGTGCCTGGCACTTCAACGCGGAGCAGGGACATCAATGGACTGGATAAGAACAGGCCCCTCATTGCTCTTAAAAGGTCGATCCAGGTACCGTCACCAGCGCTCCGTGCAAGATGCAGGACCGAGAGCCATAGACGCTGTCCTCCGACAACAGAAAGATGCACTGTTTCTCCGTGCAAGATGCAGGACCGAGACCAAAGACACTGTCCTCCGAAAACTGAAAGATGCACTCTTTCACCTCCAACCTTCTCTTCGGCTCGCTGAAGAGCTTGAGGAGGTCGTACCTGAGTGCTCTCACCGCTTGGTCCGAAGCCACCTCCTCCTCGGTTTTCTCGCTGTCGCCGACGGCGTCTTCGTCGTCTTGGTTCTCCTCCTCCTTTACCTCCTCCTCTTCGTCGTCTTCATCTTTCCTTGGAACCGGCAATGGAAATTAAAGGAGAATACGGAGTGCTGAATCAACACAGGGCTTTGAATCCAAAATAACACAAACATCGTGCTGCTGCCGAAGAGGCGTCTTTTTTTCCACCGGAGCGGCTGCGCGGTTAGGAAACACTATCACCGCCACGCCGCGCAACGGATGCAACGACAAAACATTGGTGGTGCAGCTCACGCAATACTCCGTCTTGAGGGCAGTTAAAACCCCTTGGCTTGGCAAATTCCATATCCTGCCAAGCGGGAGGGTGGGCCGAAATTCATCATGAGGCGACTGGCACTCAGCTCAAAATAATTCTGCCGAGCAGCATCACCAGTGCCTCCTCCCCCGGCTTGCCATCCAGCGCCGGGCCGAAGCTCTGCTGCAAGTGCGGCAGGATCGTCGGCATCACCTTGGTTCATCTTCAAGCATCTCCTCTGATTTGCTGCGCCGGGCGAGTCTGTGCTGATTGCTGCCACGAAACCGCGTCGTTGAGCTGGTTCGCGGGGGTCCCAAAGACCTTTGCCCGCGCAGCACAGTGGTCCTCCACCATTGCCCAGGCTCGGTGGTGGGCCTCCTGTCCACGGCTCACCCGGGGCAACGCACATGACAGAAACGTTGGATTTATGGACCTCCGGCCTCCAAGGACCTGAGCAACGCATTCCTGCGCTTTGCGCTTTCTGAAAGGCACGAACGGACCATTGTCTCATGGTTCAGCTGGTCGGCTTTCAGCTCCTCTCTCCACACCTGGTAGGCGGCTTTGAGTGCGGCGTGCTTCGCGTTGTTGAGCTTGCTTTGCGAGTTGAGGACAAAGGCTTCTGACACCTTTCCCTCCATTTCCAAGACCACAGGAAGCTTGTCCACGTTCAAGCTGTCCCGGCCGTGCAACTGCCCGCGAAGGTCCGTGTCCAGTAGCCTGCACAGATCAGTTTCGGGGTTGAGGGTTTAGGGGTTCATAGAAATTGTATAGGGTTTGGGTCCGGAGTTTTTGGGGGTTTTGCCGGGTTTTGGGTTTTGCTTTTGAATTTTGGTTTCTGGGATTTGGGGGACAGTTTTGACCGAAACGTTTTGACCGAAAGTTCTGAGCAGGTTTTGTTTTTTGACTTGAAACTTTCATTTTGGGTGGCGGACTGGGGTCCGAGCTGGCTGGTGCGGGCTGGGTGGGGGCTGGGCTGGGGGGCTGGGGGGACTGGGTGGGTTGGCTGGGCTGGGGCTGGCTGGGGTGCTGCTGGGCTGGGGCTGGCTGCTGGGCTGTGGGCGGGGCTGGACCTGGGGCTGGTTGGGAGCTGCTGAATTGGGCTGGGTTAGGCTGGGCAGGACTGGCCTGGGCGGGTGTGGCTTTCCACGCACACGTTTAAGGAAAATTCGAAAATATCGAAGATGCAATCCATATCGAAGCGAAAGACACACAATTTCTATTTATCCTGCTCTTGAGGGTTTAGGGTTTAAGGTTCGAAGTTACCCTGCAATGCGGGCTCGTCCTGGCTAGGTAGGAGGGAAGTTGAAAAAACAACAAACCCCCCAAAACCTCCTAAAACCAGTCAAGCACCAAGCTGTTTCTAGACACCCGGAGTTGCGACTGGATTTCCAGAAAACCAGTCACAGAATCACTGGTCTTGGTGGATGTCAGTCACGGCTGGTGTTCGGATTCAATAGTCCAAGCTGCGACTGAGACCTCCATATACCTATGATTTCGCGACTGGTTTTCCAGGAATCCAGTCAAAATCGCCATGTGGATTTGGCCGCCGGTTGCGCGACTGGTTTTCTGTAAAACCAGTCACGATCTCGGTGGCCAAATGGATTTGGCCGCCGGTTGCGCGACTGGTTTTCTGTAAAACCAGTCACGATCTCGGTGGCCAAATGGCTTTGGCCGCCGGTTGCGCGACTGGTTTTCTGTAAAACCAGTCACGATCTGGGTGGCCAAATGGATTTGGCCGCCGGTTGCGCGACTGGTTTTCTGTAAAACCAGTCACGATCTCGGTGGCCAAATGGATTTGGCCGCCGGTTGCGCGACTGGTTTTCTGTAAAACCAGTCACGATCTCGGTGGCCAAATGGCTTTGGCCGCCGGCTGCGCGACTGGTTTTCTGTAAAACCAGTCACGATCTCGGTGGCCAAATCCAATTTGGCTACAGTAGTCCCTCGTCGAACACATCCCTTAAGCAATGCCAGTCCGCCAGGGAATGCTATCCCTGAGCCCCAGAGCCAGCCCAATGGATTTGGATGTCCCAAATTAAAAATAAGCAATCTAGTCCGCCGGGGAATGCTATCCCTGAGCCCCATGGCAGAGCCAGCCAAATGGATTTGGCCGCCCGAAAGCAATTCCAGTCCCCCCAAGAATGCTATCCCTGAGCCAATTAGGGAGTTTCTCGCCGCAGTATTCCCTACTCCCCACAATCCATCCGCATTCACAACCTAAAGATATGGACACTCGTAGAATGCCAAATAATGCAGCTGAGCAGCCCCTGCATGAACATCTCTTCGAGGCGAGTCATAGTCTTCTCATCAAACTTCGCTCGCAAAGCCGACAAAGCTCCAACCCACATCTGCGAAAACTGCAGCAACTCTTGATGCTTCTCCAGCGGCATCTGGGCCGCTTTCTTACAGGGCACATGATTGACCGACATGACTCAACAAACTACGCAAAATCGTGCCGAATAAAACCCTCGTAACGAAGAGAAGCAGTCCTTGGTTTTCTGGCTGGAGTTCGGCGCTGCCTGCGCCTCGAAGCCCTTCACCACTCTGTTCAGGTAACAGAGCTGGCCCTCTTCGGTGACCTGGAGTATCTGCCGCCAGCCAATCCCGGGAGGGTTGCCATCCATACCCGTAATGTAGAAGTCAGACTCCAAGATCTCGTACGGCAGTCCTGCGTCAGGCGTCAGGTGTATTAGCAGGCGGTAGACAACAACCCGACATGTCGCTCGAACTCTGATCGCGCCAATTCCTTTCGAGTTCGCCTCAGAGCCAGCTCTCGGTTGCACTGTTCAGCCCGCAAACCAATACAAACTTCAAGGGTTGAAGTTTGTTCACACATCTCATTCGGAAGCCAACTTGCCCCACGGAGCAAAAGAAGCTATATACAGCAAGGCTCCGCACGTCATTTCAATTTCTGCAGTAGAGCCGCAGCGCCTCTCAGGCCCGTTCGGGCGAGAACCACAGCCTGCCTGCAGCAGTATCTCTTCCTGCGATACCGGACCACTTCGTCCCTCGGTCTCTTCAGGCTTCGTGCACGTTCATGCTTCCTCTTAAAGTGCCGATAGGCATGTCGAAACTTCTTCAGGAGGTGGTTGCCGATCCTGAAGCGTACTAGCAGCATCTGCTTTCTCGCATTTGCGAACCAGCTTTTCAAGGCAAACTTGCCCGGACGAACTCGTGACTTATTCATGGTTTCAGCGGGCATGACTAGCAAAGGTCTGCTGAGTCCTGAGCCATTGGCAAGCTTGCGGCCAAGCGGCTTTTGAATGGGAAGCTTCTGTGCTTTGGGGTTGTTTAAAGGGGAGGCATTGTCTGGCTCCAGAACCTCGAAGCAACGATTTTTTTCCGGCTGATTTGTGAACAGTTGACGCCGCATCTTTGCCAAAGCCATTACAGCCTTCTATGGAAAACGACACGCATCGGCAAAACCTGTGCGCGGGCGGCTGCCCTCGCTGGCGGCGCACGTTGTCCGTGCACCGAGAAGCCTCGTTGCACAGCACAAATGCAAGGGATGGCGTCTGCAACATACTGCTTGAGATTCAGTCGAGGGACGATTGGCCAAACTCTGCAGAAAGGTGAGGCGAGGCGCGGGAACTCTCGCCAGCGAAGCACGACCTGTTATTTGAGCTATGTAGTGAACAGCCCGGCCGTAGTGAGGATAGGCCGTTCTCAGGGCATCTGCCAGCTCGGTCAGCTCTTCCTGTCAAGACTTAGCTGGAAAATTGTGGCAAATCCACTTGCCAACGTTGAATTGACAAGTCTAAGTTCAAGTTGACTGAGAGGGTTCAGGGTTTAGGCTTATAAAATCAAGGCCGCATTAACGTCAAAGTTAATGAATTTGCACGACTGTCGTCCCCTCATGAATCCTTCCGGTCATCGTCCATCTGGAAAGTCTCTCCACGATGGTCCAGGACTTGATTGATCATGTTCTCAGCCCTGTCACGGAAAGCACCGGGAAATATAAGCACCCCAGACGAGTACTCATCATCGCAAAGGTTTTTTTTCAGGAGACAGAAGATGTCGCCCGGGGATTGCCGTACACCCGGAGGCAAACGTTGCTTGCAGAAGTCGAGCTCTTCCGGGGTCATGTTCAACCTTGCTTTGTACCTCGTGTCGGCAGAACCCACACAATTGGCGATTCACACGCAGTCCCCATGTAACACTTGGAAGAACAAGGTGAATTTCGGGATGTGCGGCTAAGACGCGTGAAAGACTGCGGGACCAGTTTCCTGTCAACATCCTACGGCCCACGCTCTTTAAACGCATTGTTGAGCGACACGATGTCAGGAAGAAGTTTTTTGAAGGGCCGTACCTTGGAGCTGAACACGGATTGGTTTACTGCTGACTGATGTTTTGGGAACAAAAGCTGACAGATTTGTACAATTTCTAAGAATACAGCACAGAACGATTAATGTTGACAGCGAAGCGCAGCATCGACACAGTGCACGAAAAGTTTTTCGCCTCGATCCGAGGCAAGTTTTGCCATGCGGTCCTGCAGCAACCGCACCACGTCTGCGCGTGTTTGCACCTCGTCGGAAGCCGATGTGATCAGCTCAGCCACAGCCGCAAAGACTCCGTCTCAGCACGGGGTTCATTCCAAAGCTCCGTTAGTTTCTGTTCAACTGTACTGTGAATTCGTGAAACCGGAAGCTTGCCACCTAGATGTCACCCAAAACGTCTTATTGCAGCACAGCGACCAACATCTTCGTGAGTGTGCCCAATGGGCAGGTGGTGCACACCAACCTGGCGAAAGCATCCTGACCAGGGACCATATGATGCACAATGCATGTCGAAGGACTTCACTCAATCAGATCGAATCAGACACTGGAAACGTCCGAAACTTCACTCAGAAGACCGCCCGTCCTGCAGACAGCAGCATCGCTGAACAAAGAGCACTTTGCTGGTTCTTTAGCTCGCGGACAGTATTGTCCCCCTGAATCCACAGCTGCGAAGGGAAGCGCCAGTTCTGTTTGCAGCAATGCTCGTGAGTGGCTTGAAGAGCTCGAGACAGGCATTCCCACGTCCACGAAGAATTGTCTGGCGTCTCCTCAGAAGCCACAAAGATATGCACAGCGAAGCCATGCGCCAAAACGCACGCTATGCTGAGCCCCGGCCGGCGGACCCGCTCAAATACACCTCCTTTGGGAGGTCGGCCTGATGTCCAGCGCGGGACCACGGGCTTTGATTTGTCAAACCCGTCGATGATCATACACAGTAGGTCATCGTGTTTCCTGGAGCGTTCCCGGGCTTCCCAGTAGCGCTGCCTGCATCGCCACTGCATACCCAGGTGCTCCAGGAGCTCTTCACAGACCTGCATATGGGTATGCAGGTCTTTCGCAGCCCTCAGCCGAGCACGAAGTCTATCGCACACCAGGCAAATGGAATGTTGGCTCCTCGCACGGAGAGACAAACAACATGTCCAACGGCGGCAGACTTGATAGAAGGTCGTTCTCGACGCGGCTGCTTCGTTCATCGAGATGCATTTCGATACGTAGAGCTGAAACATGTGGCTCCAACGCCCCGGCGGCAGCATCTTTAAAGCGAGCGTCTCCGGCTCTGCATGCTCTCTGCCTAACGCTGAATGTAAAAGCTTCCCCATTATTTGCTGTCGCATCTCCACGGGGGTCAGCGATTTGCGGACAAGCCTGAAGCAATCCCGGGGTCTGGTTTGGGCTCTGATGGCTTGCTCTTATCGTGGTGGGTTTGGTTCCTGTTGACGGATACCTTCAGAACTAAACCCTGCAAGGAAGCACAAGTCACGCGGGGATTCAACTGGGACGTTACTCTGATCGAGGTTTCTGGAGGGTAAGTCTTGGGTCAATTACTGGACATACTAGTCATAAAATACCAACTGAGAAGTGTGTCTTCCTGTTCACGGAAACCCTGCCAGGAAAGACGAGTCACCCGACCGGGTTGAATTCGGCCACCGAATGATACAGATGCTTGAAGAAGGTGTGCACACTGGTGTATGCCAGACTCGGTCTTCCTGCGTTATGGCCTCACAGTTCCCGCGGGCGAATCCGACATATCGTCTGACTCGAACAAGGACAATGGGGCCAAGGCGCTTCTCAAAGTCCTTTCGTCAAGGCCCCGGTAACGGTGCCGCGCTCTTTGTAGCCTGGTTTGGCTCACACCCATCATCCGAGCGAAGGCTCGTCGGCAAACGCGGACACCTGGGAGATTGGAAGTGATATGAAGTTTTGGCACGCACTCCACCAAATGATTCGAAGCTTTATGCAATCGAGACGCCACAAATCGTCCACTGCTGCTTGTCCGCCCTAGGGCCAGGGCCTTGCTGCCAAGGACCCTCATCGTCGGACGGGTCCGAATCGTCTTCATCTCCATAACAGGTATTTTGCGCTGACCAGAGCAAAAGGTCTTGACCAGCTTTGCTGAGTGTCCAAAACGCGGTGCACAATGCGAGGAGCTTGCGAAACGTTATGAGCTTCCAACACCTCAAGTTAGTTCCAAATCATAGCTTGCACCACGACTTGCTGGACATAAGCAGGCGTTAGCAATAATGAGCATGTACTAATTATATGCAAACACAACACATGGCTATAATGTTTGGTTGCCAATAGGCTTCCTTCTGCACCGGCATCCCGAGTTTGACTTCCCAGCAAGAACCTTCTTGATGCGCTTGCGACTCTTACCACGGGCGGCATACACGCTCTCGTCCTGTGCTCCATCCAGCGTCTGCATAGCGTGCATATAATTCAGGTTTAACTCTGCAACCTTAACGGAGCTGCTTGTCGAGCTGCTGCTGCAGCTGCCGCTGCTGGCAGCCTCACATGAGCACATGGTCTGGAAATATCAAACTGGCGTCCGCGTTAAATAATTAGTTATATAACTTTCAAGACGAGCGTTGCGAGCCTCCTTCGAAGTCGTTTCGGATTCGGACTCGCCGGATTCGGATTCACACTGGCCAGACGATCGGGCATCTGCATCGAACCTTCGCCACGCCAGTGGAGAACGGCTTCGAGGCTGCGAGTCGCTAGCGTCATCGCAACGCCACTTTCCCATGAATGCCCATGGGATCCCATGGGTTCAGGGGCAGCTGGGTTTTGTGAGGCTCGGGGTGTCAGCAGGTTACAGCCTTCGGCAAGAGTTGGTGTCGTTGATATGCGAAGTATTTTGGTTTAGGTTCAAGACTAAGAATTTTATGTTCAGGGTCCAGGTTTTGGGTTCAAGGATATGTATGGCATGTGCCAAATAAATTCCAACCAATGATGATACAGGTCGGTGGTGGTGTCTTTATTACATTTTCATCGGCCGTATTTAGGGATCGGGGCTGTGTTGCGTCGTAAGGAGCACACACAGAGAGCACTGAAGCTGAAGATGGCCAGTAGCAACGAGACACGAAACAGGCGGCAGCAGCAGCAACATGGCTTGGGCCCTGTCCCTCGCTGTCTCTCCCTGTCTCTCGTTCTCTATCCGCCCACCCCCCAGTCCTGAGGAGGAGTGCGGGTAAAAGTCGTAGTGCCTGCTGAGGATCGCACGGAAGGAGGGGCCAACATCCATCAAATTGGAGATGAGCTTCCGCTTGCCGGAGTCGATTCTCCATTTTTTCACCGTGATCAACTTGTTGTAGTCCGCGATACATTTCGAGAGGAGTTCGCGGGTCGTGACTTTCCTGAGACAGTCACCGTTGGAATGTCAAAAAATAGCGAAAGGTGCGGCCAGGCCTGGTGCTCAGCGCCTTTTCGCACTTCATCGCCTGCTCAATTTCGGCCATGTACTGCAACGCCGAAGGAGCTTGCTTCTCCGCTGTCCGGGCGCCCAAGCCTGTCAGGTTAGCTGCCCCCTGGTTTGTGTCTTTTCCCTCTGCTGTCACCCTCTCGATCTTCTTCTGTCTTGAACTCTCGAAGTTCTGGGCGGAACGAGCCGCCAGCGGCGTGGGTTGCCGCTTGTTCACCTGAACTTTGCTTTTCGCTACATGAACCTCAACAAATCTCAACAAGGCCAACCCCTCAACACAGCGAAGAGACGGAGAGCATCGTAGTGGTAGGCTGCCAGGGATGCGTGCTTGGTGTGCGAGCAGAGAACCATAGCAAAGGACGGCAATGTCCTGAGCACGTCCTTCTCCAAGCCCAGCTTGTGCGCGATGCACACCGCCAGTTGCATGATCAGGACTTTGCACTGGCCGTCCACGAAGCGAACGTTAAAGCCATGGGGGTGGATCTGTCGATTCCCTCCGGTTTCCACTGCTTCGAACCTCACAGCCACGGGCTCCCTGCTGTCATTGCCCTGGCTGATGAAGGACAAGAAATGCGCACGGAGCTGGCTCTGGTGTGGGAAGTCTCAGCAAGCGCATCGCGATTCACACTCACACTAATTCTCCCACTAACGCAATCCTTGCTTCAGGGCACATCAACAATGAACACATGGCAAGAAGCGACCGTTCTTGCCGTCTGTGGAGTAGTCAAAGCAGCTCAGGGGCAGGTAGAAGGCTTCCATGTTCTCGCGGGGCACCAGCGACAAGGGCGAACGGGTATGCCCACGCCCCTCACTCATATAGTGATCTATGACCTGACAGATACAGAGCATGTCAACAACATTGCAAGCTACTGGTGTCTGCAGGTTTGCAAATCAGATTAAAACCAATCAAGATGCCCCCGCGAAGACCTCTTTGGAGGCCATTGTCCGGAACATCCACGTGCAAGGGTTCTCCTTCTCGCAGACCTTAAACCGAAATAACAAACAGCAGATGGCCGTCGACCTTCACTGCGATTCAAATTTGCAAGATTCTGCAAAGGTGCACTTTCGAAGAAAGTGTTTACAGCTTCCACAGCTGCAGCATGGCTTCTTTCATCCTGAGCAAACATGGGCAGCACCAACTGCACCCCGCACCGAACATACATCCGAACGAGTTGCATCGGGCCCCTCCGCATCGGGCATCGTCTCATCCGGCTGGCTTGCCATCATGAATCAGAGGCAGGAGCCCTAGCGCCCCAAAAAATGCACTGAGCCCATATGTGCAGTGGATTTCACCGGGGGTGCTTTCAAGTGTCTCTATCCCTGCGGCATCAACTGAGCATGATAACAGGTCTGAGAGAGTCCGTCGTTCATATTTTCGCGCCATGGCCAGGGTCCAGCTGCATCCCACAAGCCATGTCTCTTCACATCTTTCAGACCGACATCTTGCTTGTCCAAAGCACCAGCCGCTACTATTTGCTTAAGAACCCCCAAAAATTAAAAATATATTCCTTATAGGGATAATATAGGGGTTAGTATTTTATATTAATATATTCCTTATAGGGATAATATAGGGATTAGTATTATTAATATATTCCTTATAGGGATAATATAAGGATTCGTATTTTTTATTTTTTGGGGCTTCTTAAGCAAATAGTCGGCCGTCATGGATCCAGCACCTCAGCTAATAAGTCTTTCCTTCAAAGACCAAAGCTCAGAAACCAGGGCCCGGACTCGAAAAGAGCCGCATCTTTTTCAGCCCACCATCTTGTTTGTCTTTTGCACGAAGCGGCTGACATCCAGCGCCTCAGCTAATATGCTTTTCCTTGAAACACCTAAGCTCAGAAACCAGGGCCCGGACTCGAAACGAGGCGCACAAGGCAACCCCGATGGCACGGAGATGCATGCTGTTGCCAGCAAGCTTCGCCAATTCCTGTGTTGAGGCATGATGCAACAACAATCTGTTAACAAGAGGCATCGTGCCTGGGAAGTGTTGGCTCCCAGATCGAGTTTGTGCAGCGGGAAGCCCTGCTGCAACATCAACTCTTCACCTGTAAGGGGAAGGCCAACACGAGAACCAAGCATGAATCCGCGATCTGAGGGGCTGTCTGGACATCATCCGCCCAGCTGCCAGGACGAAACTTCCGCCAGGCCTTGGAAATGTGCACTCACACGATACTTGACATGATGTTTTGCATGATGCTTCGGAAGATAAGGCTCTTGCGTGACACAGCAGAACGGCCTCGGGTTCCATTCCAACTCAGAATACACATAATAAACAACATGGATGCAGCACTTGTTGCAACCCAGCTGCTGGTTTGCTTTGATGGCGCGCATGCGTTCCACACTCTGCGACACGTCCAAGCAAACCCAATCCGGCTCCAAAGCGCAATGAGCGAGGAGCCCATGCATCTGGCGCGTCGAAAGAGGTAGGTCGCCGAGGCCCGGCACTTTCCTCCATCCCGCTTCGTAGGCATCTTTGGCAGACACCTGCCCGGTAGCATTCAAAAAACAAACGATGTATGTATGCATGCATAATCGAAAGACTGATTCTGCTGCAGATGGCCTTCTTCTCCTTCAAAAATTTCCAAAGCTTTTCCTTCCACTTCTCTCCTCCAGGAGCTGGCTTCCTTGGAACCACGAAGGGACGGCTTATTTATTTATTATTATTCAGAGTCACGACAGCATCCAAGATTGGCCCGCCTGGAGATCAGGGGTGGCACGTTTTCCTCGAAGCGTTTGCGCTTGTGACCCCTGACAGGCTCGGACTCGTCGTCGAGCAGAAGTGACATCCTGTAAACAAAAACGCATCATGCTGCAAACTGCACATGGTTCCAGGTTGCAAGCAAGATTCCAAGGTTCGGTGCTTTCACATCGGAGCTTCGTAAGGGTCTCGTCGATCTTTTTCTCAAACTTTTTCACTGCCACACTTTTGTGGATCATGATGATGTAGTAGCGATCGCGACTGCCGACCCCTCCATAGTCCAGCCTCAGACTCGACTCCAATTTACCGCCTCGCAGCCTTGACACCCCGACCTAGCCAATGCCGAGCAGCGGGTCGATCTCGCACACCTTGATCCCATAGTCCCCGCACTTCTTTAAGTGCTTCAGCACCTTGGTTGCAACATATTGGAGCCTGACATGGCAGATGAGCATGATCGGAGGTCAGCACCTTGTCCATCACCCGGCCCAGGCCTTTCACATTCTCCAGGATACATACCTCAGCATGAAAGCAAATATCAGCAAATCGGAAGGTACTCATGGCCTTAAGTGTCAAGTGGCACCGCAGGCTGTATTCAATGCAGACAAAGAGCCAGTGGTTGAAGTTTTCGGATGTGGTCGCGGCAAGCGAAAAACTGTCGGGCTTCGGGGTCATCTAGCAGATCCGTCTGATGTCTCAGCAACGAGAAAGCTTTGCAGGGGAATCCTGCAACGTACACCGCGACCTCGCAACCAAGACCAAACTCATGCCAAAAGGATGCCCATCGAAAGATGCGGGTCCAGAGAAGCGGCCTTGCCAGCAAGATGCCCCAGCTTTCGTCCAAAAAGATCCTTTGCGATCCTCAGTGTCTAGAAACAGTAACAGCAAGTGACGCCTTAGGTTAGGAGTTAGGATGTATTTCGAGGACTGGGACTCATGATGCTAACAAGTCACGGGACACCGGGCATATTTCGCTGAATCCACTTCTGCGGCCCTTTGGCATAGTCGCAGGCAGACCTAAGTTCATCATTTCACAATACCCTGACGGTTACCCTGACACTGACACCACATCGTGCAACTTGGCGATCAATCTGCAATCAAGACACACCAGCTGAAACTTCTTGGCACCGACGGCAGCTTCGCTGAGCATGTCCAGCGCCAGTGTCGGAGTTTCTGCACCGGAACCTCAGATGCTTCGGCCCATGCACGCACGGCCCCCCACCCCAAACAGACACATCTCTGGCGGGAAATCCGCCAGCGGCAGGGGGTGCCGCTTGCTAAGGCGAAGATCCGCCAGCGGCAGGGGGTGCCGCTCTTAGTCCTGGTCTCACTGTTCTGCCTCTCTCGCTCTCTCTCTCTCTCTCTCTCTCTCTCTCTCTCTCTCTCTCTCTCTCTCTCTCTCTCTCTCTCTCTCTCTCTCTCTCTCTCTCTCTCTCTCTCTCTCTCTCTCTCTCTCTCTCTCTCTTTCTTCCTCCCACGAGATGACTGGGTTCCCCGCACTCCGTCACCAACGGGACGCCGCCGTCGGGCAACTGCTGGAAGAAGTCCTTCAGGTCGCAGCGGTCCACGAACAACTCCCCGTACTCGAGATGCAGCTTTTGCGTAACTGTCAGCATCGGGGTCCTGGAGGAAGAGCAGCTGGTAGACGTAGACGAATCGTTGACACTGCTGCTGCTGCTGTAGCTGCTATCAGTGCCCTCGTTGCTCGAAGCTCCGCTGCGGCTGGGATCCATTCGCCAAGTAGGCATTAGGGCTTAGGGTTTAGGGTTTAGGTTTTAGGGTTTATGGTTTAGGGTTTTAGGGTTTAGGGTTTAGCTAACCAATGGTTTTGGGGGTTTCCTGGGCTCTTTAGCTCCTTATTTAATAGGGATTATCATCATCCTTGGCTCCTTAGCTCCCATGATATCAATGGTTAGTTAGGGTTTAGTCGGCACCTCGGTTCCTGGCATATGCATAGTCCAGGTGTAAAAGGGTTTAGGGTTTAGGGCTATCAAGTCAGACTATAGGTCCTCAGGTCTGAAAAGACATTCGACTGAACAGCGGTTTGTGCTGGTTTGCTGCGACGGCTTCGGAGGATTAGCTCTGTCTGTGTCTGGATCACAGCGGTTTGTGGTGCTTTGCTGCGACGGCTTCGGAGGATTAGCTCTGTCTGTGTCTGGATCACAGCAGCGGTTTGTGGTTTGTGGTGGTTTGCTGCGACGGCTTCGGTGGACTAGCTCTGTCTGTGTCAAACTCCACTGACGTGTCTTGGCACTTAAGCCAGAACTCCTGCGAGCCACAGCATGCCACAGCCACTCCGCAAACAGAAGCTTTTCGAACTGGTGCAGAAGTGGTGGCAGAATGCACCGAGCACCCGGCTGAATTTGTCCGGGTCTGGCCTGAGCACACAAACGGGAGGAGCACACAAACGGCAACACAGAAAGACAAACTGCAAACTGAACTGCAGCACGCACATCTTTTTCAAGACCACCAGGGTTTCCCCCAATTGCGTCCGCCTCGCCGGCACTTCCTCCCCGTCTCCAACAAAACTTGTCGCCTGTTGGACAACGGGGGGCCAAAAGGGATGCCTTCTTCCTGAAGGCCATCCCCAAAAAAAGGGATGCCTTCTTCCTGAAGGCCATCCCCAAAAGCGATGCCTTCCTCAAGAAGGCCATCCCGTGGCACCTGCAGGTCCACTCACAAACAACATTATGATTGTATTGTATTTTCAGGGAGTGGGCTATGAAAAGTCTCTGGCGCCTCCTCCTGGTCCAAGCGGACCGGGGCCGGTGCGGCCCCATCTTCATCTTTCGAATCCTCCTCCGAGTCCTCAAGAGCATGATCTTATGATGACTTTGATGTGTTCCGGGCGTGGGCAACGAAAATCTCTGGGGCCTGCTTCGGCTCCAACACGTTCGGGGCCGGTGCGGCCCCATCTTCATCTTTCGAATCCTCCTCCGAGTCCTCAAGAGCATGATCTTATGATGACTTTGATGTGTTCCGGGCGTGGGCAACGAAAATCTCTGGGGCCTGCTTCGGCTCCAACACGTTCGGGGCCGGTGCGGCCCCATCTTCATCTTTCGAATCCTCCTCCGAGTCCTCAAGAGCATGATCTTATGATGACTTTGATGTGTTCCGGGCGTGGGCAACGAAAATCTCTGGGGCCTGCTTCGGCTCCAACACGTTCGGGGCCGGTGCGGCCCCATCTTCATCTTTCGAATCCTCCTCCGAGTCCTCAAGAGCATGATCTTATGATAATTTTGATATATTCCGGGCGTGGGCAACGACAAATCTCTGGGGCCTGGTTCTGCTCCACCACGATCCGAGCCGCTGCGGGCTTTTCTTTGTCTTTCAAGGGGTCCTCATCATGATTATGCTGTGTTCGGGGCGTGGGCAACGACAAATCTCTGGGGCCTGCTTCTGCTCCAAGACGATCGGGGCCGCTGCCTTCTGCTCCAACACGTTCGGGACCGGTGCGGCCCCATCTTCATCTTTCAAATCCTCCTCCGAGTCCTCAAGAGCATGACGTTATGATAATTTGATGTGTTCCGGGCGTGGGCAACGAAAAAACTCTGGGGCCTGCTTCTGCTCCACCACGATCGGGGCCGCTGCGGGCTTTGCTTTGTCTTTCAAGGGCTCCTCATCAGGATTATGACGGGGTCGGGGCGTGGGCAACGACAAATCTCTGGGGCCTGCACCTGCTCCAAGACGATCGGGGCCGCTGCGGGCTTATCTTCGTCTTTCAAAGGCTCCTCCGAGTCCGGCTTGTCCTTGAAGAAGAGATATCATGAATATGATGTGTTTCGGGCTTGGGCAACGAAAAATCTCTGGGGCCTGCTTCTGCTCCAAGACGATCGGGGCCGCTGCAGGCTTTTCTTCGTTTTTCATAAGCTCCTCCGGGTCCGGCTTCTCCTGATTATGATGATTACAAGGCGTGGGCTACAAAACAACATCTCTGGGGCCTGCTGCTGCTCCAAGACGATCGAAACCGCTGCGGGTTTTTCTACATCTTGCAAAAGCTCCTCCGGGTCCAGCTTCTCCTGCGACAATGCGTGAGGAGCCGGGATGATGTGTTCAGGGCTCGGGCTCAAACATATGATCTGGGGCCTGGCCAACTTCCGGCTGCTCCTGCAAGAGAAACGGATATAATCAGAATGGGACGGAGGAGCAAACACTAGGCGAGCCCGCCTGACGATCCCCCGGGGGAAGTTTCCATGCCTCCAGGAGGGGCAGCTATGGGGCACGAATCAGTTCATGCTTGGGCGATCGCCTTCGTTAACTCCTCGATCTCGGGATCTGTGAACACGACGACCCCCGGGCTCGGCTCGGAAGGGAGCGGATCAAGGGTAGACCTCCGTGATCTCTTCCAGTCGTCTCCTGATGCCTCTACAGCCAGTAGCAGAATTCATTTAAAGGCAACATACCCAAGAATTAAGACCTTGTGACAAACGAGACAACCCTGGGCCTGTTCCTGGTCCATATCTGACGTCGGAGACAGAAACACTGGAGTCGGAGAGTGCCTCGAAGATCTCGGTGACGATACCTTGAATGGCGAGGCTTTGAGGACTTAATTTTATCAGAAAATTGAAGAACATTCGCCTCGTTCGGTGAATTCGCCGCGCTCGGGGCGATGCTGGTAGCGCTCTCTGTCTCCTTGGTGCTCCGGACTGCAAGACTGCCTAGCATAATTCACACGGCCTGGCCTCCTCTTGCGTCGATTCAGCAGCCTTCTTCTCAGCTGCCTGTCGGCGGGCGTGATCAAGGATGCTAATCATAGGTTTTCTCACGGCCTGGCCTCCTCTTGCCTCGATTCAGCAGCCTTCGCAGCTGCCTGTCGGCGGGCGTGATCAAGGATGCTAATCATAGGTTTTCTCACGGCCTGGCCTCCTCTTGCCTCGATTCAGCAGCCTTCGCAGCTGCCTGTCGGCGGGCGTGATCAAGGTTGCTGGTCGGGAACAGAAGCATGCTCGCGACCCATGTTGAGATTCAAACCAACCTCCTCCTCCAGAACCTCCTTGGCGATTCGAAACAAGCATTTCAGGTCCTGTCAGGGCTTGAAAAGATGATGCCACTCGGTATTTGCAATCAGGCGCACCAATCCCACCTCGTCTGCCATGTTCGAAATGGCCAGGGATGACGACTTCGACCGGCGGTCTTCGCTTGCTGCTTTGTTTCTCTTGCTTCTCGAGGACCTTTCCCGAGAAGCTGTTTTGCTTCTGTTGCTTCTCGTGGACTTTTTGGGAGAAGCTTCTTTTCTTGACTTGGCTCTTCTTTTCTTTCTGCTTCTCCTTGAAGAGCTGGTGCTGCTGCTCCTGCGGCGGCGGTAGCTATTTCTGCTCGTCGTGCTCGAGGTCGAGCTCGCTTTTCGTCGGCTTTTCGTTTTTTTTCTCCTCTTGCTCTTGCTGCTGCTGCTGTCTCTGCGGCGGCCGCGGCGGGCGTTCTTGTCCTTGCGCTTCGACTTCGACCGGCGCCTTTTTTTCGCCATGGCTCAGTAAAAGTCCTTGTGCGACATGCCTGAGTATGGTGCAGTCTAGGTCACTTACACTAGCCCAACATCAGCAAAAGGCTTTGAAAATCTTGTGCGACATGCTGAGTATGGTGCAGTCTAGGTCACTTTACACTAGCCAAACATCAGCAAAAGGCTTTGAAAGTCTTGCGCGAAATGCTGAGTGTGGTGCAGTCTAGCCCGACAACACGGGCTGCAGGAACCCTCAGCCTTCCTTGAAAACAACTTGCACAAAAACACTGTCTTGTGTCATGCATGAAACTCAAAGCAAGGCCAAGCGTTGCAAAGCACTGCAAGTTGAGTTCCACGCCAAGCCAAAGCACGAAGAGCACGACTGTGATTTGCCACTTCCTTCAGATTCAGATACTAGCAGACTAGCACTCAAGGCCCCAAGCATGCCATCATGATACAGTCCTGCGCTGCGAGGCGGTCCGCGGCTGCAGGTGCCGAGCAGGGCTGCCGCTTCTAGATAAGGTGCTTTGTTTTTTCATGTTTTGTCTCTCCGTCTTTGTCTCTCTGTCTCTGCTTCTCTCTCTCTCTCTCTCTCTCTCTGTCCCCCCGCCCTGATTAGAATCTAGAAGCGGCAGCCTTGCCGCTGGCGGCTCGTTCCGCCAAACTAAACCACAGTCTGTCTCTCTCTCTCTCTCTCCCCCCCTCTCTCTCCCCCCCTCTCCCCCTCCTCTCTCCCTCTCTCCTCTCTCTCTCTCTCCTCTCTCCTCTCTCTCGTCTCTCTCTCTTTTTCCTCTCTCTCCTCTCTCTCTCTCTCTCTCTCTCTCTCTCTTCTCTCTCTCATCTCTCTCTCGCTCTCTCTCGCTCTCTTTTTCTCATTTCTTCCCTCTCTCCTCTCTCTTCTCTCTCTCTCCTCTCTCTCTCTCCTCTCTCCTCTCTCTCTCTCTCTCTCTCTCTCTCCTCTCTCTCTCTCTCTCTCTCTCTCTCTCTCTCGTCTCTCTCTCTCTCTCTCTCTCTCTCTCTCTCTCTCTCTCTCTCTCTCTCTCTCTCTCTCTCTCTCTCTCTCTCTCCAATTGAGCCGAACCCCATGTATTAACTATCCTGAGTTATTTGTTTCCAATGCTGGCGTGTCAAAGTATATACTGCAGAGGTACCCGCATCTGGCGGCGGCTGCTCGATGTAGGAAGGGGCCTTCAAAGGAGATGGGTTAGTAGAACAGAAGGTGCCAACAGGCATTCTTCATTCAATCATATCGAATCAGGAACCTGAGTCTCGCCGGGCACTGGCAATGCTACAAGCACCTACACCCGACCCAGGCCCAGCAAATGATCCGATGATCAAGTTCGCTCCGCTACCAGTCAAGAAACGGATCATAAGCCAGGCCAAAACCCAGAACGGCTCATAACTTGACAGTTTTCAACACCTGTTTTCATGCATATGCAGACTCCCGGTTACTTTTCGTTGGACTCCCGGTTACCACCGGGCGAGCCTTCTGGTAGTTGGCCACAGGCCACAAGTCCTCGGTTCCGTCTTCCGCGCGGACCGAACTGCCAGGACACGTCTCCGTCCCATTGGGAGGGAGACGTGTCCTGGCAGTTGGGTTTAGCGTCTTCCACGGTCCCCCAGTGCGACCCCATGCCCGGCCATCGGCATGCAAGCGCGGCTGGTGAGTCAAAACTGGACACACCGCGACTTGTTGGTAAGGTCGGTGTGACAAAGAATTCACTAATCTTAAACAACTGGTTAACAAAACAACATTCTACTCCATATCAAATCACCAAGGAACCATGCAGGTCGCTGCGTTCGTCCTGGTTCTTGAGAATGAGGGCTTGTCGCAAAGAGGTCCCACTTTTTGCAGCGCCCTCTAGCAACTTCCAGATGCTTTTGATGTCCACAGTCTTTTTCAATGGAACACGCTTGCCCAGAAGTGCCCTGCGAGACGTCACAGGCACACCAGCATCATGTACACTCAAGTAGTGCCCAATGACATACACCTGGAGGCCGGCTGACAATGTCTCGGACAGACACTCATGTATGTGCATGAAGGCATTCAAGACTGTCTTGGCAAATCCATGAGCCTGCCCCGACGGTTGAAGCGCTCTGTGTTTTTTTTTGCCATGGTTGCAAAGGCGATGATGTCGTAGATGCTAGTTTCAACCTCCTCCCAATCTCGTGGCACTCTGCCTTCAGATTCATCTCGGAGAGATGAAGACAGCGTCCTTGCATTGAACATAGATTCCCAAAGCTGCCGCAAAGATCGGGACGTGTTGCCTGCCAGCGACTTCATCATCCAAGCGGCAAAGCCTGACACCAACCCAGCTGATTGAAGAAACCATGACACTCTGCCTTCATCCAACTGCATGACCAGAGGCTCATCACTGATAGTTTCACACACACGTACCATAGCATCATTCAGTTTTCTCTTGTACCATTCCCTGTGGGCGTCTGTCCTTGTGTCGAAGGATGCTTGCAACATGAATCGGGCCAAGGCTGTGGAAGATGCCACATCCTCCTGCACAGCATCAGGGTTTGGCACTCTGCCTTTTTGACTTTGCACATGTGACCCCCAGTTCGCAGCCAAGGGGGTCTTCCTGAGAAGATCACTGAAGAAGTTGTACCATTTGTGGTACTGTCGACGTTCTGAGCCGTTCCTGTTGCTCTCATCGAAAAACAAGTCCAGACGCCACCACAGTTCGCCCTGTGAGAGCCAAGCTGCTCTCGCTGGCAGTTTTGCATCATTTTCCAAGTTAAGCAATTGCCCATCACGGAGCAATAGCATGACCCACAGTTTCAGAAGCATCACCGAAATCCTCCAAAGCAACACTGTACTTGAATCTTACTAAATACTGACACACACCTGCACTTGTGTAACAAGCCCCAGTTCACAACACATTGAATTCTTAAGAAATCAACCCAAAGACTCACGATGACATGTCAGCAGCCACATCATGTCACTCGAACTTGAGACAGGAAACTATCGCAGATGGCACTGAACTGACAACCACATGGAATGATTAACACAGGCCACCGATGCCTGCAACTGGAGGTCGAGACACCAGCCAGGTCATTGCCACCTGCACGACAGCAGCATACGAACTGAGACAATACCGACAAACACATCTGATCACGGAGTGACTGAAGCTCTCTACATTTTCATTGCACAGCTGCACCAGCTCGGATCACTCAGATCCTTCCACGAGGCGGCGAGGATTTTCCTCGGCACCTCGTGGAGGGAACGGACGGGGTCCAGGGCTCAACCCAGTCCCAACATTGGAAAGCAGAATACCAACAAGACAGAATGTCGAAAGATGAAGCAAGCTCATTTAACTCTAGAAATTATGGCACTCTGCCTTATTGGCACTCTGCCTTCACCTACAATTCATGTTGGGACATCACTCATCATATGAAAGGCAACAGCTTTGCCGAACTCCGGGGTGTACTCCTCTGACACCTGAAGATCTTCAGGACGACCGGTGAACTTCTCACCATCTCGATCAACGCAACCAGCACTTCCTCTGACATGGGAAGGATAGCTGCGCCGCATACCATTGATGTGCTGACAGTTGCTCCACAGTTGAAGCGGTTTCAGGATGGGCTGGCCGAAGGCACCACCATAGGTTTTGACCTTCATAGCCTGGATCATTCCCATGACACGATCGACGATTGGAATGTCGAACAGCATGCTGGAGCAAGGCTGCTCGATCACAAACCGGTTGTCATTCAAAGCCGCGAGCAAAGTCAACAGCAGCGTCACATACATGAAACGATTGCCTTCTTGGCATGCCAGCGATCGCTCAGGTTCTCCCATCCAGTCATTGGCAATGGACCTTCCAGTACTGTATTTACAGAGTTGGACGAAGGAAGAGCATGGAGTTCCAAACCACACCAGGCCGTGTTTGTGTGTTTGACACACAGCATTGACAGCCAGGCGAAGTCCTCTCACAGAAAGAATATCATGATCTGTGCCGTACCTGATGTCCAAGGCTAGCCCCTGCCAGCCAGCACGGAGCATCTCCCGACTGAGGTTGCCCTGCCCTGCAAAGATCTCCAGGAAGTGGAACCTGGCACTCTGCCTTATGTTCCGCTTCCAATGACAAAAGTTGATGAGGAATCTCATCTGTTTCTTCCATGGCCACGAAGTCATGATGGGAAAAGTTTCTGATAACATTTGTTGCCAGATTGATATCATCCAGGAAAACCCACTGGCTTCAAGAATCACATCATAGTTGCACTCAGGCAGAACTTCATAAGGACCTTCATTATGGAACTCCAGAAGCGACGGGTCAACTTCGCAAAGGCGCAGAACATCCTGTCCTCTCGAAATGGCCAAGAATCTCTTCTCCAGTGCGATGTTTGCATCAAACTGCCGCCGAATGTCTGCTAACAGTCTTCTTTTTGTTTCAGTCGGGTCATCTGCTGCTGCAGACATGGCACTCGAAATTGCATTGTCCATGGCACTCTGTCTTACCCAGGAAAGTGTAACACCTTAACCTCAAGAGTGTTCGAATTAACAACATAATTGTGAACCAGCGCATGCAGCAGTTGACACACTTGTGAGTCGATTGATCCATCACAACACAAGGATGAGACAGACATGATGACATCACTCGTTGAAATTCACATGTGGCATAGTTGTTGCAGACCATGACTTCATGCTCAAGCAATCAAATACAGCACTGCCAGACCCTCACTCGATTCTCGTTTTTCTGGTACCGCACACAGCAGTCCATCCATATCACTCGACGATTGCGAGACCACCGAGGTGGCAGCCACTTGTCAGGCAGATTCTGCATTGGCACTCTGCCTTCTATGCAGTCTTTGCTGGTGAGTTAAAATAATCAGTCTTCCATCTGACAAACAGCATTAGTGGAAGAAGCCTCAGAGTCTGACTCCTCACCTTCCTCCATCACATCTGAGGGGGCTCCATCATCCGCTGAGCCGCGCTGACTCCAGCCCGGGTCTTCTTCTGAGATGTGCCCATAATCAATCCCCAAACGACCCCGCCCTCCAAGCTCACCAAGACGAACATCTCGAACACCTTCCTCAATCACATCTGAGTCTGAGGCGTGAATCTCACCTTCGGCACGAGCTGGCCCAGTCAACCAGGCATCCGGGCGAGATTCCAAACGAAAAAAAATTTGATCACGAACTCCACCTTCGAACTCATCTGGCACTCTGCCTTCCGGCACTCTGCCTTCTGGCACTCTGCCTTCAGCAGCTCCACTGTTGGCATTATTGTTAGGGCCAGGATAGCCATTTTCAAGCATCGGCCTTGGCGGCACTATTGGTGGCGGCGGGTTGTCTGGAGCATTGAAACACATGGCACAAATTCGCCGTCCCAACTGCCGACGTTGCATCTCTTCAGGGGTCAAGTTCTCAAGGGTGACCAGAACAATGCGGCCCTCCCTAACAGTAACCACATCCGGCTCGAAGTTGATCATGATCGGGGTCTCCATAATGTCCAACGCTTCTGCCACAGCTTGGGCAATCTCAAACTCATGTCGCGCAGGGGCGGGAGGTCTTGGGAAAGGTGGCTGATTCACAGGTGTTGGCGGCGGCGGACCCCTGGGTGGCCCTGGCACTCTGCCTTCCGCCCCACCGCCTTCTTCACCAATGCCATTCACACCGGTTGGCGGCACTCTACGAGGCCGTCGCTTCGGAGTCCTCACCCGGCCGATCCTCCCCGCTGCTGCCGGTTTGGCCTTCGGTTTCGGTGCCATGGTGCTTAACTTTAAATATCTTTGATCCAACAAGCTGCAAGCAACTATATGTGTTGGATAGTACGAACAGGTACTAGATGTTGATTGTCATGTCCGTTTCAATACCACATGCAATAGGTTCCACTGGACGACACAAGCATTTATGCACATGATCATTAGATGAACACATATTTGAAGACAGAGTGCTATTAATAGATGATGTAGTTTAATGTTCGAAAGCAGTATGCCTCATAATAAGTGTATGCATATAATGCATACATACATACATGCATACATACATACATACATGCATACGTTACATACATATATATATATATATATATATACATATATATCTATATATATATATATGTTATGCATATACCTAGGTCTATATATAAACTTACCACACACAGTAACGGTTTAGGGTTTAAACGAGCTTCAGGGTTTTAGGTTTTAGGGAGGTCCATGGTTTAAATTAAAGGTACTCAAAGGCAGAGTGCCACCTAGCTTATGCTTAATCATAAGGTGTGTTACTACTCGTAGGGATTTGGTTGGGTTAGCTGGGCTGTGACGATTCAATGAGATTCGATATTGTATAACTAGCTCCCAAGATTCAATAAGCTCCAACAAGACTTTTGGGAGGGGATGTTACATGTGTGCAATTGTCTGGTACAGGATCGGTGTGCCTTCAAATCATGATGGCCCGAACACTAAGATTCAATTCAATAAGATTTTTCCGGGGCGTGCCACAATTGTACAAATGTTTTCTAAGATTCTATAAGATTCAATAAGATTTTTTGGGGCGGTGTGGAGTCGTGTCCCTTTTAAAAATGATGAACCAATAAGATTCAATAAGATTTTTGGGCGAGCTGGAGGCGGTGTCCCTTCTAAGATTCAATAAGATTCAATAAGATTCAATAAGATTCAATAAGATTTTTTCGGGGTAGGCCACAATTGTACAAATGTCTTCTAAGATTCAATAAGATTCAATAAGATTTTTTGGGGCGATCTGGAGTCGTGTCCCTTTTAAAAATGATGGACCAATAAGATTCAATAAGATTCAATAAGATTCAATTTCAATAAGATTCAATAAGGGGGCATGCCACAAGTGTCACAAATGTCTTCTAAGATTTTGCAGGGCCTGTGGGGCGGTATGGGGATGGTGTCCCTTCAAAGGCCATATGTTTTTTTAAACACGGATGCACCCCATTGCAGACTTCCGTGGTCCTTTGTTGGGTCCCTCCCAACTGGTGTTCTAGGACAGGTTGGATCCTGCCTTTGGCGCGGATTTGTCCACAGGCATCTGCAGTATCCTTGTGAAATCGACAGACCGCCTGGGATTACAAAGAGACATACATTCCTGATGGCATAATGCAACACAAGGCAACACAATCATGTCAATACATAATGATCATGGAACACATGTTACAACCCATGGCACTCCGCCTTCAGAAACATGTCTGTGACAATGGCATTGCCACACCTCCAAAATTAATAAGACTCGAGGCCACATCACCGACAACACATACACATGAGCCAGTTATTGTGGCACTCTGCCTTGTTACCGAGCCACCTTGTCGACGCAATCAGTCCACCATGGGGTCGTTGACCTCAGGAGCTTCCTCTTCACGAGTGCGGTCGTCAACGAGTTGAGCTTGTATTTCCTGAACGATTGCGTCCACATCATTAGCATCATCTTCGACAGGAACAGGGGCATTGCTTCCCGTGGACCCCCTCGGACCCAAAAAGAACCTTGCCATAGAGGCTGAGCTCGCACACTTGAGAGGGCAAGCGGTGGCCTTGTTCCGCCCGGTCGACTCACAGTATCGATTGATACATTCGCTGTGAAAGAGGTGGCCACACGATAGCGCTTCCAATGCCTGCATTCCAGGGAAGCAACAGAAAAAGACACGTCATGTGAGAGGTACTGTTCTGAGGATTAGTGGAATGTACAAACAGGACAGGCACCACTATCAATGGTTCATTAACCAAAGGCAAACGAAACCAGCCTGCCTGGCCCGGGTGCATCTCCGAATGGCAAATGACACAGAGGTCCTGGTTCCACCGGTTCGCAGGTCTGCTCGACTCATTCGGAGCATCCTCCTCCTCCTCCTCAAAGAAGAAACTGTCGTCGGCCTCGCCCTCGACCTCGGCCTCGACCTCGGCCCCGGCCTCGACCTCGGCCCCGGCCTCGGCCATGACCTCATCATCGACCTCGACTGCGACCTCGTCCTGCGACTCTGTGTTTGGTGCCGTCGCCCTGGCCTTGGACTTGGCCTTGGCTTTCGACTTGCCCTTGGCTTTTGCTTTGGCTTTCGACTTGGGTGTCGCAAAGGGCACAACGGCATTCACGTCAGCACCAGCTGTCGAGTCACTGTTCGTGGAGGTGTCTGGCCCTGGCAACTCAACTGTTTGAGGTGCAGTGGTCACTTCTGCAGGAGGCATGACGATCTCCTGATCGGGCCTGATCTCTGCCTCTGCCGGCGCTAGACCATCGTCATCCATGGCAGGAGCATTCCCATCAACTGGCACTCTGCCTTCCACAACCCTCGGCACTCTGTCTTGTTCACTTCCTGCAGCCTGGCTGCCTTCGGTTGCCTGGCTTGCATTGGAACCCGGAACGGCATGAGGGGAGGCAGGCGGCTGTTGAATCGGCACTCTGCCTTGTTCCCCAGCCGGGCTGCGACCCACAGCCTGGCTTGGATTGGAACTAGGAGCAGTCGTTGGCAAAGGACCAGAACGGACCACGTCTGGCACTCTGCCTTCCGACGGCGGAACCGTTGGCGGGGCAGCTGGAGCAGGACTCGGATTGAAACTGAGACGTCCCTGCGTCTCAGTGGACTGCCTTGCTCTCGCTCTACGCCTGGCATAGGTCGTGACATCCTCGGTCATCCATGTGGACTGCCATCCACACTCCAAGGCAACCCTGTCAACAGCATGCTCAGACATATTCACCCCCATTCCCAGAACCGGTTTGGCTATGCGGTTCCAACTGCTGCTATCGCAGAGGGATTGACGCGTATGGGCATTCGCACATCGCTGACCAAGCAAGCTGTATTTGCTATCGACCCTGAGTTCACTGACCTTTGTGGTCGGCTTCAGATTGGTCAATATGAAGAGCAGTTGCAGCGCTGTTTGTTGTGGCAGGTCAGCCGTGACCGCGGCATCCCATGCACTATGAACCCGCTCGAGCAGAGCTTTCACCTTCACCTCAGTCAGTAAGGCTTAGCTAGGTTTTTTGGGGGGAGGGTTCAGGGATCATTGCTGACCTTAGGGATACTCTGTTGATTGACAAGCAGCCAGAGGGATCGAACGCAATGTCGTGGCGCTTCTCGGGATTGCATCTGCATCGGTAGTGGACGTTGCCAGCCGATCAATCCCGATCGTTGCTGCTTGCCTTGCTCTGTTCTTCTTGGTTTCCTTACGAATCCTCCTCACTTCTTGGTCTTCTGATTCCGACGAGGAGGAGTCGTTGGCACTCTGCCTTGATTCACCCACAGCAGCCATCTGCTGCTGTTGCTGCATTTGCTGCATCTGCTGCATTTGCTGCATCTGTTGCTGCTGCTGCATCTGTTGCTGCTGTTGCAACATGAAAGGGTTCATCATGGCCAGTGGGTTGTTCATTCCCATTGCTGGGTTCATTGCCCCCGGCATTGGGAACATCATCTGATCACTCACACGAGCGCTCTTCCTCGACTTTCCCATTGCTCTCGGCGACTGCCTCTGGCACTCTGCCTGGAAGCACCACTGCAGCACTAAGGGACTCGATCTTGAACACACATATGTTGATGGCGGCCAGGTCAAGAAATTCTTGAGCATCCACCCACTAGTCACTAGAGTCCGTGCACACTACGTGGCGTGGTCCCATGAACGGCCAGATAGCAAGCGTTTCAGCTTAAACAACTCACAATCACTTGCATCCTGCACTCCAGCCTTGCCATAGTAGCCAACCACCTTGGACACCAGCACCTGAGAGGTTTTATGGGGCTGTCACAGGAAACCAAGGTTGAATCAATTCACAGGCACAGTAATCCATCGAGTTGCTGCCGACATGACTGTATGCATAGGCACCGTCTTTGTTTTCTAAAACGGCAAGCTCAAATGTGCCAGATCAGACGGACTGCAAAAGTGACAAATTTCAAACGCCCCAAGAAATGCGATTTCACATTGGCACTCTGCCTTTCCGGCACTCTGCCTAGTGACAGCGACACAAAAAAGAATCTGAACAGGCCACACTGTTTGGTGGCACTCTGCCTTAGTCACACTGAGAACTCTCTGGCACTCTGCCTTGTGAAAGTCCCCAGTGCCCAAGGACGAATGGGATGAAGAAGAGGAGGTCCACTAGATGGCTTTGTTTTGGCAACACAATTAATAAACCTACTCGCTCAGCTCAATCATTGACACTAATCAATCCTGAAAGCCATCTGCAGTTACTCCCCAATCAGGAACGAAGTTCGCGGTGGTCTGGTAAACATCCACAAATTCTTCCTCTTCTTCATCTTCCGATGGCAGGCCATCATCACCCATCTGGCTCACCGCGTCGAGGATTTCCCCCTTTGCCTTCTGTTCCAGCTTCTTCTGACAATACACAAGCATGGTGTAATTGTAAGCATCCCAAATCTTCCCCGACAAAGGCACAATCCAGCTCTGCAGGTCCTTGGGCTGGAATTTGGCATGCGTGATGACATCTTCCGTCGTATACTCCGCAACGAGTTTCTTGGAGGCCAGCCACCAGTGCCAGTATGTCAGCTCCTTTCCCTTGACTCGATCACGGCCATGAACTGGCGGAGTGACATTGAACATGCACTGGAGAATCCGCTCAATGATCGCCACCCCAGTTTCCCTCTGAAGCCACAGGTGCCAGTCCCCAGGCTCAGAGTCGTCTGGAATCTGCTTCATGCCCTTGTCCAACAACATTTCCCAGACAACCGCAGTTTTCGAGCCCTTCGACCGAAAGCCATTCCGCTGGAGTTCCTTCGGCTCCATTGGCAATTTAGAGTTTTGGCATTCTCGGACTGTGATCTCATGGACAGCCATGAGCAGCTGGGTGATGACAGTCGCAGTCTTGCTGTTGAACTTCCGATCGTTGTGGTGGGGGTCGAACGGCCGATCTGGTGGCACCGGTCTCGACATACGTGCCCGATTGGCGAGGCGGCCCACCTTCGAAGTCGTCACCTCCTTGTGACTGCATGGCAGCATTCCCCGCAACGCTCTGAGAGTTTTCTCCTCCTCAGTCTCTGGCTGCAAAAGCTCAGATGGAACCTTGATCTTGTTCTGACCCCTTGGCACTCTGCCTTGGGGGTCAGTAATTCCGAGGTCCTCCTCCGCTTCCAAGAAAGGCTTCACCTCTCCAGGCACTGGCGCAGTCGCACTCTTCGGGTTTGCGGCAGCCTTCTCGCTCGGGTCCACATTCATAGCCTCCAGCTCGTTCATGACCTTGGCGACGACAGCATCGTGCTCGCTCTCAGTCACCCGGGTCTCCGGTACAGAAGGCATCGGCTCATCTTGCTCCTCTCGGAGATGGTCCCCTACTACCATTGTTGCTTGGCTGTCACCCTCATTCTCGTCCAAGCGATCCGGGTGAGTCGAGACAGCCGTGGCGAACGCATGCTCATCCTCCTGGGGCTCCGCCTCCATCTCAAGCGGCGGTTGCTCATCCTGCACCACAATTTCGACAAATTCAAAGTCATCGTCCGAGGTACCTTGCACGGGCTCCTCCTCTTCCACCACGTCACCACAACATCAACCATCCTCCTCCTCGGCTTCCACCTCCTCCTCGGGGTCCAACCATATTCCTCCCTTCTCCGTCTTCATAGGCCGCAAAAAAGCAGGATGAGCTTCGCCTGGACGCCCTTTCCAACAAGCTGATTAGGGATATTGTCCTCCACTGGCACTCTGCCTTTGTGGCCCTTTCCGGCGGGCTTGCCCTTTTGGGGGAAGAAAGCTGCTTTTCCTTGCAGGACGGCTTGGCCCTTGCCTTTGATGCCCTTGGCCTTTGACACCCAGGCCGGCTCGGCACGTCGGCCCTGCGGAACGAAATTGGAGCCTCTTGCCATATCGTCAGCATACTCGGCAAGGTCCCTGGCGAAATCCTGCTCGTCCATCCTCTGCTGTTCCGTCAGTTCAGCAGGAGCACTTGCCGACATAAACTGTGGCTTGGCACCAACAGGCTGTCCGTCGCCGAATTTCCTTTTGGCAGGAGGCTGCTTTGCCGGCGGGGGACCCATCGGCTCTGGCACTCTGCCTTGCTCTGCCGGCGGTGGCGGGGGATTCGGCTCGGGATCTGGCACTCTGGCTTGGGGATTCGGCTCGGGATCTGGCACTCTGCCTTGCTTTGCCGGCGGGGGACCCATCGGCTCTGGCACTCTGCCTTGCTTTGCCGGCGGGGGACCCATCGGCTCTGGCACTCTTGGCGGGGGTTCGGCTCGGGATTCGGCTCATCGTCATGCCAGGCATCGTACTCGTCCTGGATGACGGGCATTCTGGCTGCTCTGCCCCAGCGATTGTCGGTCCCCATTGGTTGTTGCTGCTGGTGGCCAGGAGGAGGATGAGCTGGTTGCACCGGCGTCCTTCGTAATGGTTCCCATTCCTGCTGCCAAGGGTGATCAGGCAAAGGCCCAGCATTTCGCAGCCGTCCTGGTTGCACCGGTTCGCGTTGCACCTGTCCGGGTGCCACCGGTCTTGCTGGCTGCTGCCACGGAGGAGGCCCGTCAGGAGGCGGAGGGCGAGGCCTCGCCTTTTGCTGAGCCGGTTGATGCAAAGGCGGGCGGGACCCCCTGGGAGGAGTCCCTTCAGGATGAAATACTGCTTTGCCTTTGCCTTGCCCTTTCTCTGCAGGTACTGGCACTCTGCCTTCTACTGGCACTCCTCCTTTCATCCCTTTGGCTTTTGCAGTCGCAGATCCAGGGGGATCCCAGGGAGGTGTCGACTCCAAACACTGACGTGGCGGAGGATTCGCCGGCGCAAGTGCCTGCGGCTGAAGTCTGTTCATTATTGCCCTTGTTGCCTCCTTTTTCATTTGCTGGCATTGTTGCCTCAAGTCCAGACCCATCTTGAACGACTCTTCCAGATCCTTGCACAACGTGTACAGACTGGCCACCATTTCAGCAGTTCTCCACTTATTCGGTCCATATAGTCAGATTTAAATTTTTCGCCAGCGGCAAGCATCTTCTTCCAGACCTCTGACGCGTACGCGGAGACGGTGGCGCTGTGGTTTGAGGGAATGGCCCACAAGCTCAGAAAGCAGTTGAGGTGACCCTTCATCTTTCTTGCGGGAACCTTCTGAACTGGTAGGCAACCGGAGCAGTCCACCAAGGCAAACGTCAACTTCTCCTCCCCCACTGGCACTCTGCCTTTGTGGTCCGGCACTCTGCCTCCCATGACAGTAATGTTCTCCTCGTGGAGGTCCCCCAGAATACACCCTTCCTGCCTAAGGGTAATGATTTGTAGCTTCATGATATACTTGAACAGTTTGAAGAGGATCAGCATGGTCTCTTTCTCTGGGAACTTGATTGGGTCGGAAAACCTCTGGTTGAGGAGGGCACCCACAGTCGTCCCGTTGCCTTTGGCTTTTGTGACGATCACCGATTTTCTCATCCGCGGTGCCACTACGCCCGGGGCATGGGTGACCAAGGTTTGCAAGCTGAAAGCGAGCGGGACAGGAAACGCTTGCCACTCGGTTGTCAACGTTCGAGATTTCAGAAAATGCCAGTCATATTGGTTTCCACACTCTGGTTCCCAATCTTGGAGTTTCCTGTGCAGCTTGATCACGAGGTGCACCTGATTTGTCGGATGATCGAAGTCCAGATCAGCTTCAGGAATAGAATCCACCAGTTTCAGGGCATCTGCTTGGACTTCAAAGGCTCTGAGGACTTTGGCACTCTGCCTTTCAGACGGAGGAATCTTGAGCTCGCGCAGAAGCTTCAGAATGTCGATGACCCACGGCTGTGGGATCTTCCCAAGCATTGTGTCCCGATTCTGGCCATGACCGACGTATTTCCATTCACACTTGCACTGTTTGAATCCATGCCCGCCTCTCGCGCGGAATTGCAGGCGGACCTCACCGTGCGATGTGACATAGCTTTCTAGAGGTTTTTTGATCGGCAAGGGATAACTCCCACCCATTTGCAAGGATCCATCCAGCCCTTGTTCGTAAAACTCACCCATGATGTTGCCGGCTCGCACATTGGCCCAAGACACCTGACCAAGCAGACTCGTATGCACAGGCGCTGTCATCCTGCGGCACTCTGCCTTGTCCAGCCAGATTGCGGCACTCTGCCTTGTCCAGCCAGATTGCGTGCGGCACTCTGCCTTGTCCAGCCAGATGCAGGCACTCAGCCTTCTCAGTCCAGCTCAAGGCACTCTGCAATGAATGGCGAGGCGGCACTCTGCCTTACTTATTATGTCGAAATGATATACTACCTCTGACGTCAATGTGTTGTTAGATTATAGTTGCTAATATTTGACACAATTTAAATTATATCAACTATATTTTGATATTGTGCTCACATTGACATTAAATATCATGCATATGCCATCATTCAAGGACCACGACTCACTTCACTTTGAGCAACTCCATCGACAGAATAATCATGACATGACACTTTTATTGAAGCAGCAGCTACACGGAGTTTAACTTAATTGAGGGGCCAGACAGACTCAGCATGATCGGGAGCTTAGCACACGAATGAAACCTAATTCAAGGGCTGTGTTGATATTCAAATCTGCCATATGCCATGATTCAAGGACCACTGCAGCAACATTTGAAATTTGAGCAACCATCATAAGCCATAGGCAAAACAATCATGACATGACACTTCAGAAGCCCGAGAATGCTAAGTTGAATTTGGCAACGCAGAAGCAGCATGATCGGAAGCTAAGAACAGCACCGATGACCAGCAATCCTGGGGTCTGGAGACGCCAGCTGACGGCCAAACCTTGCATGGTCACTTTCATTCATACTCAGACTCTCTCAGCACAGTCGCAAACCCAACACATCCAACAGAACTCAGAAGTGCTCGGTCTTCAGAAGTCTCAGCACTCACAGTTTTGCTTCTGCAGCAAGCAATGCTCTTCTGGAGGCACTACTCTGACAGCGACGAGGCCTTCTCCAAAACACTCACAACTTTGATCATGACTTGTTGGTTTGCCTGCACCACAAACAAATAACCTGTTGCTGTGCGAAAGGCAGGCAGAAGTCCACATGAGCAGACATCGGCACTGAAAAACTTGAGAAGAGTCAGTCGACGAAGCCTGACCCACCTGGCACTCTGCCTTCCTGGCACTCTGCCTTCGTCACTGTCCTGGCCTGAAAATTAAATTGATATTGGAATTTGGGCCAACCCACTCACTGAATGGTCCAATGGTGGGCACTCTGCCTTTGGCACTCTGCCTTTTAAGGCACTCTGCCCTTTTTTCTCACGGACACGGCAAGTGGACGACTTCAATGAATTCTTCGCCGTCTTCCATGGGAGCAGGCCTTTCTTCGAAATCGTTGTAATCCTCCTCATCTTCCACACGCTCTTCATTCCAGGCCTCCGGATCATCTTCGTCGTAACCGAATCTCACCATGGTCGTGGTCCACAAGAGTTGCGGACCGTCTTCGACTTGCCCGTCCCACAGCGTCAAATTCTCAACCCCCCGCGCCCAGCCCTCATGACAGGCATAGATCCATCTTCTGTCCATCATCACTTGCATGCCTGCACCAGTGAGTTCCAGCTTCAGGTAAGCTGGCGGTGCCTGTTGATCGATCCTGAACTGAGATCATGTTGAAGTTGCTACTTGATTCTAGTCAGTATTAAGATCCGTAGATATAAGATAATAAACAAATGTAGCGTCGAAGCATTGCTTGAATCTGAGTGGCCATCTAATGCACTTCGGCCACCATTGGTAGCGTTCAAGGGCCAACTGGGCCGTGGGGCGCAAGGACCAGTGTGGATGGCCTTTGTGCTCCGAGGCACCGGGTTGCGCCCAAGAGCCGATGCCGTTCGCTTTGAAGAAGTGCCAGCGAACCTGCACGGAGACATCCAGTCAAGCAGTAAGAAACACTCACAATCAACACATGCTATGATTATCATCAAATACACTGCCCACTGCCTCCCAAACGTCCTCCACGCACATGAAGTATGTGTGAAGGATCTGGTTGGGGTCTTGCATCGGGGTTTTGCCCTTCTTTCCCTTGCCCTTGCCAAGATCGCCCTTGCTCGCACTGGCACTCTGCCCTGGCCCTGGCTTTCCTCCTCCCTTCCCGATCGGAGTTCCTCCCTTCCCGACCTGACTTGTTCTTTGGGATGAACGAGCGGCGTTGTTCAAGTTGGACAGCTGCCAACTTGAAAACTCTTGCAGCTGAGTGCTCTGGCGGCCTGCCCCTTTGTTTTCCATGGCGGATAATGACTTGCCCACTGCACAATTGGGACAAGGGCACTCTGCCTTACACTTGAATTGAACCCAGACTGCTGCAACAGCACAAGTAGGCAAAAATTAGCACTCATTACAATCACCGGAGACTGACTGTTAAAGTCACGCTTGCACCCACTGAGTCACCGGCTGGATTCACTCATCCAATCGCCCCAGCGGCCCTGATCACCATGTCGGCACAACCGACAAAGGAACTGACAGTTTCCACAACCGAGACGGGCATGATCTCACTTTCTTTTTAAGCTCAGTCAGTAACACCGGCAGCCAGGTTTAAAAGCACGAATTAAGCTGTGACTGCCAGCTGAAAGTGGGAATGTAACTATTAGTCTTATCAAGGTAAGGACTGTGTTTCACTTCCAGCCAGCAGTCCAGTGTCGGGTCCAGGACTCTCTGGCTGGGCCAGTGTCGGGACACAAATTTCGACGGCTCAGAATCATTCATTGGAGCAGAACTGTTTGACCATGGACTTCGGGTTCAGTGTCGATGATCAACTGTACGTGTGCAGCTCATCCTGCATTTCCAGCAGTGCTTCAATCATGTACTCACGATCCCGGAATGGAGCATAGTAGGCTCGGTGGTTGATCCACCTGACAATGGCTTGTTCCATGGTCATCGAGGCAAAGGCCATGACTAGGACACAATAAGCAGCACAGGTCCTGTTAATGCCACCGTAGCAATGGACAAGCACACGAATTGGCCTCTTCTTGCCTCCACGCTTCCGACCACCTCCCTGAAGCTTCATCGCCTCCAACAAAGCAAGAGCATTACCGAGCTCACCAGGGAATGTCTCATCGGCCACCTTCAAGGCACTCTGCCTTCCATCGGCACTCTGCCTTCCATCAGCGGCTCTTCCGAACAGGCTGCCCATGTCACTTCCCTTGCTGAAGCCCTTGTCATAGGAGCAGCCATAGCCAAATGAGCCCTTCGTCGATGCCATATGATTGGAAACCTGACAGGGGCCGCTGTAGCCCTTGCTGATTGTCTTGCCCTTGCCCCTGCCGCCATTGGCCTTGCCCATCATTTTGCCCTTGATGGCACTCTGCCTTTGACTCTGGCTGAACTCCTCTTCTGAGCGCTGCCAGCACATCATAATCTTTCTGAAATCTGAAATGAGGCGGCGCCAAATGCTCTTGAACTCATGACTTCTTTGTTCAGCATCAAAGTCATTGGCATGTGTTTGATCCCAGCCACCATACCGAAGATGTGCAGTGCCAAACGGTCCACAATTCGCCAAATACTGATACCAGTCCCATGGCTCAAAATTCCGAGGTCTGTCATCTGCATTCATAGAGATGACAATGTCAGGCTTGACCCGGAGCTGGTCATATCGGATCGGGCAACCAATACTGCCAACAAACAGTTGCCACTGGGGATGGTCGTAAATCAAAACATCATCCATGGGCCACGTCTCGACATCATGCTGGCATGGCCGAGGTGGCGGGATCGACCCAGGCAGCACATCTGTCTGGCCGGTCCATGCTTTGTACAACTTCATATCCATATCTCCGAAATCTGAGATGGCCTCAACTGCCAATTTGATTCGTTGATCCAATTGTGCAGCCCTTTGGATCTTTCGGAGCCCGGTGGTATAGTCGGCAGCTGATCTGCCACAGTGTAAACAATTCCACCGAAGTTGTTGCACGGCTTCGTTCCAGTAATCACTGCCAAGGTCAATGTGATTGGCCTGATGATGGTCAGCAGCAGAACTCTGGCACTCTGCCTCGGAACTCCCTGAGCACCTTGAAACGGTCGTCGGCATCACTGCTTTCATCGAGCACACAATTGTCCAACGATTAAAACATTAACAGTGACTAATGCATCACTATACAGTACATTAATCAATGATATGTAACATTGTGTTACTACTGTTACATCAGTATGAATGAATCACTTGATTCCCTGGCCGGCAGATGTCGATCATGTATGGTGCAAGGCAACTCACTGACAGACTATGCAGGCAGGCAGGCAGGCAGCCAGCCTCGGAGACAGCAGGGTCCTGAGGACATCACTGCCACCCGGCACTGTGTAGTCAGCATGTCATGCTGGGTAACCGTTTTGAATCCAAGTTGCGCACACTACCGCTGAGGTCTCAAATCGGACAGTCTAGCTCTGCTGGCGAGATCGTCGAATTCAAAAATCCTCTAAGCACACGCAAACCCGGCACTCTGCCTTCCCCAACATCCGTAATACGGTCTCGGAGGCTGTACAAACACGACAAATCATTGAATCAGTGACGACAGATATTCGTCTGACAAATTGAAATATAAAAATTCTGGCACTCTGCCTTGCCTGCAATCCTGCACAAATCTCGGAAAGAGTACATACAGGATCATATCATTGATATGCCAGTCTACTTGCAAGACTTGCCCACGCTCTTCAGAATTCAGAAACAACCACAATGTCGAAAAGGACTCCTCTAGCAGCTGGTCGAAATAAATCACATAATCATCGTCGTCAAAACTGTCCGCGACCGAGCCCACAAACGAACCCCCAAACGCCGCAGTGCCTGCAAACTCGCCAACAGCCAATAAGTCCGAGACCGAGCCCAGAGACTCACTGTCACTCCACGACATCGACGACATCTGCCGGCTTGCAGGGAGGCCTACTACGACTTAGACTAGAGACAGAGCAGGTCGTCGGCATCACTGCTTTCATCGAGCACACAATTGTCCAAGGATTAAAACATTAACAGTGACTAATGCATCACTATACAGTACATTAATCAATGATATGTAACATTGTGTTACTACTGTTACATCAGTATGAATGAATCACTTGATTCCCTGGCCGGCAGACCGATGTCGATCATGTATGGTGCAAGGCAACTCACTGACAGACTATGGAATGCAGGCAGGCAGGCAGCCAGCCTCGGAGACAGCAGGGTCCTGAGGACGTCACTGCCACCCGGCACTGTGTAGTCAGCATGTCATGCTGGGTAACCGTTTTGAATCCAAGTTGCACACACTACCGCTGAGGTCTCGAATCGGACAGTCTAGCTCTGCTGGCGAGATCGTCGAATTCAAAATCCTCTAAACACACGCAAACCCGGCACTCTGCCTTCCCCAACATCCGTAATACGGTCTCGGAGGCTGTACAAACACGACAAATCATTGAATCAGTGACGACAGAGATTCGTCTGACAAATTGAAATATAAAATTCCTGGCACTCTGCCTTGCCGAAAATCCTGCACAAGTCTCGGAAAGAGTACGAACATGGTCTGCTCATTGACAGACCAGGCTGCTTGCAAGACTTGCCCACGCTCTTGAGAATTCAGAAACATCCACAATGTCGAAAAGCACTCCTCTAGCATCGTGTCGAACGGAATCACAGAATCATCGTCGTCAAAACTGTCCGCGACCGAGCCCGCAGTGCTTGCACCCTCATCGTCAACCAGAACCCAGTCCGAGCCCAGAGACTCACTGTCACTCCACGACGTCGACGACATCTGCCGGCTTGCAGGGGGGCCTACTACGACTTAGACTTGAGACAGAGCAGCTGTAACACGACTATAGTAGATTACGCAGGGCAACAGCGAGCACAACTGCTGCAGCGGCAAGTTGCGATACATGACACGCTCACTGACTATGCAAGGCAGCTTGTCCTCTGCGATGGCAGCATGTCCTCAGGATCCTCGTCATGAGCCTCGGTGCCAGGACTGTACATCGCTCATAATAATGGAAGTAGCTGAAGCAAGCTGATGCTGAGATCCCAGCAGTTGGCATCCACTTCTCGATGGGCTGGAAGCCGATGAAGACCGATGGGAGAGAAGGAAATGGAAGAGAAGGCGTTCACTAGGCTTGGATTCAAACCGAACACTTAGACCTGGCCAACGGTGTGGGGAGCAACCCCGATGGGGCAGGGACTTAAGTAAGGCAACCTCGAGAGGCTCGACTGGCACTCTGCCTCTGTCGATCCAAGTCGCAAGGCTCCCTAACTAACGTGACAAGCATGGATGGCCTCCCCTCCTGGTTGGGAGAAAAATAAAAAAGCCACAACCACTGGACCACCCCACCCAGCACTTTAGCCCATGTGCCCGGGTGTCATATGCCACTGCCCTGTCACGTTGGCCCCAAGGCGGTCCAGGTACCATCGACAACACCTGACACCCGGCCAACGGTGTCCACGAACCGAGATGGCACTCTGCCTCTGTCGCTCCAAGTCGCAAGGCTCACTAACGTGACAAGCATGGATGGCCTCCCCTTCAGGGCTGTAAGCAGATTGCGAACAACACCCACTGGACCACCCCACCCGGCACTTTAGCCCATGTGCCCGGGTGTCATATGCCACTGCCCTGGCACGTTGGCCCCAAGGCGGTCCAGGTACCATCGACTCAACACCTGACACCCGGCCAACGGTGTCCACGAACCGAGATGGGCAGTCGATCCGTGTGGGTAAGGTGGCACTCTGCCTCTGTCGCTCCAAGTCGCAAGGCTCACTAACTAACGTGACAAGCATGGATGGCCTCCCCTCCTGGTTGGGAGCTGAAAGCAAGCCACAACCACTGGACCACCCCACCCGGCACTTTAGCCCATGTGCCCGGGTGTCATATGCCACTGCCCTGGCACGTTGGCCCCAAGGCGGTCCAGGTACCATCGACTCAAGACCTGACACCCGGCCAACGGTGTCCACGAACCGAGATGGGCAGTCGATCCGTGTGGGTAAGGTGGCACTCTGCCTCTGTCGCTCCAAGTCGCAAGGCTCACTAACTAACGTGACAAGCATGGATGGCCTCCCCTCCTGGTTGGGAGCTGAAAGCAAGCCACAACCACTGGACCACCCCACCCGGCACTTTAGCCCATGCGCCCAAATCTCATATGCCACTGCCCTGGCACGTTGGCCCCAAGGCGGTCCAGGTACCATCGACTCAACACCTGACACCCGGCCAACGGTGCCCACGAACCGAGAAGGGCAGTCGATCCGCGTGGGTAAGGGCAAGGTCTCAAGGCAAGTCAACATGTCACTACGGCCTCCCTTCTTTGTTCAATCACAACCAAAACTATTTAAAAAAATAAATATTAACTTCAACAACAAATAAACAACAAATTTGTAGACATGCAGCAGCAGGAAACCAGGTAGAACAACAGGAAGCCATTTGACTCAATCAGAAACAAAAACTCATAATTCACAAACATGCATTTTTCTATACCAAAAATAATAAAATAAAAAAATTTTAACAACTGTAAAACACAAAAAACATATCTAAAAAACTTTTAAATACAAAACAAGACTTTTAAATACAAAAAAACATTTTTAAATACAAATAAAGCCAACCACATACAAAAATGAGATTTTGGGTTCCTTTCATATAAGCCTTGTTGATCTAAACCCTGTGGTTCTGGTTCGGCGCAAAGGGTTAAGGATTTAAGAATAGGCGTCTTACGGGCTTATGTACGGGTCTTATTCGCGCGGCGTTTGTTCTGCGTTGATGAGGCTTTGTATACCTTGTATGTGGTTTTCTGGGGTTGTGCAGGGCTGCTTTGGGCTTATAGGCCTTTGTGCGGCTTTGGTTATATGGTCTGTCAGAGTTTCTTCAGATTCAGACGCGTGAGGGTCACGGACTAGGCCTCATCATGTACCTTCCGAACCCTATAAAGCCTAAACCCTTCACCCTGAGGAGTTGGGGCTAGGGAGGGTAAAGTTTAGGTCTGAAGTTTCGGAGCCTTTGGGTTTTGACGGATTTTGGACTTCGGGGTTGTTGTGGTTAGGGCCAGGGCAGTATAGCTCAGATAATGGTGTGTCAAAGAAGACATACCAGGCTTAGGGATCTACGCAGGGTCGAGGGCTTCGGTGGCTCGGGGTTCAGCGTCGGGTCTCGGAGGGTTTTAACTTCGGGGGCTTGCATGGATATATAGAGGGTTAGGGTTACGAAATGAGGACTCCAACGTGCAGGGCATTCGAAGCGCAGCTTAGTGTCTCAGGACACATGGCATTCATGTATCCGTTTTGGACATCATGCCGACTACGCAGTTTCTGCTACAAATGCGTCTGCTAGTAGATATATCTGGATTGCTGGTTGGACCTGGTGAGGCAATTGTCAGGAATCACAGGCAATGGCGCCTGGTATTCAACCTCCGTCAGACCCGAAGTTTGCACGGGCCGAGTGCTGCGAGCTCCTGTTCCTCTGGCAGGCGCCGGCCTGGAGACATGGGCCAAGTCCCGCCTCACTCCTCCAGCTACACCAAGGCTGGGATCATCGCCGGTCCGGTGACTCCACCGCAGATCGATTTCCGCGACATGTGCTGGCAGTCGTAGTCCGAGAGCACTGAGGAGAGTTCCCCAAACCTTGGAAAACCCTACTTAACTCCCCAACAGCTGTTAGAGATTCTTGCGGGCCATTAACATTGAAGTTTTGAATTTGCCGGGCACATGAGGCGCGTCAGAAAGTCTAGATAAATCTGCGGCCGAATCTGACTTCTTAATCAGGGGTGATATTGGGCTGTCTGAGTACTGCTGAGTTTACGCTAGTTCAAAAAAATGAACACCGGAGGGACCGTACCAGCAGGCCATTTCGAGTTGAGAAAACCTCACCCCAACTAGTGAAAACCTATAGACCTTAAACCCTGAACCCAAATAGCCCTTGGTACATTGTGGAGCAAGCCTGGGATCAGAATCCTGCCGCCGAATATCGTTTAGGGCTGGAGGGCTTAGGATTTAGGATTTAAGGCTAAAGGATCTAAGGCTGTTCAACTCCGAAGGGATGGCCTGGGGTGCCTTTTTGGAGTGGGATGCTTGAGAAATCCTGCATGTTGCTAGCGCATTCGTGCCCCCCTCCCCCCAAGCAATCCTAAACTTAAACGCGCTGAACATCCCTGAACCCTTAAACCTTTTAACGTGAAGCGTAACGACCCTCAACATCCCTAAACACAGAGCACGGCAAACTCTAAACATCCAACACCTAAACCTGCAGCTAAGACTGACAGCAATTCCCAGCCGACCCGATCGTGGACGCTGCCAGGACGAGGTCCAATGAAGGAACTCCTTCGGAAAGGCTTACGTATGAGTCTATATGGTTTAGGGTTCTTTGCCCCTTGGGCTGTTCGAGGCTCTAGCGTAAATCGTAGTTCATTGGATCCGGATCCGTTGCATGCATAAGGAGCCCCTACTAGACTAGAAAGGGTACCCAGCGGTTCAATGAGTGGCCTGTTGGGGTCTGAATAGGCTGAAGATTGTGGCTCGAAAGCTCTGCAGGAGACGATGTGGACCGGATTGTGATACTGTCAGTTCCTGATTCCTGCTGCAAGCAGCAAGTATTGGCTGCGAAGTGCTGGCGGGAACAGCTGTCCCACGCTACAGGGTGGTGCGTGGCGTACATGATGGGATAATGCAGACCGCCTGCAGCCATGTGGAAGGAATCACAGGACAGCATCAACGAGCTTTTTATGCACAAAACTGACAAGCCATGCAACGACTACGAGGGCCTCGGGCACCACCTCAGCTAGCTCCGGTCTGAAACAAGGGCCGGGGTCGGTACTTCCAGGCGTTGCCGTCCTCTGCCATCAGTGTGCAGGGACAAGGCCGTCCTGGTCTTTGAGACAGAGCGTCTCGGGAGCCAGGTCGCGGACGTTCTAGGCCGCAGCATGCGCGGGGACCTCGCCGGCGTTGTCGTTGGAAGAGAGCGTCTCCTCGAGAGCCGGCCCTCGGGAGCCAGCTCGTAAAGGGGCTGCAGCGCCTCCTTATTGTAAGCCGCAGCGTGCAGCCACGAGGCCGTCTTTGAAGGAGAGGGTCTCGGGTGCCAGGTCGTGGAGGAGCTGCAGCGTCTCTGTGTGCCCGTACATGGCCGCCCAATGTGCAGGGACCCTGCCGCCGTTGTCCTTGAAAGAGAGCGTCTCGGGAGCCAGCTCGTGGAGGAGCTGCAGCGTCTCTGTCTCTGTGTGCCCAACGCCGTACATGGCCGCCCAATGTGCAGGGACCCCGCCGAGGTTGTCCTTGAAAGAGAGCGTCTCGGGTGCCAGGTCGTGGAGGAGCTGCAGCGTCTCTGTGTGCCCGTACATGGCCGCCCAATGTGCAGGGACCCCGCCTTCGTTGTCCTCGAAAGAGAGCGTCTCGGGAGCCAGCTCGTGGAGGAGCTGCAGCGACTCCTTGTGCCCCTTCATGGCCGCCCGATGTGCAGGGACCCCGCCTTCGTTGTCCTTGAAAGAGAGCGTCTCGGGAGCCAGCTCGTGGAGGAGCTGCAGCGACTCCTTGTGCCCCTTCATGGCCGCCCGATGTGCAGGGACCCCGCCTTCGTTGTCCTTGAAAGAAAGCGTCTCGGGAGCCAGCTCGTGGAGGAGCTGCAGCGCCTCCTTGTTCCCGTTCATGGCCGCCCAATGTGCAGGGACCCCGCCTTCGTTGTCCTTGAAAGAGAGCGTCTCGGGAGCCAGCTCGTGGAGGAGCTGCAGCGACTCCTTGTGCCCCTTCATGGCCGCCAAATGTGCAGGGACCCCGCCTTCGTTGTCCTTGAAAGAGAGCGTCTCGGGAGCCAGCTCGTGGAGGAGCTGCAGCGTCTCTGTGTGCCCGTACATGGCCGCCCAATGTGCAGGGACCCTGCCGCCGTTGTCCTTGAAAGAAAGTGTCTCGGGAGCCAGCTCGTGGAGGAGCTGCAGCTCCTCCTTGTGCCCCTTCATGGCCGCCCAATGTGCAGGGACGTCACGCTGGTGTGGAGGAGCTTGTCTTGGGCCTCCATCTGCTCTTCCAGGAACCTGTAGGGCGTCTTCTACATTCGCTTCATTAATCCTTCAAATACGCCCAGCCTCGAACAAGACGTGCTTCTCAAAATCGAGAGGACCGGCCGATTGATCATGCTCCGCAGGGCGTCCGATCTCCTTGACCTGCAGTGCCGCTCTTGCCGCTCACGAAACTCGTGCAGGTTTCGCATAAGCATGTCGGAGATTGCAGAATCAGGGTATGCTCGTAACAACTGCTGCTGGAGTTTGTAATGTGCAAGGCTTTAGGACTCATGCAAGTTGAGGCAAGTTGCCCGTTCATCACTCGCCGATAGACTGATGTTCCAAAAGTAATCATTGTTCGGCATGCCCTTTTCAAGAGCACCTCCACCTTCAACTTTTGTCAGGGCCCCTGTGGGCTTCATGAAAGCAAAAGCGTCAGAGCAGCTTTTGTAAAGATGGACCGACAGTGCGAAGTCGAAATCATCGTGACACTGCACTTGATGCACCCACCAGTTTTGGCGATTCAGCCAGGTGGTGTCTCCTGTCGTGAGCTTCAGGGTCGACTGTTCCTCGTTCGGCAGGCCGAGCTGCCCATCATCTCCTTTGAACTTGATGGGCTCATCGTCCAAGATGCTGTCGAAGAGCTGGCAGTTCAATGCGCCATGCAGCACACGCACGCTGCCCGCGCAGCCACCGTGATGGTGCTTTGGGGACTTGTAGCCTTTAGGCCATAACTCCAGTACCGCCGTGTACTGGCCAAGTTCCAGTAAACCTAAGCCGATGCGGATGTAGGTCATCGTCTTATCCCCGAACTTCTCCTGGGCTTTTACACCTTTCGCTCGCAGCTTCCTGTACAGCTCGTGCTCAGGTTGTAGTGACTGAAGAATGGACTGAAGAGCTTCACTCGTCAAGTAGTTCTTCGCAAAGTCATCCACGCATGGCCGGTGCGTCAGCTCGCAAACGGCTTTGGCATCGTCGGGCATGTCTTCATTGGGCTGCCCTGGACGGTACAACAAAGGCTGCGCCTTGTCGTTGGCGAGGTACTGGCGCAGGTCGAGGTATAACTTCTCCACTGTGTCCTGCAGCCTGACGACGGCCCCTTCCTCTCCACAAGAATCGCATTGGATGGAGATGTGCAGTATCTTGCTCTTCTTACCAGACTGAATGTTCTGGCGATTGATCTCGAAAATCTGGCGTGGAGTCTGCTTCAAGAAGTCCGCGACAACCTTCTTTTTTTGTAAACAAACAAAACCGCACCTGACCCGCGCGTTGTCGGTGACGTCCCCAAACTTCAACCGTTCATCGCAATCCAAGTTGTCGCAAGGGTGCCTTCAAAGCTTGGCAGGGCTTGCAGCTACACCTTTTGATCCCCATCACCAGCAAGAAACAGTCTACTGAAGAGCTTCCCTACAGATCGCTTGCTTCAAGAAAGTGGCCTGCACATCTCTTGCAGCTCTTCGAATGTCCGGTCAAGCAGACGCCGCTTCTCAGCACCGAGAAGGTCAGCCCCAGCTTGGGCAGCCATAGCGGAAAGCAAGCGCTGCCCAAGCTACGGCAAGGTGTAACCTTCCCCACATAGCTAATAGAAACTACGAGGCTGTCAGATCATGTTGCTTGCAAGTGGGGTCGACTGTGTTGGTGCCAACCTGCTGCCTGGAGGCAGACTTATCACACGATCACTCCATTTCTCTAAGTGACGCACTGCTCAAGCTCCCAACAAAGCAGGCAAGACGTGGATCCGAGCAATGCTTTCAAACCTCAATGCGACCAATAACGACTGCACTGAGTGTTGGCAGCGTAGTGATCGTCGTCGTAGTAGCAGCAAAAGGAGGAACAGCATCTCGCTATCGCTCTGTCTGTCTCTCTCTCTCTCTCTCTCTCTCTCGCGGTTGACACGCTGATGTCGTGCGATCTCCCACTGCGCAGCCCTGAGCCGACGTGGTTTGCCATGACGGCGACACCCCTGCGACGCACAACGTCGGGCGGCCACTGCTTCAACAGACTCAGGCCGGAAATCCTAATCCCAAAAACACTGATCCACAAGCCCAAGCTCACCACAGGTCTCCGCACCTCCGATGGTGCCGTCGTCAACAAGCACGGCGGTCTCTTCGACGTCAGCAACCTTGGGATCTACTGCTGAATTGGGGATCACGGTTTAAGGTTTGGGGCTTGGGACGGCTCATGGTCGTTTCAGGAGATTAACTTCTTTCGTGATTCTCCTACTACGGATCTTTAGGGTATGTCTAGGCTTAGGCTTATGGTTAGTCTTCATGCAGAAAAAACAAGCCGAAACCCATTTCTTCTGCATTAGGCTTTCGATCGAGCCTCCAGCCTGTACGAATGCAACCGAAATCGAGACAGCGCAAGCTACTCGGACGGCAATTCCCAATTCAATCCTGCAGAACCCAAAAAGATCGAGTTAAACAAATAGGTTTAAGATTTATATAGGGTCTTCTGGACCACTGGGGTCGGTCTGTGGCCGCGACAACTCAAACTCGCAGGCCCAAACAAAAGATACGACACACACAAAGAGCCCTTTACAAGGCTCTGCGAACACCCTGAACCCTAAACGAAAGTATAGCATGCGCACAAGGCACAGGCCAAAGCCAAAGGCACGAACGAGAGAATTGACACTTCAACGAAGATCTGCCAAAGTTACAGCACGCCTTTAGTCCTTCGGCGAGCTCTCTACCGACCTAGCCGAACTTTTGCACCCATCCTGCAACTGCCGATTCCTTTCACCCTGAACCTAAAGCCTTTAATCGCAATCGTAAACTATAACAGCCCTTGAACCAACACTGAAATCAAATCCTAAGCTCAGGCTCTCAGATCCCAATCCCTGCTGTTTGTACAGCCCTGTCCTGACACCGACTGATACAGCCCAGCTAGTGCAGAATCAAATTCATAATCTCCCCTCAGCCCCTGGCCCTAAATCCTTACCCCAAACACCCAACCCCTGTTGGTCGCCGCACCTCGCTGAGCACAGCCCGAAGTCTGGCACGAAAGGCGCCGCTGGTCGCAAGGCGACGGGAGGACTCGGCGTGACAAAGAGTGCTTCTGTTGAGGCGCTGGGTTTGGTTTTAGGTTGGAAGGATGAGGGCTTAGGGGTGTGAGATTCTGGGGCTTTAGGGGTTTCAGGTCCCGTCAGTCATAGGGCTTTAGGGTGTCAGGGTTTCGGGCTTAGCCGTGACATAAAGCCGAATATGGTAACAACACCCGATTTTTCAGCAGCCCTCAGTGTGATGTAAGTGATATCAAGAATGCCAGGCGGGGAGCTGGACGACTAGGAAACATAAGCTTTATAGGGATAGGGCCAATAGTTCGTAGTTCGCATATGGCTGTGGGGTTTGTATTTTACCCATGGGAACGACAAAAGGGGGTCAGTCAAACTTGTGTTCCGATCCGTGTATCAGAAGGTTTCCTTCAAAAGCTCATTTAAGTCAGCTTTTGGGGTGGGTCCTTCTTGAAGGGTTCAGGGTTCGAAATTTCGGGTGCAGTCAACAATGTACTTCCCTGATTCACAAACCCTCGCAGCTTTACAGGGGTTATGGAAGGGCTCCCCACATTAGGACCAATTTAGAACTGCCTTTCTTGATGCTGTTGCTTCCGGTCCGGTTCGGAGACCAAAGTCGCGATTGCAGCTTCGGGGGCATCACGATAGCTATAGGAATCTGCTCACGCCGCTCATTTAGTTGAATCAAAGGGCATGTTGACAGTTACAGTGCCACTATACTCAGGCACCCTAAGGCCGTAAGGAATAATAATCGCAAACACACAATCTTCTTGTTTTTACTACCGCCTTACTGCGCGCTAGCACCTCTCAACCTAATGCTGCAAAAACAATAATCCTGTACGTTGCCATGCAGCTCGGAAAAAGCTCAACTAGAGTGTAGGGTTTCTATCTTAGGATTTACTATTACAGTAGCCGCCGGAAAGTTGGAAGGCGGCAATTGGAACGGTTGATGCGGCAACGGCATCTTCCAACTTTGGGTTTGACTTGGTCCCATCTTCCAACTTTAGGTCCCGGCATTTGGAGCGGTTCATGCGGTAATCAAAAGTTCGAAGGTTGCAAACTTGGAAGAATCCAAAGTTGGAAGACGTGTTTTATTCCAATTGTGGGGTGCTGAAATTTTGGGTGCGCATCTTCCAACTTTGCGGCTACCACCATATGATTGGGGAAGTATCCCCCATAATAGTACCCCTTAAGATCCCTCAAAGGAGCCCTTTAAAGGGACCCTTATAGGTCCCTCAACGGAAACCCTTAACAATAACCAGGGCCCTTTGGGTTTCCACCTGAGGGCCCCGACTCCGGAGGCCTGAACGGAAATGGCGCCGGTGACCGTGAACGCCTCGAGGTTCCTCGGATGGTGAAAGCATGCATTTCGCAGAACATTTAGGCGCTGCTGGGCTTTTTGCTTGGTTGTTAGTTTGATATTGTATATGTACATGTATGTTCTTCGTCAGGGGCAGGAGGGTGGGGCGAGTTCTTGCGTGTGGAGTCGGTAAGACCGGTTGAAATGTTCTTGTCTGGGCTTTTGGGAGAATGGGGCACAGGATCACTCTAGTCTTGCAGATTCATTGGGTTCCGAGGTGTTTCTCATATCCATATATATATATATATAGACTCTTAGATATATAGGGTTCTAGCGAATGTGGTCCTTGGTCCAGTTCATGGTCAAGTTGACCCACTTCAGACAGGTGGAGGCTTGGGGCTTCGCGTCTGGGCCGCAAGTCTCCAGTCTCCAGGGCTCGAGGTTTTGAGTTTGGGATTTCAGAAGCAGCAATTTTCAGGGACGGTTCTTGGAAAGCGATTTGGCTTTGCAACTAGTTTTTGCTGCAGGACTGAAAGGTGAGTTTATTTGCCTTTGGACTTTAGCACGCCCGCGCCCCGGTGCTTCGGATTCAGCATGCAGCCCGTAAAGATTCCTTAGCCCTATACTACAGAGGCCTACATGTGGGGCTCCCGACGATATTTATGATATCTCCGGTCAACACACGGTTTTGGACGTCTCCCCCAAACCTGTTCCATTATAAAGGACACTATATTCCCTGCTCTAATCCACCATATTCCCCTAAACCCTCCTGGAAGCCCAGGCATCTCATCGGCAAGTGGCCTTTAGCTTCTGCAAAAGGCCGTGTGATTGAACCCCCTAACTAGTAGCCTTCGAGTACCAGTACAGGCCCTGAGCATATAATGCTGAAGCCCGAAAGGCATTGCAACCCCCGACATAAGACAACATAATCATATAGTGACAATGACAAGACTACGAGGGGATACTATTGCTAATCATTCCGACCGCTACAATAAACCCTGACTCTTAAGCCCTAGATAACTCTGCTGTCGACTGAGTGCCTGGCGTGCTCACTGTAGCACCTCCGGGGACTCTCTGAAGGATTTCAGAAGGCCATTCCTATTACTACTGTTATGATTCTTATCATATTAGTGTTGCTATGACAAATATTGTTATTGTTGTCTGTAATTGCTGCGATGCTATGATTTGTACATCTTACTATGGCAATTACTATTAGGCGTTACTGTTATGACTATAGATAAGCGATCTGGGAGCGTTCATGAAGCATTGGTGATTACCGGGTGCAGGCTTTGTTTATTGCGGCTTGGCCTAAGATTCCGGTCTAGAGCCCAGCTAGTCTAGGGTCTAGAAGGGTTGAGAGCTGGGGTTTGGGGGGCGGGGGCTTTCTCAGAGTTTCAATTCATGTGGAGTTTCCGAAAAAATAGGGGAACCTAGTACAGTACCCTAAATAGCGGGATCCTTAATATTGTAAGGACCCCAGAATAAGGTATCCTAAACCCGTTGTTGGTGCTTAGCACTAGGGGCTTATGCTTCGACACGGACATTCATGATCCTTTTTGTTGGTTTCCCTTTGTCTTAGTCTCGGAACGCCCTATGCAAGCCCGGAAAAATCAAAACGAGCAGTTCAGTAGGAATCCAGGTATATTCCGTACTTCACAGAGTGGTGTTGGGCTTTCTACGTATAGAGTTTGGATTTAAGGCTGGGGCAAGGCTGTTGCCTCTAAACTCTAAGGCTCCAGAGTCAGTCCAGGAGACTCTATTAAACATCTTTTCCGCTTTGGAGCCACTCACAAGTTCTCAGATGCTGCTACATCAACTCGATACCCCGGACCAATTCAAAAACAAACAGGCAATTGAGGCCGCAGGTAAAGCCTAAAGCCCCAGCTCTCCGGACTCTGAACCGTTCCCCCGCACCCTGAAATGCGAACTCAGCGGCTGATTAGTGTGGTCCTCAACGCATACTACGCGGGCCATTCACTAGAATAAGGTCTTAGGTAGATGATATTCTCGGTACATACGGACTATAGAGGGGCATGATACTGCTACTAAGCATGTAGGCCCCTATGGGGCTGCTATCGGTTTTCGGATGCTAGGGTCCACAGATGTAGGGCCGGAGATTTGAGTTTGTTTGGGTCCTGAAACTTGGCGGCCGCTCAGTGGGGTAGAGCCCGACATGAACAGCCCTATGTGGAAACTGTGCTTCTTTTGCCTGAGACTCCCTGAAGCCGCACAAAACAACAACCAAAGAGCAATTGTTTAAGCCTTACTTCCTCTATTTAGGGTTTGTGTTTTAGGGCTCTTTTCCAACTGCAGGTACAGCGAGAATTCCTTCTATTGAGGGTTTAGGGGTAAGGAATTGAAAACTTTGCTGAAGCACTTTACACGAAAAAAACCTCGCAAGCCCTAGTTGCCCCCACCTGCCAGGGTCCAGTTGCTGCTCAACCCGGTGTCGCTGCACACGATCTGGACGCGGCCCTGCCCCAGTGCACGGAAACTGTCGGATTCAGGGTTTACATAACTATTCAACGTAAGCTGTTAATTTCGAGCGTCCCCTTGAAAAGCCCAAAACCGGTACTTGGGAGTATTCCCATGGAGCCCTGCGGAGGTTTAGGCATGAGGGCTGTAGAGCGTCAGGTGTCGGGATGAGGGTGTATACTATAATTCTAGTATAATGGGCCCCAAAACCCTATTCTAATTTTTAAGGCCCGTATACTAAGCCGTAGGGTGTAGGGATGAGGGTCTATTTATAGGGATTAAAGGAGTGTAGGTTCTGCGTTGGTGCTTGGGCTTGCGGATCTAGCAGTCCACTATACAATCACTTGCGTTTCCAAGCACAGAAATGGCGAGGAGGCCGTACTATACCCTGCATGCACCAAGGAAACCTACTCTGACGCCTCGGGGCTTATACAGGTCGGAGATCGAGAGGGCACAATAGCCAACATGCCAACTACATGTGCTTCACAGCGACGCCTTCCTGCTACAGGTAGTGCCTCGTGGCCCTCCACTGCAGCTCAAGCAGCCTTCACCTTGTCTATCGCGGGTGCACTCACCCGGCGAACAGCTTCTTCCATTTGAAGCACGGCAGCTTGAGCGGTGCTCGAGAGGTTCTCGAAGCATGCGGTTTGTGCTTTTAGGGGCTTGCTAGGTCGGCAGTTTACGTTTCTCGGGTTAGGGCCAAGCATGAATTCATCACAGTACATCACATTTGATGGGTTGACAAAAACTCCACCGCATTTCCCACAGAAAAACCCGCCTAAACCGCAAACCCTAAACTGCATGTCTGACTTGTAGGGAACTGTCGTTCAAGATACCACATTAAGGGATACACACGGTACACAAACGTAAACAGTATTCTGAACTTGTCATGGTCGCTGAAAACGACCAAGCCCTCCACAACCCTTTAAACACCTTAAAAGTCATTCGAAAGCCATTCTCCAACCCTGAATAGCTGCACGATCATGTAAAACCCCTGCAAGCCTTACGAAGGCCGTGTCAGATCTTATCAAGCCCGAAGCCCATGTAGAACCCAATAAAATCCCTCAGAATCACCCTAAACCCTAAACCCTTAACCCCTAAACCCTAAACCCTTCTGAAGGACCCTGACGGGTGCCTCATAGATCTGGCCCGCTGCAAGCCTATCCGCTACGCACCTGGGACATTATAGGATTTAGGGTTTAGGGTTTAAGGCTTAGGATTTAGGGTTTAGGGGTTAAGGATTTAGGGTTCAGGGCTTATAGGGTTTAGGGCTTAGGATTTAGGGTTTAGGGGTTAAGGATTTAGGGTTTAGGGCTTATAGGTTTAGGGCTTGGGATTTAGGGTTTAGGGGTTAAGGATTTAGGGTTTAGGGCTTATGGGGTTTAGGGCTTAGGATTTAGGGTTTAGGGCTTATAGGGTTTAGGGCTTAGGATTTAGGGTTTAGGGGTTAAGGATTTAGGGTTCAGGGGTTAAGGATTTAGGGTTTAGGGCTTATCGGGTTTAGGGCTTAGGATCTAGGGTTTAGCATTTACAGTCCTGGGTTCAGGGTTCAGGGCTCAGGATTAAGAGTTTAAGGTTTAGGGCTTAGGGTTTAGGGCTTAGGATTTAGGGCTTAGGGTTTAGGCTTGTTTAGGGTTTAGGATTTACGGGTTAGGATTTTGGGTTTAAGGCTAAGGATTTAAGGTTTAGCATTTAAAGTTCAGGGTTCAAGGTTTAGGATTTAGGGTTGAGGGTTTAGGTTTAGGGCTCCAAAGGCACGGAGGGCTCCTGTCTACCGAAACTCAGGCTTCAAGTGTGGACGTTACACCATATGGGTAGTTGTCAAATTTATGGCCCCTTTTGGAGTACCCTAAATATTTGGTGCCGTATTGTATTAAGGATCCAAAAAGGGACCATAATTTTGACAACCACCCATATGGATTAGAGATTATGGCCGAGCTGAAAGCCCATGACTGCACTCAAAAGTGCGAAGAGTCTTCTGTTGAGGGCGAAACGATCGCTACCCCGAATCTTAAATCCCGAATCCTCACACCCCAATCTCTGAACCACAAATGTCTGGGTTGTGCTTTAAGCCCTTTGAAAATTATTTATGAATAGGTTCCCTTTATAAGGAAATAAGGGAAATTCAAAAATTATCCCAAAGCACAACCCAAATCCTGAACTATGCCGTGCAGTTCAGCGAAGTAAGGAGATGCTTGAAACAATGAAACCTACGATAGCGACATGCGTTTATAACTTTACGATTCGGTTGTTATGCCGGGACTCGTTTGGAGAAAGGGACCGGGTTTACAGATAGCGCTGTTGCAGGCTGCAAGGCATTGGGACCCTGAGTTCTGATATAGGGGCCATAATAAGTAGAATAGGGTTTAGGGCCCATTATACTATATCATGTATAAGAAACCCCCAATAATTGTTTTTGGTAATTCTTGAGGCCCCTACATAATGCCGACGGTTTGGGGTTCAGGTTGTGGGTTCTACCAGAGGACGTTCCAAGGTATCTCTGATGGCTCAGGTCACCAACCCACAGGCCCGGCAAACTGCCTAAGGTACAAGCCAGAAAGTTGGAATATGATTATTCTAAACCCTTTATGGTGAATTATAAGGTATCCTACCCTGAAACCATATTCCAACTTTCTGGAGTTCCCTTTACAGTAGAAGCCCAAAAGTTGGAAACCCAATAGCCTCAATCCTTAAGAGTCATGTATAGGGAATGCCAGCACTATTTGGCCGCAATCCGGTTTCCAACTTTGTGGGGTTTACCGTAAGCCCCTAACTCCTAAAAACCTGAAACGAAGATCCTAATATTTCCAACCGGGTTTTGCGGGGATGCCATTCTAGAGGAATCAACAAAAGGACTCTGAGGGTGTATCATTGATAGCGGATCAGACGTCTAGAACCCTTGAAGCCCTAAACTATACTTGGGCTGCCTGTAGCGTTGGGGGTGTATAGGGCGTGGATAACCCAGTGTCAGGCTACCTGTAGACTTTGGCGGATACATTGTGCGATACTCATGCACGGGAACTACACTACATACTCTTACTCAGGGTTGAAGCCCCCCACAGTGTACATTTGTTTGTGTCTGCAATCCCTTTACTTTCAGCTGCTGAACCCTGCATAAACACATACAGCAAAATGCCGGATTGGATTGGGTTCCCGATGGTTGCGATTAAGTGTTCGTTTATATCCCTCAATCACGCACAGATTGGATCTATCTGACTCTTGTAGTGAAGCTCAGAACCTCAGCCGTGAGGACCCCGCGACTTGATCCCAAGACATTCGTCCCTGCTTTCAATCCTGTCCCACAACTTTGTAACCTCGTGGCAAGCATGATCCTCAAAGTGGCCCATGTATCATGTACTAACAGGTGTAAGTACACTACTAAACTATATATATATATATACACATACTTATATGCACGTACGTATGTACGTATACATGTATACACTTACACATGAGGTAGATAGATCGGTAGATAGACAAACAGATCGACAGGTAGATAGACAGATAGATAAACACATAAACAAATATACATATATGTGTATATACATATATATATATATATATACACAGTATATATGTATGCAGACACATATGTGAGCATGTACATACATAAGTATATATGTACTCTGGCAGATAGAAGCCACAACTCTTGATGTAACAAATGCAGGGCGCCGTCGGGTGCTCCAGTCGCTGCAAAGCCCATCCACGCCCTCGCGCAGGAGCCAGTCGCCGGAGCCCTGGGAGGCATTTTGCATTTGAGAGTTTCCCAAAAAAAGGGGTACCCTTTAAGGGTTCCTTTACGGGATCTATAAGGGTTCTAGAAAGGGTTTAGGGTTTAGAAATATGGGAGTTTCCCAAAATAGGGGGCCCTAACATGGTACCCAAAAATAGTAGGATCCTTATTCTAAGGACCCCCAAATAAGGTACCCCCCATATTCTCGGAAACTCCCTGGTTTCGAGTTTGCAAAGCTTATTGTTCCGGGCTAAACCCTGGACCCTGGACCCCTAGGGTTGATGATATAAATCCTGCATGACCCGGAATAAGGAATATACCATAATTCCCATAGTTTAGGATATAAATCCTGCATGACCCGGAATAAGGAATATACCATAATTCCCATAGTTTAGGGTCCTTAAGGTAATGCAGGATTTATATCATCAACCGTAGGTTTCGGGTTGGAGTTGGAGTTGTGGCTTTCCCACTTCGGGACTCAGGATTTGTGGCGCAGATTGCTAGCATCCCCATAATGTCACTCAGCAGCGACACTAACTCGTGCACTCACCGAGATCAGACATGTACATGCTATTTACTATTTCAATCTACTTCAGGCAGGATTTCGTTTTTGAGGGTTTCAGATTTTGAAATCAAGGCCTGATTAGAGGGACCAGAAAAAAATTAGAGCGAGTATTTGGGGCTAGGGTTCACAAACATTCGGGGTTCGAAGGGTCTACGGCTTGCGGCTTTCAGGGACTTAACACGTACTTATTCAGAATAAGGCGGTGCACTACAAGGGAATACTGCTAACTACTAAGAATTACTCGGATTTCTACATTTCGGTGCCTGGCCTCCACAGCCATTTCCAGGTGGATGCGTGCGCACTCGCAGCCTCGCGGAGACACACAGGTGGAGGCTTCGGCTGAGTGTCAGTAGTAGGATTGAAAAATTTTGGGCATATAGGGTTTCGGGTTATCTTGGGTTCTATAAGGGTTCTGTCAGGGTTGCTTTAGAGCGTTCCATAAGGGTCCTATAGGGGTTGCGTTAGGGTTTGGGGTTGGGGCTCAATGAGGGTTCAGTCATTAACAGCTTCTTTGGCCGCATTTTCGAAACCCGAAAGCGATATACACCCATACATCTTCTTAGTTTTTTGGGCGTCTTCCAACTATGACAATGCCGACTGAAACCTCCCCGCAGCCCCCAACACCCGGCATCGCACATGGATCTTCAATCGGTAAGTCGGGAAAGTTCTGAAAGGTCTGAAAATTGTCGCGCCACCACTACCGTCACACACTCACCACGATCACCAGCACCACCACCATTACCGCCGCCGACGCACCTGCACATCAGCAGCAGCAGCATCAACAACACCAGTTGCAGCAACACCAACAACACCAATAAAACACCTGCAACGACAACAACAGCAGCAGCAAAAACAACAGCAACAGCAACAGCACCAGCAACAGCACCAGCACCAGCAAGCGCAACAGCAGCACAACCGTCAGCACACCGCCACCACCACCGCCAACAACAACAAGAACAACGATCAAGACAACAACAACGACAACACCAACCCCAACCCCGACCCCAACCCAACCCCAACCGCAACCTTCATCGCAACCACAACCACAATCGCAACCGTAACGCACGAATGCACAAGGTAGAGCAACGACTGATAATTCGACATCACAATGAGAGAGACGGCATATAGCAAGATGGAAGAATTTGAGTTTGATATCCGCATATTACTAGCAGAGCCCAGTACGCATTTAACTGAACTTCTTGGATTCTGATGATGCCTCGCACTTTTCTTTGCGGCCGTTCACACGTCGTGCGAGGCGGACTGCCGGCGGCCAACCGCTGGCCGCCACGAGAGGCTTGAAGTCAACGGAGAGCTGATACTGTAGGGGCCTTAATAATTACCTACATTACTTTGGGGGTTATTATGATAAAAGTATAATCGAAACCCTATTCAACTTATTAAGGCCCCTATATTACAGTCGCGGTCAAAGACGCGGTCGCTTTACTTTCGTGCCTGACGCGTTATGAGTCGCTTCTTGGAGTAAGGCTGCAATCTTGGCATGGCTTCGGCGTGTTCGGAGTCTTGCGTGCTCGAGAGCCGTCCTGCCTTGACTATCGACCACCTCCGTGTCAGCGCCAGCTTCCACCAGCAGCCGGGCAATCTCTGTGTGGCCGTAGACCGCTGCAAGCATGAGAGCTGTCACACCCGCAGTGTTCCGCAAGTCCTTGTTGGCACCAGCATCCACCAGGCAACGTGCAATCTCAGTGTGCCCCCTAGCTACTGCACGCATTAGAGCCGTTCTGCCATCATGATAACCCTGCCAATCTGGTTTAGCACCAGCTTCAACCAGCAATCGCACCACTTCAGCGTGCCCGAAGAACACCGCATCCTGGAGCGCGCGCCTTGTGAGAGCTATATCGTCCTCACAAGCATCAGCATCCAACAAGAGGCGCACAACCTGCGCGTGGCCTGCCATGGCGGCCGCCAAGAGACCGGCTTCCTTAAAGTCTGAACCTTCATCCACAAGTAGGCGGACCATCTCACTGTGTCCATGACGAGCTGCCAGCGTGAGGGCAGCCGCATCTTCGAAGTCACAGTAGTAGTCTTTGTCCTAGGTTCTCACTAATAGATCCCCTTGCTGTGAGAATACTCATGGTCCGACGTGTAATATGAAAACGAAGAGACCCCAAAAGACAAAGATCAAAAGGATACCGTTGGAGTGACCCAGGAGTCTACTCCTGCCCGCAGCAGAAACCGAGCTGACTCCAGATGGCCATGTCGGCCAGCATAGGCCACAAGCTCACGTCCGGCGGTGTGCCACATCTCCGAGTCCACCTTGGGCCCCTAGGTATATACCCTTAATATAGCTATTATATACCCATTATATAGCTCCGAGTCTTCGGCCCATGACTGGTGTCAACTGTCGTGAAATGTCGGGATTACATAAACAGTGAACCTCTAAACCTTACTCTGTCTTAATGCTTGCCAACCGGGCCACTTCCTCGTTTGCTTTGGCCAGGAGTATGAGTTGCACCTCTCCGACTTCCGGCACATCCACGTCATCATCATCCAGCAATCTGCCGTCGTACACGAGCTTTTGCAAGGACACGGGATAGCCGTGCAGCGTACGTAAGTGTCGTTTCAGGTCCAGCCCTGTCTGAAAGTTATCTCCGCTGAGAGAAGCTACCTCCTCCCCGGAAGCCGTGCGAACATGCAGCATGACGGGTGCTGAGCCGAATGTCGGCTATCCCGGCTTGAAACCTTTCCCTCTGACTCTTCGCCTTGTCAATCACGCCTGAGTCCAAGCCAAGTTGCATGAATGAAGCCCCTGAAACCTCAGTGTTGAATCTCTGACCCCAAACACTCCCTGTATCTCGAACTTGATAACAAGAGAAAGTCTTTCTGAAGCCTCACCCGAAACAACCCTAAGCCCTGCGTCCAGGCTTGAAGCCTCAACCTTTCCGGCTCAAGCAGAAAGGTGCGCAAAGGAAGCTATGCATCACTACTTGGAGGTTCATGGGTAGTTATAGGTAGGGTTATAAGTAGGGTAGCTATACTTATAAGCCATATTAGGGAACTTATTTCCCCACTTATAACTACCCTAACCCCTAAACCCCTAAACCCCTAAACCCTATAGAACCCTTAAAGGAATCCTACCCCCACATATAACCACCCTAAAAAACCTTCAAAGGGGAAAAGGAGGGACCCTTAATGGGGACCCCTGCCCTATAATGGGCTATATAATGGGTATATAATAGCTATATTGAGGGTATATACCTAGGGGTCCTTACTAAGGGTCCCTCCTTTTACCCTTGGAAACCTCCAAGTATGAGGCCAGAAGGGGACCGGCCCTACGAGGGCAACCCTGCGCCCTACTGTAGGGGCCTGAAGAATTTGAAAAGGGTTCCTTTAAAGGGCTCTGTGAAGGGTTACTATAAGGGATCTATACGGGACTATATGATTGTAGGGGCCTTAATAGTCAGAATAGGGTTTTGGGGCCCTTTAAACTACACCTATGATAAGGAACCCCCAAAACAGTACAGGTAATTCTTACGGCCTGTATATTACGAGCTTCAGAAGATAAGCCCTGAACCCTAAACTCACTTAACCCTAAGGGTCCATGTACTCAAATGGGTGGTTGTCAAAATTAGGGTCCCTTTTTGGTCCTTATTTGTGCACGGCACCTAATATTTACGGTACCCAAAAAGGGACCATATTAACAACCACCCATATAGTATATACATTGGCCTTAAAGTACTCCCTACATAGGTACGTTGGGCCCAAAGTATATGCTACATGGATACTTGCATGGACCCTTAGGGTCAACTAAATCTGGTCTACACCTCTAAAGCATCATATCCGTTCTTTGGTTTAGGTCCAGGTTCGAGGGTGAGGCAAAAAAGAAGACTTGCTAAACTGAGACAATCCTTGCTTCTCTACGGACCAGCCTCAACGTTTAGAAGAGTTCCTTGGGGTACATCGCACTATACGTGTCGTACATACATACGTACACCCATACATATATTCCAGTTGTACATATATATATATATACACATATACCTTACATATTGTTGATGACCTGTCTGAGTGGGCCTAAATAATACGGAGTTCTGCACGAGACAACTCTACAGACACACCGGAAACACAACACGAGTAACATGCCCGTTGAATGCGGGTTTGGTATACTCCATGACCACGGAGTCGTATCGGCTTGATGATTTCAGCAGGGGGCCATGTTTATGCAGAGATGGTCCTGCTCCGCCAGACATGTGGGATTCGATTGTACCATGGCCAAGCAGGCGAACAGCTTCTGCTATGTCCCAGACTTGATGTAGGGGCATCAGTAGTTAGATTAGGGTTTTGCGGTCCATTATACTATGACTATAGTAAGAACCTCCCAAAATAGTATAGGTAATTATTCAGGCCTTTACAGTAGTAGTCTCTGCTATGCCCAAGCTCTAACCAGGCAGTCTGAGAAGGTCAAGCCAAGATATCCTGAAACGTGGACTTGCCCAAATTTTGGGGGCTTGTGGTGTTGTACTTGATGACTTCGAGCCTTAACTAGGCCCATAGCCCGTGAGAATCTACACCCTAAACGCTACAATGCAACATTGCTCAAGAAGGAGGATGAAGCCTCAGCAACTAGAACAGGGGTTTGGGGCCATACAGTATAACAGTATAACCAGGAACCCTCGAAAACAGTGCTACTAGTACCTTATCGATCGCTTTTATGTCTCAAGCCTGCAACCCAACAGCTCTGAACTCCGTCGCCTTGCATCGTGGTCGCCATCTTCTCAGGGTACATCACCGTGACCTCATGGGTGGGTTTAGGGGGTTTAGGGTTTTAGGATTTCAGAGTTTAGGGTTTAGGGGGTTTAGGGGTCAGGCTTATAGAGTTCAGGGTTTACGGTTTTAGGGTTCAGGGTTTAGGGTTTTAGGGCCAATTTAGAGCTAACGGTTCAGGATTTAGGGCGCAGGGCCTGGGTTGAGTGCTTAGGGTTCGGGGTTCAGTCGGTCGGGATACCGAATCGAGGTACAACTCATAATGTAGGAACCTGATTATGAAACCTTGGGCCCAAGGGCTCCTTTGAAGGGGTTTATAAGGGTTACTATAAGGGATCTATAGGGGTAATATAATATAGGAACCTGATTAAGAAACCTTGGGCCTTTGTTCTGGTTCAATATGAATTCCTACTATTTGGGGGTTCTAGGGCCAGGGTCTCTTAATCAGGTTCCTACATTAACGCAGGGGGTCAGGCCCCACCCAAATTATAGTGGTACAGTTGGAATATACTTGGGTGTAAGCTGACCGACATCACACACCGCTACCAAGTCAAACAGACAGCCTTGCGCCACGACGATTAACCCTAACCCTGCGCAGCCTAATATACGGGCCTTAACAATTAGAATAGGGCTTTGGGACCCATGATAGTATAATTCCAGTGCTTAAGGAACACCCAAAATAGCATTGGTAATGCTAAAGAGCCCTAAACTCTTGTAGTAGCGCTTATAGACCCTTTATAAGACTCCTTTAAAAGAACCTGTGCAGGGCCTCTATGTTAAACCTTCAAGCAGATCTCTCCAAGGCCACCTCTGAAGCCCCGTTCCCGGTAACCCCAAAGCCGCTGCACAAGGCCTACACTCGTAGTACCCACCAGGGTGGTTGTCAAAACTATGGCCCCTTTGTGGGTACCCTAAATATGAGGTGCCGTACTATATTAGGGATCCAACAAAGGGGACCATAATTTTGACAACCACACACCACCTACAACCCTAGTTCGACTCCCTAGAGAACGCCTCCCTACGATAGCAACCGCAAAACCCAAAGCACCACCAAGCTTCGCAAGGGCGCCCGACCGATTGGTTATCCCTGGGGGCCAGCACCAGCGACTCGGGTCCGGTGGCCTGAAGCAGACGGCTAAGGGTTTAGGCTGGTTTACGGGGTTTAAGGCTTAGGGTTTATAGGGTTAGGGGGTTTAGGGTTTTAGGGTTTAGGATGGCTTGGGGGGTTTTAGGCGTTTGGATTAGGCTGTTGGGATTTGCGCTGCTTGTCCTTCGAATTCCGCCTCTGCGTAGCAACCAGCTGTTGAGCAGCCCAAAACGCTTTGACCGCTTCGATGATCTCAAGGAAGCGCTGCATGACCCCTTCGCGCTTATGCTCCTTGGGCAACTTTGTGACTTGCAGTTGAAATGCCTGGCGCACGACCTCGGGGATCAGGTGGAGGTACTTCTCGAACTCTTCCGACGTCATCACGTACCCGAGGAAGTCTTGCTTCCGAGCCTCCCACTCGCCAGCAGCCGACTGGATTTCCGACAGCTGCCAAGTCTTCAAGGCAGCGGTCCGGTCGACGGCGAAGTCGTCCGACCCCGGGTTTTGTGGTTTTGTTTGGGTTTTTGCGGGGTTTGGGGGGTTTAGGGATTTGTGGTTTAGGATGGTTTAAGGGCTTTAAGGTTTTAGGGTGGTTTGGGCTTTGAGGGTTCAGGGTTTGGGGTTTAGGGTGCAGGATGTTTAAGGCTTGGAACTTGCTGGGTTCTTGTCAAAGAATATAGCTTACGTTACCATAATAGGGGTCTACTGTAAATAGTATAGTTTCATTATTCTGTTAACTTAAACTGAATCCCTTAACAGGAACCCAGGAAGCAGTTGACGGCTTAGGGTTTAGGGGTGTAAGGTTTCAAGGCTTAGGGTTTCGGGTTCAGGGTCTCAAAATGAGAGCTATGGAGGTTTTCGAGTTCATGGTAGCTCTACTAGGGATTCTCAAAATAAGGGTTCTTCTACTTAGCAATCTGGACCCAAGAGTAACCTAGGAATAGAAAGGATGCCCTTTTTGCTTTAAAGGGGCTTGTAAGGGAACCTGAACCCTAAAAAAAGGGACTAAGGGCCTACTCTAGGTCCTGGGCATACTTTAGCTTGCAAAATAAGATCTCGAATTTTGTGATACTCCCTTTGGTTGAATGTGAGCCGGTGTAGGGCTTCGGAATAAGAGTTAAGTTTGGCAGTTGGAAATGCAACATAAGGTTCGGGGCATGGTACGGGATTGCACCAAGTCACCAAGTCCTACTTGTCGGGTATCATGGGGAACTAAAGCTTAACCTTTTTGGTTATACAGGGACTATATAGGGAGTATACGACCCAAAAAAGGATAAAGGTTGCCTACTCGGCTACTAGGAAGTGTATGCAGAAAGATTGGCTCCTGTTGCGCTTGCACCCGCTCAAGTTGCGCTATGCAGCATTGAAAAGCTGGCGGTGACGAGGAGGAAATGGTTTAGGGAGTTTAGGCATGAAGGTGGTTTGGGGCTTGGTGTTTAGGGTTGAATGCTCTCGGGCTTAATTACGGCTTATCGTTTGTGAAGTTTAGGGTATGGCTTTGCGGCTCGAAGACCCGCAGCAGTATACAGGTGTTACAAGGGTTCTGAATCTGTGAAGGTGTTACCAGGGGGACTTTCAGAATCTCTCTCCACCTTCCCGAATGTTGTGAAACGGATCTATGTAGAATCCTTCCAACACCCACAAAAACGAAACAGTGCTTGCATCTCAGTCCGGGAGAACTTAGCGTGCAGATTCGTTGCAGGCTAGTCCAGCACCCCTAGAAAGCGTTTCCGACAACAAAAACTCTGCACAAGGCTGTGTCAACAAAAAAACAACCCTATGCAACCCTGTGAAAAAAAACAGACAAGGACCCTTACAGGCTTCAAAAGCACAGGCAAACCCTTGAACACTAAAAGGGCCAAGCCGTTCCCCGCCGCAGCAGTGCCTGCACCTGTGGCCGATCCGAGAGTCCGGCCAGGGCCGGTGTAACCTGGGGAAGCTGAAGAGCTTTGCGACGATTTAAGACGTTGTATCATACATTATCATATCATATCGTATCATAAAACAGAACATCATGAAACATGGTATATTAACCAAATACCATACAATACAATATCACACAACATACTCTAGTAGACACTACAATATAGACACGCTATATATATATATATATATATACATACATACCATTTATTTTAGTGGAGTATTAAAAGAAAATTAAGTGTTACACCATTAATGTATTATTTCATGCCATGTTCTGTCCTATCATATTAAACCGTAAAATAAAGTATAAAGCGATATGTTATAGCATAATATAACCTAACGTAACGAAGTTATTGTCAATAGCATAAAAAAGAAACATGTAAAACATGTAACCTGGGGCAATGCAACGTGATGTGATAAAACACAATATACAACATACATGTTGAATATCAATAAATACATAAGCAAAAAATACATTGAACTATGTGTATATATGTAGATATGTACATGAGTAGTCTTCATGTAGTCTATAGAAGTAAATGAAATATAGCATAACCCGAAACTAAACATGGTGCTTGAAGAGACTTATGGGGGGGTGTTCTGAAAGCCAGCTAAAAGTGTTTGCACAGTTTTCAAAACGTTTGGCTTGTTGCATGGTTTTGTAAGGCTACCGGGTTGTTTATAAAGGAGATATCGTCATACGTTTACGAGTTTAGGGTTGGGTGATTTTTGGAGTTTTGGGGTCAGGGCTTAGGGGGTTAATTAGCGCTCCAGTGTGTTGTGCTTCGGCAAGTCGGCTGGGTTTTCTGAATGTCTTATACAAAAATTCTAATCTCGAGTCTATTGAATAACTCTTTCGGATGCAGGATTTAGGTTTTAGCGTGTAAAGCCATCGGAATCGGCATTTAAGGTTGTGGGTTGGGGTTAGTAAAGGGTTACTTGCGGAATTGGTGAAAATGCTCCCCGCAACTGCAGAAAGCATCTGCTCGAAGCCACGGAACCTAAGAAATACTTCTTAGTAGTACTATTTAAACCAAGCCCTTTATGCAAGCATATCCCGGTCGAATGATATACGGCGCAACACACCAAACCTTTCCTACCCGAGCCTTTTGACGCTCTATACCCTATAGAAACCCGTTCAAGGTCCTATAATGCCTGTGAAAATCGTGCAAAACTTTCCCCAAATTCTATATATAAACCTTGAATCCTAAACCCTGCCTAGACCCCCAAAACTAACCCCGAATATACCCCAAATACCCACAATTAAGGACCTATTTGAAGGACCTTAGGGCCCTAAACCCCTAAACCCTAAACCCTTAAACCATTCCTAAACCCTAAGCCCCTAAACCTATAAACTCCCTGAGCCCTAAACCCTAAACTCCTAAACCTAAAACTCCTTAACCCCTAAACCCTAAACCCCTAAACCCTAAACCCCTAAACCTTAAACTCCTAAACCCTTAAACCCCTAAACCCCTAAACGGAGTTTGCGGGACTCAAGGCCCCGGCGCAAACCAGGGAAAGGCGCTGACCCCATCCGCCGGGAACATCGGACCGCGTGATCTCCACGGTCTGGCCTGGACAGACCCCCGGGAGGATCCAAAAAGCTGATCCATTAAAGCTATAAGGGTTCCTTTAAGGGTCCCTTTGAGGGGTCTATAGGGTTTCAGGGTTTAGGGTTTAGGGCTCAGGGGAGGATCCAAAAAGTAGATCCCTTAATGGGGGTTCCTATAAAGTACCCTTAGTAGTATCGGGCCCCAAATTAGGGGATCTACTTTCTAGATCCTCCCGGGGGTCTGGCCTGGACACTGCCAGGTTTCGGGGTTTAGGGGTTTAGGGTTTAGGGGTTTAGGGGTGTAGGAGTTTAGGGTTTAGGAGTTTAGGGTTTAGGGGCTTAGGAGTTTAGGGTTTAGGGGTTTAGGGGTTTAGGGGTTTAGGGTTTAGGGTTTCGGGTTAAGGACACTCCTAGTTCATGGTAAGGGTAGGATTAAAAATTCACAGTTGTATTCCTTACTTGGTTTAAGTACCCTTGAAAATGTAAACTGTTACCCAACTTTGACGAAGGATTAAGGATCGTACGATAAGGTCTGTAAGGTCTAGGTCTAAGGCTCATACTAGAAGGTTTGTGTGGCACATGAAAGCTTTAAGCTTTATGAGGATATCATTCTATAAGGTCTACAAGCTCTTTAAAGGCTGAAGTCTTATGAGGATGAAATATTATAAGATCTGTAATTATGAGGGTCCAGGGCTTATGGACTTATGGGTTAAGGATCTGTGGATTACATTGCTTACACATAGGGTGTAGGGCCGGTGTAGGGTTCAGGGCATGTTGATTGTCTAAGCTTGCCCATGCTTTGTGCTTGCGTTGGCAAGCGATGAAAGGTTTGGCGGGGGCTTGTGGGAAGTGCTCAGAAGCTCAGATGTCGCCGGACTGAGCTGAAAGCAGTTGACACAAAACCATCAACAAGCAACAACGACAGTGGCTCAAATGGGTTGTGAACCTTTGGGAAACGGACTTGCCCAAGATACTCAGCACTCTGGGATTTGTTCTGCTTCAGGGCATGCGGATCGAATAATTTCCGGATCTAACGCCACGGCAGACATTAATCTACATGTTGCCTGTGGTCAAAATGTATTTGGTGACACCGACAAACAATACCTGGTGCCTTACCTTCCAACTCCCAACGCTCGAACAGTCAACCCCAACGCCGCTAGGCCTGAACTGAAGGATGCAATGTCCTTGCTCACATGTTTGAACCGTGAACCCGACCCAACCCGGGCCTGTGGAACCGCTATGGCAGAGGAAAAACTCGTCGGTGCAACACTCCTGTGATCAATTCTTCAGGCTCGGGGTCCTTGCAAAGTTTAAATATGTTGTGGAGGCCACGCGCGTCGGCAAGGTGATCTAGTGGTTCTGGTTTTACTGGTTGTTACGGCTCTGATCACAACCACTCCGGTTTCCAAAAGGCAGCGGCACAGGGCTGCACAGCTGTACGGCGACTTTTGCCAAGGATACAAACCCCAAAGAAGAAAAGCAACACCCTCGAAATAAAACGTTGTTGTGCTTTGAGCTGGGATAACTAAAGAGCTGGGCGGCTATCTGTTCGCAAGCCCAATGATAGCCTCTCAAAGTGAGGTCGTTGGCGTCTTCCACGAAAGGCACAAGTCTCCATGCTTGAAGCTTTACTGGGCCTGCAGGGCAGAGGAGTCTGTTGTGTACATGATCTTTAAAACCGTTACGCGTGCAAAGGAAATGTCTTCACAGGTGTACAGCCGGCACCGAACTGTTGAAACAAGTCGCGGCGGTTGTGTCGTTAGGTGACAACACGGAAGGCTCCGGGCATACGAAACCGAGGACTGGAGGGTTTCGAAAGGTCGAACTGTAGAGCTACGATGAACGTTTGCGCTCTTCACATGATGCAACCGGGCACACACACAACCGTAGTGCTGCCGCTCCTCTCTCCAAATACCGGATACGTGCAAGTGACTTGCCTTGTGGTATGCAATTAAGCTCTGAAGAGCAAGGTTCTTCTCGTCAGAGACCCAAGCAAACCCAAAATTTCAGAACGATTTCCTAAACCCTACACCGACACCCTAAACCTCTAAGCCGTAATTAGGAAGGCAGCTACCAGCTCCACTGCATCTCTTGACACGTGAGTGGGCCAAAAGACCGATCCCGCAAGGGGTGGCTTACGCGGCTTGGCTTCATGGGAAATGGCAATTCCAGTAAACTGAGGACTTCAGGTGCTTCCACGGAGTTTCCGGTGAGCTGGTGCCGCTGTAACTCATACGAAAGACATCTTTGTTGCAACATCCGCCAGGATCATGCTTCCAGGCTCCAAAAGAAGGCGACAAGATCAGCTTCTACCGAGATACTCCAGCCGAAACCCTAAAATCCGTATACCCTCACAGGAGCCCGTAAAGGAGGCCTCCAATGAGGGGAGCGGGAGCAGGAGGCTCTAAACAAGGCAGCTCGAAACCTCTATGAACCGATACCCCAAAAGCTTAAAGTCGCATCAAACTCCCAAGAAGGCCAATTCGCCTGTCGTAAGAGTGTAGGAGTTCAGGCCCTCGTTTGGGTTTTGTTAAGCATAAGCTTTAAGTCTTCTTGCTTACATTTTCGACGCTTTGCCGAACGTGTTTCCTATTCCTTATAGGGGAAAATGAGATACCTTCTTACTTGGAAGGGCAGGGGACTTAGTAAGTAGGTTATAAGTAGAGTTATAAGTGCCCTAAGTGGGGTTACCCCAATTATACCCCTACTTATAACCTACTTACTGAGTCCCCTGCCCTTCCAAGTAGGGCTCCTTCTGCTGAGGCGCATGGTGCCCATTTTTGTGAACGTTTTATCCGCAAAGACACGATGAGCTCGCCTCCCCTACACTGGGACCGAAACCATGAAACCCTAAACCCTATGCCGTGACCCACCGAAGCCTTAGACTCAATAGCTCAAGACTTTACGACCCTAAGCCCTTCGATTTCAATTCTTTTGGGGGCTCTCAGTCGAAGACTTTACGGGTTTAGGGGTTTAGGGTCTCTGAATAGCCTACCTTTTAGAGTTCCGTATTATGATTTCCTTAGATAAGTCCTTAAAATGGTAAGTTCTTCCGAGCTAAGGTATGGTTTAGCTGTCTGGGCTTTGTTTTTAGGAAACTGCTGTGATATACCACGGAAACCAGTATCCTCAGCGCAGAAGGCAATCTTAAATCTTCCCAAAGGCATATAGGGTTTATAAATTAGGAATTACTATTATGATTGGGGAAAGTATCCCCCATAACAGTACCTAGGATCCTTTGGGAGTGTGCTTGGTTCGAGCGAAAGAAATGCCCATGGTTAAAGCTTGCGGGTTCCGAGTTCCGGGGTCCGGGTTTGATGAAAATGGAAATGGAAACCCCTACGTGTGGAAACTCCAAAGGGGGTACGAGTACTTATTATTCAGAAGCTATGCTACGAAGGCCGCCGCCTTTCACCTAGAGCTGTCCGTCCCAACCTTCAGTGGACGACCTGTCAGGAATTTGAGTTTAGAGCTGCGGGGGAGTCACGCGTGATCGACCAAACAAAGGTACATGGGTCTATATTGGAGTTTCCGAAAATGGGGGAACCTGGTGTGGTAACCGAAATAGCAGGATCCTTATTATAAGGACCCCAAAGTAAGGTAGCCCTAATTTTCGTAAAATCATATGAGCTAGATGTCAACACTTGCACATCCAAAACGACATGGCTCCTGAATAGGGGCCCTTAACCCGAAACCGAAAGCACCCGAAGTATGCCAGACGACGCCAACGACGACTTCTAGTACTTACTACTACTCAGTACTAGTACTAGCACGAATACTACACCTACACTATTGCCATGGATAACCAGACGCCAGTTTCAAAGTTGAACAAATTTGTGAGTCTCCAAGCAGCAGACAATCAAACTCGTGCCTTCTGCACATAGCACCGGTGAGGCTGCTCCGTCAGTGCGACGGTAACCTGCACGGACTTGTGGCCAAGGGCTCCGATGACTCCCAGGTCCAAGCCCTACCTTAACCCTGAATAACCTACCTTTTTAGGGTTCCTTAGTATGATTTCCTTATATAAGTCCTTGAAAATGGTACGTTATTCCGGGTTAAGGTAAGTCCTACAGGGTTTAGGGCTGTGAGTTTAGGGTACACCAGGCTGGGTGGCACCACCGCACCACGTGAGCCCCTCAGCCTAGACTCCATTTCACAGCACCAAAGCCCAATATTATTGCAAAGCCCGCAACGTCCAGAATCCGAAACCACAAAGCCCCAGAACCTCCTAAAACATCCCAAAGCCCAGAACGATTGCAAAGGCCCCCTACTTCCAGAATCCGAAGCCAGAAAAACAACCAAAAAACATCCTAAACATCCCAAAGCCCAGAATTAATGCACAGCCCCCAACTTCCGGAATCCGAAACCAGAAAAGCACCAAAACCCTCCTAAACCCTTAAGTCCAGAGAGCTTCCACAGCCGAGTATGCAAAACAAACCGAAACTCTGAACCCCAAAACTTATAACTTCTTAATAAGCTTCTAAACCCTACACCCTCAACCCCAAACCTGAAAACTTATAACTTGAAAACTTAACACTTCGTAATAAGCTCCTAAGCCCTACACCCTCAACCCTAAACCCCTGACATCCTCAAACCCTGACTCCGAAAACCCTACCACCCTAAACTTTGAAGCCTCAAACCCCTTGGGGCAATCACCGACACAGCCGCTTCGGAGGATCCCACAAAAGTGCTCCACTCCCCAGGCCTTTGGACTTTTTCCGCGCTAATATAGGGGCCTTCATAATTAGACTAGGGTTCGACTAAGGGTTCCGTTTAAAGGGGTCTACAAGGATTACTATAAGGGGTACCACGTTAGCCAGGACCCTCCTTGCACCCTCAAATAGGGGTATCTGGTCCCTAATAGGGGGTATTTCGGGTCTACTAGAGGGTAGAATGAAGGTCTAGGAGGTCTTTCGGTTGAAGGTTTTTCGAGATAGCTGTTTCCACGTAAGGGTCTTTACCAGGACCCTGCTTGGGCCTTTCATGGAATCCTTATGGTCTTTAATAGTGGGTATCTGGGGTATATTCGAGGGTAGTTGGGAGCTTTAGGTTGAAGGTTTCTAGGGCTAGCTTCTACCTTAGCCCGGAATAACCTACCATTTTAAGGACTTACATAAGGAAAGCATAATGAGGAACCCTAAGAAGGTAGGTTATTCAGGGTTAAGGTAGGGCTTAGAGATTCAGGCTGTAGGATCTAAGACCTGTAGTCTCCATTGTAGTTCTTTTGTTGGGTTACCACAAGAGCTCTATAGAGTTCTCAAAACGAGCCCCCGGCATGAACACATCTTCCGACACTCGTTGGCTCGGGCATCCGAACATCACATACATAGTAGACCGTAGGGCTTCTGTATTAGGAACTACTAAAGTATCCACCGTAACAGTACCTATTGCCCTTTGGGTCTACCGCTGCTAAGCCAATCGACCGACCGTAGCGCTTGAAGGTGACCTATTCCTCTGCAGCCACGAACAACGTGCAACGGTCGAGAGTTACTCTATGCGTACATGTAGAACCAAGGTTTGCCACGGATTCAGAAAACGAAGGTATGAAAAGGATTCCCCAGCAATGACCGTAATGGCAGCAAACGGCAGTCGTAGCTGCAGCAGCAGTCGCTGTCGTAGTCGGATTAGTAGCACGAGCAGGAGTATATAGTCGTCGTCGTAGCAGTAGTTTGTAGTAGTCGTCGTCGTGGTGATAGAAATTAATCGCGGTGGTAGTAATTAGTCGTAGTCGTCGGGCTCAATGCTGCAGTCGACCTTTGGAAGCAAGATTGCATTGATTTTGGCGGGCTAGCCTGATTGATCCGTATTGCCTACGACAGTCGGGGTTCACAAAAGCCTTCAACTACTTTCAACAACCTCTCCAAAGCCGGTGAACCCAAGAAGCCTCACTGCTAGCTCAAATTGAATTCCATCCCAGACCCCCGGGAGGATCTAAAAAGTAGATCCCCCAATTTGGGGCCCTATACTACTAAGGGTACTCTACAGGAACCCCCATTAAGGGATCTACTTGTTGGATCCTCCCGGGGGTCTGGGACAAGACCCCCTGTTCTTGAGGATTTTTGGAAGACACAAGTCGCAGCCGGAACAAAATCCTCAAAGCTCTGTGAAACCCTGAGCAAGTTTAGGGTTGAGGGGTGTAGGGTATAGGGGTTTAAGGGTTTGGGATTTAGGGTTTAGGGGTTTAGGCCCCTGGCATCGTCCAGAAGGTGGAGCTCTCGTTGTCCATGGAAGCTAACGACCAGGGCGACTCACATGCCTTCCCGGGAGGGTGAAGTGCAGGCAGGCGACCCCCGTTAGGATCCAAAAAGTAGATCCCTTAATGGGGGTTCCTATAAAGTACCCTTAGTAGTCTAGGGCCCCAAATTAGGGGATCTACTTTCGAGATCCTCCCAAAGATCTGGGTCTGGGCTATGGAATGAAGCCCCAAAAGCCCCCAATCCTGGATCTTCGGACTTCGGATGTCTTGCTTATGAAATACAAGGCGGCTTAGATGCAAGGAGCTCCGGGCTTGGGCGCAGCATCACAAGGGACCTTAACCCAGGTTGAGCTTTTAAAGCTGTTGAAAAATACTAGTAAATAATATCCTCTTAAGCCAGTAAGGGAAAAAATAAAATGCCCCGAAGCCCTACCTAGTGACGGAAGCCTGTGTCCTTGAGGCACTTACAGTGCAAAGCGAGACACCAGGGCGTGATCTTCTTCCAGAATCCTTCAAGCTTAACTAGTTGCATAAATGGTGGGCCATTCTACCTCGGACTAAGGCTACAAGCAATGGGGTTTCTACGGAAACCCAAACCCGAAAATACACCCTGCAAGCCCTAAGCCCTAAAGCCCAAACCAAAAACACCCACCAAGACGGCAATACATGAAAACTCACAGTGGCAACCAACCTAATCCCTGGCTCTGTGCCCTAAACTCCGAAACCTTGTCAAACCTTCTGGGGTCTCTCGTTGAGGGCATGAGCCCGAACCCTGATCCGTCACCTCCGCGTGTCTGATCTTTTGCCAAACTGTGCTTCGGTTCGTGGTTTAGGGGTTTCTGAGTTTAGGACTTCTACCCTTATAGGATTCACTACGGCTCCTCATTATGCCTTGGCTGTCTAGGGACCAAGCCAACCCCCAAATCCAAAAGCCTAAACCCAAACCCGCAACCCCAAAACCCTGAACTTCCCTGCGCCTGGCCTCCTCCACCAACACCTCGTACGCGCTGTTCTCCATAAGACCCGAGACCTCGGAAGAGCTCTTGTCAGGGTTTACTAGCACAAGATGAGTTCTATGAGGGTTCCAAAGGATTCAGGGTTTCGGTTCAAGTTACTTTGGCAGGGCTTTGGGCTGTCGGTTTGTAGGCTTCAAATGGCTTCAAGGTACGGCGTTTCTACGGCGTGCATACGTTTTCGGATTTCTTCTCTGAAATTAGGTAGGGATTGGCGCTTGATCTTTCGACTTAAGACGGAGGACCTAGAGTCTAGGGTTTGGGCTTAAGGGTCGGGGTTTGAGGTTTACCGTAACCCCAAACAACCTACCTTGTGAAGGGCTTATATTATATACAGAAATTATATTAATAAACCCCCAAAGAAGTAGGTTCTTTCGGGTCCAGGTAGGGTGTAGGATCTTCTGGGCTTCCTTTTTCTCGAGGACGGTACAGAATTTGTAGCTTCTACGGTCCAGGACTAGACCCAAGAGTAACCTAGGAATAAAAAGGATGCCCTTTCTGGCTAAAAGGGGCTTACAAGGGAAGCTGAACCCTACAAAAGGGACTAAGGGCCTACTCTAGGGTCCAGGATCTCATTGGGCAGGCTCGGGGTCTCAGGTTGCCTAGTAACCAATCCAAGGCAAGGAGTAGCCTTTTTTGTATTGTCGAGGCTCGAGATGTATGTATGTATGTATGTATGTATGTATGGCTATACATGTGTACACACATTCACATCAGCACGTGTATACATATACATATATACACAAAAACATATGCATATACGCACACACACACACACATTCATGTTCATATACATATGCATATACACAAACATAAACACATCGAAACATATGTGTATATCAACACATACCAAGCCCATTATACATATGTATATATATATATATATATATATGTATGTATATATATATATACACATACATATGCAAAGCCTAAACGCCTTACAAATTGTATAGAACTTGCTGAAACCTGCTGCAAATGTCGATGGCTTTCGCGATGACAAGCATTGCCGATGACGCTTCTATACTGCAACTGCCCCAACGACTACCACCGCCACCGCAGCACCTTACAGCTGCCATTAACCATAAGCTTTACCTGTCCCCTCACAGGGATGACCCATCTTGACCCATTTCTCTCTCTCTCTCTCTCGCTCTCTCTCCCTCTCTCTCGCCCACTCTCGATCTCACAGCGCTTAATGCCTCCTAACTGCCCTCAGACAGCATCAAGCCTACCAGACGCAGAACACTAACATTGCGAAAAGTCTGGTGCAGATGCCCCAAGTCAACCCTTTTTGATGCAAGCTGGCTCGCTCGGAAGATGGTGGCGCGCGCATTGACGAAGGCCACCATGAAAACTCCAAGCAAGCAAACATCCCTTGGAGGTTCGGCGGTAGTCATACGTGGGGTAATAAGTCCCCTCATATGGGTTATAAGCAAAATTATGGGTTATAAGCATAGTTTCCCTACTTATAACCCTACTTAGAACTACCCATGAACCTCCAATTAGGATACGGGCTGCCACACACGTGGAAGCAGCGCTCCCCTGGCATCGTCCGGATCCCCAATCCTGCCTGAACCTTCTCAAGACCGAAAGCCTCTCTTCAGTCTTTCCACCGCTTTTGCCTTATGTGGGTGGTTGTCAAAATTACGGTCCCGTTTTTGGGTCGTTATTACAATACGGCACCGAATATTTAGGGTGCCCAAAATGGGACCATAATTTTGACAACTACCCATGTAGACTTTCCGGAACTCAGGGCTGACGGAGGCTAAGGTTATGGGTTGAAGGCAAAATTCTCCCAAAGCCTCTTCTTAAGGCTAAAGACTCTGTAGCATATTAATTAGGGTTTAGGGTTTAGGGATATTAACCTGGCACCAAGACCATGGCGAGCGTTCGTAGTCCTGACTGAACCCCAAACCTTTGGCACACCCCAAACCATAGACATGGACCTCCCTGGAGCCTCAGGAAAAGGGACCTCTGATGCAAAAGAGTTGGGGTTTAGGGTGCAGGCTTTAGGGTTTAGGGCCCCCAACTTTCGAGGCATAGACATCCTCAGAGGGACAGAGTTCCAGACTCGAGTAGGATTTAACTGAGGATTTAAATGGCTGTGTGGCGTCCAGCTCTGGCTGCAAGCAAGGAACCATATAAACTTCTCTTCTCTTGAAAACACAACATTGAAAACCTTACCTACTAGAATTTCGAACTTTTTCGACAGTTATGCCACAATGGATAGAATCATCATAACCAGCGTATGCCGCACCCTTCTGACCCCCAAACCCTAAACCCTAAACCTTAAAGCCCTAAAACCCTAAACCCCTAAAGCCCTAAACCCCTAAAGCCCTAATACCTAAACCGTATAGCCCTAAACCCTAAACCCCTAAACCCCAAACCCCTAAAGCCCTAAACCCTTAAGCCCTAAAGCCCTAAACCCCTAAAGCCCCAAACCCTAAAGCCCTAAACCCCCTAAAATCCTAACACCCTAAACCCTTAGAAACCCTAAACCCCAAAAGAAGGTGAATCCGGATTCCCGAGCGCCAGAGAAGAACTGAGCCGGAGCTTCCCTCCGACGGCAAAAACCCCCGAGGCACCCTTAAAGGAGCTCTGGTGGTCCGGAATACTAGAGCATAATACAGTAGAGTGAAGTATAGTATATAGAACTGTATCTTGAAGTATAGTAGAGTATAGTGTAGTATAGTATAGTGTCTAAAGGAGCTCTGGTGGTCCAGAATAGCAGGTGCAGTATAGTATAGGGCTTTAGGGTTTAAGGCTTAGGGTTTAGGGATTGTATCATAAAGCATTGTATAGTACAGTAAAGTATAGTATAGTACAATATGGTGAAGTATAGTATAGTATGTTATCGTATAGCATTGTAGCATGGAATAGTAGAGTATAGTATACATAGTATAGTACCGGGTAGATGCACTTTCGCCTGACAGTTGGGGGTCAATGTGCTTTTCATGACCGTGCGAAGCCCATGCATACTACCCCAAGTGCTATTCTCCAAGCATAAGCCTCAAGCCACCTGCAACTCACAAACGCTCGGTGACGGAGATGCGCCGATTTGTCGGTGACACCTCTGATGCACAGGACGGGAAAGACTCGGACCACCACGGCACCAGGGTTTATAAACCACAACCCAAATCAATACCACTACCCATCCTAAGCTCTCCTGAACAGGCCGTAAACTCTAGAGGCTTTGTGCCATCATGGTGAAAAGGAGTTTTGGGAAGCTCAAAACTAGCGCTCCCTGTCTCAAAGTCTTTTCAGCTCCCTTTCTGAGGCTCCTACGTTGCTGATCACTCCATGCGGCTTCTGTATCTAGGCTCCCCAGAAGCCACTACATCACAGCCTAAGCTCTATTCTATCGGATTCTGCAGCGTTAATGAGAAGATTTCCACATAAAAGTTTGTATTTAGGGGCCTTCTGCATGACAGATGCAGCGAACAAAAACATGTGGGAAAAGAAAAACCCTTCATGCCACTAACTTCTGGGAACCAAAATCTCACCGCCCAGCTTCCCATTCCCAAGACATACCATAATACTCCGATCCCTCTAAAGGGACCCCTTAGATGATAAAACCCCAAACCCAACCACCGTAATACCCCCTTTATGGTAAGCATAAACACCCTCAAGCGAAACCCTAGTTTCAACGCTCACGCCCTGAATTGGTATCCTGGAGCACCCAAAACCCGAAACCCAGCAACACCCCCAACCTTTACTTGGAGGTTTAGGGTAGTCATAAGTGGAGTTATACGTCCCCTGATTTGGGTTGTAGGTATAGCTACCCTAATTATAACCCTATTTTTAACTACCCATGAACCTCCAAGTATGGTTATCCCAAAAGCCCGTCCTAGAAACTCAGAGGGGCTGTGATGCTGACGGGCGCAATGTTTACTTCGTATGTGAACGGGAGCCCAAATTGCCGAAGAGACAAGCACATCAACTGGATCCTAATATAGGGGTGTTATGGAATCTTTCAAGGATTCCATAAGCGCTTCTGCAAAGAGCTGTATTTCATGTAGAGGCCTTGATGATTAGGCTTGTCGGGGTTCTAGCGAAGCCTGAGTTCCGAAGAAACCCCAAAGCCTCATCTCTAAACACAACACTTCAGATTCACCAGCACCCCCCAAGTACCCTTTAAAGGGCTCTAACATTTTTTCATTAAGAGGTAATTAGGGACTACAATAAAGGGTAGTTGGGGGGTCTACAAGCCTCAACTCCGCGAGCTAAACACCCCTGGCATCTGCTTAGGGTTTAAGGGCTTGGGGTTTAGGGCTTGGGGCTTAGGGACGGCTCGGGGTTTAGGGTTCAGCGCGTGGGGTTTACGTTAAGGGATTTGCAAGACTTACACGGCGGAGGCGCTCAGAAAAGAAAACACTTCAAGGCATGTTAATGGAATTGAGAGCTCCAGGTCCAATGGCCCCTCAGAGTTGGGACCAAGATGCCACCAAGGGCTTGGTGATTTCTGTCGGAATGATATCCTTGGGGGAGCCGCTGAGTCGAGAAGAGCACTCTTGTGTCTATTCTGTGTGGCAGCCGCCCTCGGTTTCTGACAGGTTGGCTTCGTCATGGGAAATCGTGGCACGCATGTGTGAAGTCCGAGACTATGCTGGTAAGGTCGGTAACGACGACGGTTACGATGATGACAGTGGTGGAGGCGACGACAATGAACATTGACGACCAGGTATCTTGATTTGCATGCTTGTGAGAGACAGGGAAAGATGCTGGACTACATGGTGCGAGACGACGATGAGGTCGACCACCAGCACCAGAACCACTAACACCATCACCACTCGAGCTCAGCGCAGTCTTGATATGTGTGTAAAACAACACACACACACACACACCCATACACACACACACACACGCAAAGAGAGAGCTAAATAAACAAACAAATGAGCACATCGGAAAACAATGAACACATGGACAAATCAATTAAGAGGAGGAAAAACCACATGTGTATGTATGTATGTATGCATGCATGCATATATATATATATATATAGATATATGCATGCATGTGTATCTATATGCTTATATGCAAGTTCGACTTTGTCATACTGTTAATATGTATTTATTGCACGCAGATCCGGGAACCACCCCGGAATGATAGTACTGCTCCCCCACTCGGTGACTACACGAAATCCGGAGACCGAGAGTCGGCATGGGAAGCAGCCAAAGCCTCTGCATGGATGGCCTCCGATAGAGCCCAGTAGGGCAGGGTGCTTCTGAATAAGAACTAATCTTGCTAACATAGGACCTTGTATCGGAAGTGTTTTTCGAGGCTGTGAAGGAGCTTCCTTGGGTTTTCTGGCTGGCCTGCATTGAATTTCTGTAAGCGTTATGGAACAAGGCGGTTCAGTAATGTCGCCTGCAACAATAGAATACGGCTTGACTGAGTTTAAACTAGTACATGTACAGCACATATATTCAGAGCTCTATCACTCTAGGTCTCTTAATGAAGCAGACTTGCAAAGCTTAGCGGGTTCAGGGCTGGCTGATCAAGGCTTGGCGTTTCGGTTTAGTGTAATTGAAGAAGGGACCCCGAAACTCCAAAGCCTAGGCTGGTCCTGGTTTTCTGGAATGCAAGTCAGCTACGTAGGTTAAATCACAAAATAAGGGAGGCATGCTATTCGCGCCTTAGATTCCTGTTGTGCTGAATAGAGCTCATCTCCGGGGAGCCGTATCAAAACCCTTCAAAGCCGTACAAAGCCAGAACCCACTTCGAGAGAACACGCCCGTACTCCTCGCCGTTCGGAACGGGTGCTATAGCAAAAAAAGCCTCTTGGTCAGTCTTCTTAGGAGTTTAGGGCTAACTTGGATAGTGTTGTTGACGGTTACAAGGGTTTAGCCGGGTTTAACAAGCAGATGGCGACACTGATACTAAAACCAACATTGCCACAGAATAGTCGGCGGAACAGGGTTTGCCCTAAATCCTGAAGCAAGAGGAAACATAACACATCGCCCATGCCAGAAATGCGTCAGGCTCTGAACTTGTCGCCTCCTATGAGGCCTTTACAAGGTGCGGCTTGGGGCTTTAGGCTTACCGCGCTTTCGAATTTGGGGTCTAGAGTGTGGAAATTTTCTTGAAGTTGGAACACAACATGTACATTCAAGCGGCTGTCTTGTCAAGGCCGTATAAGAACACTGCAAACCTGTTCCAAGTTATATACGCACATAAGGGATCCTACAGAAGAAGCCCAAAAGTTGGAAACCCAATAGGCTCTATCCTTAAGAGCAAGTTATAGGGAATCCCAGCACTATTTGGCCTTAATCCGGTTTCCAACTCTATGGGGTTTACTGTAGGTACTGTCTGTTACGGGGGGTATTTTCCCGAACCATACCAGGGATTCCTAATATAGATCCCCTACATTCTACTATATAGGTACTTAGGACCCTTTGGCCGACACAGCCCCTCCAGCGAAAGTGTGCGGGACAAACAGCGTAGAAACACTCTCAGAGTCTCTTGAACACCTTCTAATACTACTTATCGACATATCCCTCATGTATCAGGATTCAGTACCAACAGTAGACTACAAATGATATACCATCCCTAATTTGTAAGGATTCAATACCAACAGTAGACTATAAATATCATATACCCGAAACTCTTTTCTGCGGCTTGTTGACAACTCAGGCGCCTCAAGTGCCTCCGCGGTGGCGGAGCTGCGCAGCTCAGCCGCACGTCTCGGTGAAACCCCGAAAACTCCGGTGGGCACGGGACCCAAAGAAGATGGAGACTTCACCCCAAGGGTCCAAAGGACGCAATACTTAAGTAACTACTCGGTTTTAGGATAGTAGCTATGTATGTTAGGATTTTGGAGTGCATCTGATCATTAGGTACCCGGACCCTTGTGGGGTCAGGAAGGGTAGCATGCGTGCTTTTTTCCTTCACTGTTGCTCTCATTCCTAGCTAAAGCAAAGCTATACTAGAACCCCGAGATTTATTGTCAATATGTCATTGCTTTTGTGCATCTCCGGGATTACCGATTTCATTACACAGGACTACATTACCCCTCAAATGTGTGGTAAGGTCCGGAAGACAAAGCATCATTGCAATATCTTAGTGCAATCCTGCATCCCAAAGCCCTGTAATATAGGGGCCTTAATAATTAGAATAGGGTGTTAGGGCCCCTTATTCTATACTTTTGATGAGGAACCCCCAAAATAGAATAGGTAATCATTTAGGTCCGTACAGTATAGAACCCCAAAGCCGAGATCGTGAAACCTCAGTAAGTAAATTCTAACCCCCCAGAAGTTTTTCGAAAATAGGGGACCCAAATCTAACCCTAAAAAGTCGGAAATCCGTACTATAAGGACCCAAAAATCTGGTACCCCTTCTTTCCGGAGATGCGGCCAGGTCACCTGCGGAGCGCCTCCAGACAAATCTTTCGGGAGAAGTCGTCGTGAGCCACGGCGTCGATGCAGAAGATCTGCGTGGGTGGCGGTTTAAGGGGTACCTTAACGGTTTAGGGTTTAGGGTACGTGCTGTTTTGTAGGGTCCCTATCAATTCTTTGTTAAGGCTTATCATCAGAACTTACAAAACAGTAGGTTTTGGTAGGTTAAGGTAGGCTTCTTGATCCTACACAGTGAAACCCCGAAGACCTATCACAACTCCTACAAAACTCTTATGGCCGAAAGCCTCAAGCTCAGAAGACCTCCACCAAAAACTGTAATATAGGGGCGTTAATAATTAGAATAGGGCTCCTTTAAAGGGGCTACTATACGGAATCTACAGTAGGGGTCTATAAGGGGGGTCTATGATCTAGGGGCCTTAATAATTAGAATAGGGTTTTGGTGCCCAGTATACTATACTTGTAATAAGGAACCGGAACCAGGAGCTCTCTGGCCGGAAGCAGCAGCGGTCTGGCCGGAACCCCAAAATAGTATTGGTAATTATTTAGGCCCCTATAGTAAGCCCTGAAGCACTAAACCGGCCGCCAAAGGAACCCTTCAAGGAACCCTTGCCAGGTTTCTTTTTTTTGCTTTTTTAAAGCTAGGTTGGTCGGTGTCTTGCTTCCACTTAGGGTTTAAGCTTTGCAGACCCTTCTGTAAAGGCCCCTAAACCCTAAACCCCTAGACCCCTAAATCCGAAACCCTAAACCCCAAACCCTACAACCCCGAACTCCTCAACCCTCCCTTGACTAACCTCGCCTCTGCAGACAGGAGCTCCACCAAACCTCGCGTGTCTTGGCGCTCGGTCTCCGCGGGGACAAGCCTCGGCTCTGGCTAGGGTTTAGGTTCAGGACGGAACATAAGGTACCAAAATATAGTACCCTAACTAGTAGGATCCTGATTATAAGGACCCCAAAATGAGGTACCCTAACTTCGGAAACTCCCATGTGGCGATTAGTACTAGAAACCGTATGCCTCCGTTAAGTGTCATATTCGCTAAAGCCCCTTAGGAAGCACTCAACCCGCAAAATCCCCAAATCCCAAACACTAAGCCTGCAAAACCTCAAAACCCCTGAAAGCCTGCAACCCTTTTGCACTTGGAGGTTCATGGGTAGTTATACGTAGGGTTATAAGTAGGGTAACTATACTTGTAACCCGTATGAGGGGACTTGCAACCCCACTGATAACTACCCTAAACCCCTAAACCCTATAGAACGCTTAGGGAACCCTATATAAACGCCTATAGCCACTTATAACTACCGATGAACCTCCAAGTACCCTTGATGCCCCAAAGGTGCGCAAGATCTCGCGAGCCACCCAGCATAGAAGGGCGTTGCAGGCTCCTGAGTGTTCTTGCCGACAACTCTAGCGGGATTGCAGGTATTTTTGAGTCTGGGATTTGGTACCCTTCTAACATCCTCAGAGAATAATAGAAACCCAAACACAAATATCCCTACAAAGCCCCTAAGCCCCAAACGCTGCAACACAACAACTCTCAATCCCAAGCGCAACAGCTGGCCTAGATGCTGCGCAACTTCCGCTCGAATCTCTGCGTAGCAGAGCTCTACCATTGCACGAATATTGGACTCAAGGACCTCAAAAACCTAAACGGAAACCATATATAACCTCTCATGACCTCCACACCTCGCACCTCGAAAACCCAAAAAGGCCCTTTATGAAACCCTTCAACAGACTCCCCTTAGAGGTTCATGGGTAGTTATAAAAGTACCCTAGACTCCATAGAACCTTCAAGGGAACCCTGAACCCTTGTAGCCCCACTTATAGCTACCCCTGAACCTCCAGGCACACCTCACACCTCTGAGTTCTCAAAATGCCGCTCCCTGCTCTCAAACCCCAAACCCTAAACCCTATTATAAACCCTAAAACCCTAAACGCTATAAACCCTAAAATCCTAAACCCTATAAGCCCTAAACCCTAAAACCGTACACTCGCCGCTCCCTGCTCTTCCCCTCCGTGCGGCCGAAGGCACGGCTTTGCCGGAAACTCCTTGGGCTTTCTTCAGGATCGTCTGGTCTTTGGGTCTAGGGCTTAGGGGGTTAGGGTTTTAAGGTTTTAGGGTTTTTAGGGCTTTGCGGGGTTAGGGTTTTAGCGCTTAGGGTGTTAGGGTTTTTTTGGTTTACGGTTTTACGGTTTTAGACTTATAGGGTCAAAACGATAAAGGGTTAAGGTGTTCCTAATACTGCCTCATGTTGCCCGAGTATAGGATCCCTATATGCAGCCCCTTAAGGCAGAAGCCCCAAGTAAAGAGACTACGGCCTGTGTAAGGTCTGGGGCTAAACGGATAAAGGGTTTAGGTGTTCCTCTACTGGGGCCATGAGCATGCATGACCAACTGTTTCGGTTCAGGGCGAAATGGGTAAATGGTAAACGGTTTAAGGCTTAAGGATTGGAGGGCTCAGGGTCCTAAACCCTATAGATCCCTACCCTAAACCCTAAACCCTATAGATCCCTTAAAGGAGCCCGCAAAGGAGCCCTTAATGATCGCTTATAGGAGCCCTTCAGGAACCCCTGCAAACCTTTTGAAAACAAAACTTATAGCCTAAACCTGAACCAAACCCTAAACCCTACTAAACCAAAACCCTATACCCTAAACCCTGAAAGACCAACCAACCAACTTAAACACTAAACCCGAATAGGGGCGTTAATATTTCGAACAGGGTTTTGGGGCCCATGATACTATAACTATAATTGGGAACCCCCACCAAAAAATGTATTGGTAACTATCTAGGCCCTACAGTATGTTGAAGCCGTCTCTGAGCTCCACACTCGTGTCAGCTCCTCCAAAAGCTCCTGCCCAGCTGTCGAGGCCCCCGGTTTTATGGTGTTTGGGGCTAGGGGTTTACCTAGACCCTGAGGAACCTGCCTTTTTAGGGCTCTGTAGGGTTTAGGGGTTAGGATAGTTATAAGTAGGGTTATAAGTCCCCTAATTTGGGTTCTAAGTATAGTCACCCTACTTTATAACCCTACTTATAGCTACCCATGAACCTCCAAGTTGGGGTTTAAAGATTTTCGAGGTTTAGGATTTATTTGGACCCTGAGGAACCTTCCCTTCTCCGGGCTCCTTATGATGATTTCCTTATGTGAATCCTTAGAAAGGTAGTTCATTTGGGGTTAAGTTGGAGGTTGGGTTCTCTATATGGATTCTAATACTTCGGGTTATAGGACCAGGGTTTCTTAACCAGGTTCCTACAGTATGTAAAGTCATCTTACATCAGAGGGCTCATGGACTAGCCCGGGCCTCGATCCCAGCTCGGAAAAAGTAGGTGACGCCTTGGGGGGCCCTGCCTACTGCACATAGGTTGTAGTAGGGAACCTGTAAGGAAGACCACTATACACTACATAGTGTTTTGGCACCTAAATTCGCGAAGTTGTACATACTCCAAATTCACCTGAAATCCCGAGACCCCAGATTCCGAAACCACCAAGAGCCGTAAAACTCTGCATCCCCTAGCCCCCGAAACTGTAAACGCAAAAAAAGGTGTAAAGCGCCCTACTACCCAAAGGATAGTTCTCAAAATTAGCGTCCCTCTAGGTCCCCAAAAATAGCACGGCACCCCTGTAAAGAAAATCTTAAACGGGCCCTCCAACCCCGATCGAAGCACCCTTATAGAAACCCTAAAGAAACCCTTGTAGATCGGTTTAGGGTTTAGGGTTTTGGGTTTCCCTTCACCTGAACGGGATCCTAAGTTGCTTAGAGAACTAACACAAAGTCCTCCTCGCTCAGGCGGGCGCGTGGGGATATTTGAGACAAGGCCTGGCCCAGGTCCCACCAAACAGGAGTCTGGTTGTAGGGTTTAAGGTTTAGGCAGAGAGGATTTAGAATCGAGGGGTTTAGGTGGGCGAAAAGTTTAGGTGTTTAGGATTTAGAATTTAGGGGTTTAGGGTAAGGGTTTCGGGTGTAGGTTTAGGGTTAAGGTGTTTAGGATTTAGGGGTTTAGGGTCAGGGTTTAGGGTTTACGGTTTAGGTGTTTAGGATTTTGGGGTGCAGGGTTAGGGTTTCGGGTTGAGGGTAGTTTTGGCTGGACCTTGTCCTCATGCGTTCAACTGCCGGATCAGTTGCTTGGGCTTACGAGACTAGGCTTACGAGATACTTAGGACATGTAGCAGGGTGCACCTACTGCCAATAGAATTGAAGCAATGGCAGCACCGAGAACAGCTTGCCATGTCAACAACCATTCTGACGACACACATCTAGCAACAATAAGCATCTCTGAACGACCTGTCTTCAAAGTAGCAACCTTATGCGGCAATGCGGGGTTCTTTCAACATGACCCATCGAAACCAAGCCAACTTCAATGGAAGCCCAACACATTCAGAGTCCTGCATCATACCCCACCACGAAAAGGAAGTATACACTGCAGCTTTGTTCAATTCACCAAGAAAGCCAGTTTAACAAAGCACACCGTTTAATTTTTCAGGGTTAAAGGGCTAACGTGCCAAGCTCTTGTACATGCTAAAAAAACGACGAGGCACAAGACATGTTGTGAATGCCGGTGGAAACCCCTAAACCCTAAACCCCTAAACCCCTAAATCCTACGTCTTAAACCCTAATTATAATCCTAAACCCTATAACCAGACAGACCCTAAGTCTGGACGATCTGACCGTACAACTCTTTCGGCCACGAAAGCCCAACCGAAGCCGCACTATATGTTGAAACCATGACTGTACCCCTGCCGCGAGTGAGACGAAGCCGAAACCTTGCATCATCGAAAAGCATTCAAAACCACAAGACATCCGGTGCCCTAGCTGTGAAGAACTACCACCGATAGTTGTTGGCCCATAGCCAGATATTTGTCTTCAGAAAACCAACAGTTTTTATCACTAAACAAGCGGCGGAACAAGGCTCTCTGTGCTTCTTGTTGACTTGTTTATGTACTTATAGACTCCTTGCTTCCTGTGTACTCAAACAATCCTACATCCTCTCGTTTTCAATGACCCATCCGCCAACACGGGCAGGCAAGAGGCCTTGACACGTGCCTCTTCCCCTTCAAGGAATCGAAGGCTCTTGGATTTGGCATCCTCGGTCCTGGGAGTTTTCGAAAAAATAGGGTTACCTCTGATTTTTTCGGGCCTTTATAACAAGGATCCCACTACAGAGGGTAGTATACTAGGGCCCCCCATATTCTCGGAAACTCCCTCCTGATCTCAAAGAGAGTTCGGCACGTATAAAACTCTGGGCTTAAGACATTGGATGCAACCCCTCGACCGCTTAACGCTAAGGGTCCATGTACTCATATAGAATATACTTTGGCCTTAATGTAGTCCCTATATGGGTACTCTGGGGCTCATGTATCTCTATATGGGTACATGGACCCTTAGGGTAAGGGATAAGGCTTTCGGATTGGGGCCCCGTATTCTGCGGCGGTAAGGTTCTATTTTTGGGGATTTGAACCCTAAATCAAGAAAGCCTAAACCCTAAGTCCGGCGACTAGACTAGGGCCTGCGGGTTCTGGGAATTACACGAGAGACTTAGATCAGGCTTTGGGGTTGAAGCTTCGGGTTTTGTACGTGCAGCACCAGATAGACAGACAAATAAATCCATCCATATATATATATATATATATATATACATATATATATATATATATATATATATATATATATATATATGAAGTAACTGCTCTGAAGCGAAAGGATTAAGGTGTTAGGTTTGCAGGCCTTTCAACGATCCGGGAAAGCCAGTGTATAACAGTTTCGAAGAGGGCGTTCCCGTATATTGGGGAAGGCGGCTAGGAACGAACTCTCAAGAATAGTACTGGTACTAACGGTAGTTCATGGTTGGGATAGGATTAAACATGTACATTATTATTTCTTATTGGGCTTAAGTACCTCAAAACATGTAAAATGTTTCCCAACTATGACAAAGAATAGTAGCTACGTAGGATGCAACAACCTTCAGAGGAGAGCCCCCCGACTTTCAGAAACCTTAACACCAAGCCGACGGCGGCAGACCTGTTGCAGCAAAAGCTGAAGCCAATTCCCTAAGGGTCCAAAGGACCCAAAAATTAGGTACTCGGTTTTCGGATAGTAGTTGTATAGGTTACTATTATGAGAGTATATGATAATTAGGTACTTGGACCCTTTTGCGTTCTGCAAGTCTGAAACACGTCACTGAACAAAGATATCAAAGGCAGCTGAACCTCAAACCCCGGAAGCCCATAGATCCTGACCCCGCGAAGATTTTGTGCCGTGCTGCTGCTGCTGCCGTTCTGCACGCAGACTAAAGATCGAGCGACGCAAGGAGATCTGCTACATCACTACTGTCACCACCACAATCGGCGAAACCCCAAGTTACGATGGATCCGTCGCCACGAATGGCAGCAAATGCACTCGCAGTGCTTTGGATCTGCTGCACATTCCTAAGCTGATCTTGCACGACACGACAATCACCACCGGCGGCGGCATATCCCCAGGTCACGACCGATCCGTCGCCAAGAATGGCAGCAAAAGCACGAAAAGAGGCTTGGATATGCTGCACATTCTTAAGCTGACCCTGAACAGCACTACAGTCACCTCCATAGCCGACATGACCCCAGGTCACGACCGAGCCATCGCCAAGAATGGCAGCGAAAGCACTGTCAGTGGCTTGGATCTGCTTCACATTCCTCAGCCGCGCTTGCACAGCACGACAGTCACCACCGCCGGTGGCAGTACCCCAGGTCACGACCGATCCGTCGCTGAGAATGGCAGCAAAAGCACGACCAGAGGCTTGAATATGCTGCACATTGCGAAGCCGACTCTGCACAGCACTACTGTCACCGCCATAGCCGGCATGACCCCAGGCCACGACCGATCCATCGCCAAGAATGGCAGCGAAGGCACGGTCAGTGGCTTGGATCTGCTGCACATTCTTCAGCTGATCCTGCACAGCGCTACTGTCACCACGAAGCCTAGCATGACCCCAAGTCAGCACGGATCTGTCGCCAAGAATGGCTGCCACAGCACGACCAGAGGCTTGGATGTGCTGGACATTGTTCAGCTGATCCCGCACAGCCCTTGGGCAGTCGCCACCCCAGCTATCATCACCCCAGGTCACAACCGAGCCATCGCCAAGAATGGCAGCGAATGCACTCGCGGTGTGTTGGATCTGCTGCACATTCCTAAGCTGATCTTGCACGACACGACTGGCGGCGGCATATCCCCAAGTCACGACCGATCCGTCGCCAAGAATGGCAGCAAAAGCACGAAAAGAGGCCTGGATATGCTGCACATTCCTAAGCTGACCGTGCACGGCACTACTGTCACCGCCATGGTCGGCATCACCCCAGGCCACGACGGATCCATCGCCAAGAATGGCAGCGAAAGCACGGTCAGTGGCTTGGATCTGCTTCACATTCTTCAACTGCCCCTGCACAGCACTACTGTCACCCCCACAGTCAGCATGACCCCAGGACGCGACTGATCCATCGCCGAGAATAGCAGCAAAAGCGGCACACGTGGATTGAATTTGAATTGCGCTTATATGCAAGGTCAATGAATCACCCGTCTTCAGCATAGCCTCTTCGATTGGCACGCATGTGGTAAGAACGTTTCCGGACGAGTCCAGCAACCGCCCTCTTTTAACTCCAAGTGCGATCTCCGCCCGACGTTGTAACGATTTCACATCCTCATGCAAGCCCACTTCCAAAATGGCAGTCTTGCCACTGAGCAGTCCAACTTCCAGCGTAATCGACATCTTGTGCGCAGAAACTGTGGAAAGCACAAGTCCACAAAGGGGTTGATTCAGGGCACCCCTATATCACAGAACCCTACTATAGATCCCTTATAGACCCCCTTAAGGAGCCCTTTCAAGGGAAAAAACTACTCTAATCATTGCGGCTGGGTTGTGCACCGGTTCAGGCTTAGACTTTTTGGGTTTGCGGTGTATGCAAATCCGCTTTGGGCTTTCGGCTGAAGGATCTGTTCCATATCAGAAAGGTGATGCTTTGTTGTCGGGACCCTGTGTGGATACCGCCGATAAGAGGGAGTACTATGAATGTCAAGACACCGGACATGGATTGGGAGTTCTCGAAAATTCAGGATGCCTTGTTTTGGGGTCCGTCTTGTAAGGATCCTACGGATTATATGAGGGTCCCCTAGTTTCGGAAACTCCCAGATGTACGTGCAAAACTCTGTCTCCAAGCTTGGGCCCTAGCTAGACTCTATCAAAGCTTGAACACTCTTGCTTCGCCCTAAAACCTAAACCCCTAAACCCTTCACCGCCTGAACACCTTGCCCTTGTCACAACCCAAGACCCTAAACCCTAAACCCTAAACCCTAAACCCTAAACCCTAAACCCTAAACCCTAAACCCTAAACCGTGGCTCTGACTCTTGTCAGACCCCTACACAACACCCGAAACCCAAAAGTCACCTATACTAAACACCTACAACACTACACCCTGAACCCTATACCCAAGCCCTCAAAAGCCGAGTTGATGGCTTCGGGATAAAAAAGGGGGTTGAGGGTTTCAGGGTTTTTAGGCTTTTAGGGTTCAGGGTTTCAGGGCTCTGATTATCGTTGCAGGCGTGATTGCGTTTTCATGGGGTCTATAAGGGATCTATAGTAAGGGCCCATCAAAGGGTACCGGGCGGTTCCTGAGTTTAGGGTTTAGGGTACTAGCCGAAATCACTAGTGCGGGGTTTTGTGGTGCTGGATGTACTCCAATAAAGCAGTTTGATAGCGAAGCTTTAGAGTATAGTGGCCTTAAAACCGGGGAACTTATACTGCGGCTAATCGGGGGACTACAACGACGGATCCTTATTAACTACGGAATACTCAGATGTTTGATTGCATGACATACCCCCTAAACCCCAAACACAAAGCCTGCGCTGCCAAGTCGCATGGACGGGACCTTCAGCGCGAAGGTGCCGGCAACCAGCGACTGAAGCATCAGTCGCAGTTCCAGGTCTTTGAAATCCTCGGCTTCGGAGTTTTGGGAGTTTAGGGGTTTAAGGTGTCTGAGTTTAGGGTTTTTGGAGTTAAGGGTTAAGGAACTTATTCTTTAGGAAGTTACGGTTAGGAGTGTAAAAGTTTAGGGCTCATGCCGCAGGGCTTTAAGGCCAGAAGTTGGTGGAAATTCTGGAGTTCTTCGGGTGTGGAAGTCTGTGGTTCTGGACACCGGGCTCTAGTTTCAGATTTAGGGGTTAGGGGTTTAGGGTTCAGGGGTTTTGGGGTTAAGGGGTTTAGGGGTTTTGGGGTTAAGGGGTTTAGGGGTTTAGGGGTTAGGGGTTATGGTTTAGGGATCTGGTTAGAGGATCATACTTGTGGATCGGAACACTTCAAGAGGAACGATCCCCCGAAGACCCTCAAACCTTAATGTCAATACCGGAAAGTCCCAAACCCTAAATCCCCGAAGCCAGGGGGTGGGTCTTGGTTGTGTTGAACAGTATGTGTTCTGGGTATCCAAGGGCATGCCAGAGTGTATGTTAGTAGTTGAAGTGGTTGAAGATTTTAGAAGGGTCTGAGCGCATCCGGAGCCGTGCTGCTTTGCCATCTTAACAGTGCACGGATAACGAAAAGCAGGGTTGCAGCACCCACCGGCAACTATTGCAAGTTCGACAAGGTTTCGCTCAGCTCTTGCCACTTTCTTGCAGTCATCATCATATCCATCATCATCGCCAACACCGTAATGGCTGAGTGCTGTGTCGTGAGGGCAAAAACCTTGTGAATACCGTCAGTCATATGCAGAGATGTCAAACATCCGAACATTGTGTTGTAGAAACCGGCGAAACGCTGTCAATACCTGTGGTTTGGGCATTCTCGCACAAGGCATGAACACATCGTGACAGTGCGTCGATGTCAAACATCCTTATGCAGTATGATGTATAAAGTTGTGAAGACTCCGTACGTGCCGGTGTTCTCGGCATGCTCGCCGGCAGAACCGACATCATTAATTATCCCTTCCCTGTCCCGATCGAATCATCCGAAATGTCTTGAGCATGCAAGAAAACCAGGAAAGTAACATGGCGGCCTATGTGCCCTCTACCTTTCAAAACGGCAGTGGACTTTACTTCACCTATAATAATCATTGGGTATAAGCCCAAAAGTCCTTCAAACCTACAGCTCCAAAATCCTAAAACTCCTATACATGCTATAGGCCCTGAACCCTAAAACCTTCAACCCCTAAAAGCCCTAACTCCTAAAACCCCAAAACCTAAACTCCCAAACGATCAAAACCCCAGACGCCCTACCTGCAGCCCCAAAGAACCTGCCTTTTTGATTACATAAGGAAATCACAATAAGGACCCCTGAAAAAGAAGGTTCCTAAGGGTCCAAGTAAACCCTAAACCCCGAAAACCCTGAAACCCCAACTTGGAGGTTCATGGGCAGTTCCAAACTAGGGGACTTATAACTCTACTTATACCTACCCTAATCCCTAAAACCCTAAACCCTAAACCCTACAGAACCCTTAGGGGAACCCTAATATTTTTTGCCCTTCTTGTAACTACCCATGAACCTCCTAGAAAAGCAGCCCAGGATCTTTCTGAGCCTGGCTGACGGTCTTCGTGACTACCTCGCCACGCTTTGGGGGTTTAGGGGCTTTAGGATTTTCGGGAGTCTTGGCTGGTTTAGGATTTTAGGGTTTAGGCTGGTTTAGGGTTTTAGGGTTCAGGATGGTTTAGGGTTTTGGGGCTTAGGGGTTTTGGCGTTCAGGTTTTAGGGCTTAGGGCTGCAAGGGGTTCAGGCTTTAGGGGTTGTCTCGAGCCCGAACTACTTTGAACTTCGAACTCGGTTTTCGGAGTTAGGGTGAATACAATAAACCCGATAAAAGTTGGAAACCGGGTTAAGGCCAAATAAAGCTGGGATTCCCTATACATTACTCTTAAGGATTGAGGCTATTGGGTTTCCAACTTTGGGCTTCTACTGTACTTTGAACTTCCAACTGGGTTTTCCGAGCCAGGGTGAATGGGGCTGGAGGGTTTTAGGGTCTAATCAAGGCCTTAGGATTGAAGGTTGATCAGGGTTGAACCCTAAGGGTCCAAAGGACCCAATAATTAGGTACTCGGTTTTCAGATAGTAGTTATATAGGTTACCATTTTGGAGAGTACATGATAATTAGGTACTTGGACCCTTAGGGGAACCTTCAGGGGATTGGTTATATCAGAGGTTTAGATACAGGTTTTGGTGGCCCCTTAAGAACAGGGCTTGGGGTGTACGGCTTCATCTGCTCTAGCTAGCCCCAGCTCAGTTTCGGACGGATGGGTTCCGGGTCTTCCTGGCAAGGAGGAAGGGTTGCAGAAATGGTTCTCGAGTTTCAGTTTGGGGATGTAAGCACAACTAAGGCGCGTAAACCCAATATCCCTAAACCCTTTTCTAATGACTAAGGCCCCATAGTAGTTCGTTTTTGGGCTTACTTTATATGATTTTAAATATGAACCCCAAAAAGGAACTGCTGGGGGGGGTAGAGGTAAGCCCCTTTTGTCTTGAGTCGAAGAGGCAACGCGGAGCTGCTGGGACTGGAACTCCAGCTGTCCCGCAAGGCGCTGACTCTCATCGTCCAGGTACCTAACTACGTTCTGGATCCCCCTTAAGGTTTAGGGTTTAAGGGTTTAGGGTCGAGGGATCCCCAGAACCCCCAAACCCTACGACAAGACAGCTATTTCAGAAAGTGTTACCATCGTCATCATTGCCATCATCAATACTACTCTTAGTATGCCTGGTACACATATCTTATATTGTATACATATAAGTACCATGCATGTTTCTACATACATATACATACATATACATACATATATATATATATATATAATAAATATCCAACTAGTTTATAACGAATCCCAATGTGGGCAAGTCGCCTCACGGCCTCACGGACCTGTGCTTTGAGATCCCCGAGAGCCGAGTGGTCGAAGACCTTCGCCTTGACCTCGGCGTTTTTGGAGCTTTCCGGGCTTTGGGTTTAGGGTTTGGGGTTTAGGGTCTAGGGAATAGGGTATAGTATAGTGCTTTGGGTTTAGGGTTTAGGGCTTCGGGTTTAGGGCTTAGGGTTCGGGGGCTTCGGGTGCTTTCGCGTTTTTTTGGAAGTGGATCGGGGTTATGATGGTGCTTCGGGATTTTGCGTTAAAGGGCTTTCTATAGAGGTGCTCCTGCGGTATGTTAATTGGAAGCCAGAAGGCTTATAAGCACAACAGGACACCACTGCAACGCCCCAAAGAATAGGATCCCCGCACCCATGACCGCACACTTACACTATCACACAGAGGATCCCGGGTTTATGCTGGTTTTAGGGTTTAGGGATCTCATGATGAGGGCCCTGGCTGCAAGGGTGCTTGTACCCTATAAGCCTCAACCCGCATCCAAAGCCCAACTCTTAGACCTTTCAATCCTTTACCCAGACCCGCAGGAGGATCTAGAAAGTAGATCCCCTAATTAATTTGGGGCCCTATACTACTACCGGTAATTTCTAGGAGCCCCATTACGGGATCTACTTTTTGGATACTCCCGGGGTCTGGGTAAGGCCTCAGCCTTTAAATCCATCCTGGCCGCAAACTTTTCCAGCTCCTTCACATTGCGCAGCGCCCCCTCCGCTGCAGCATGCGCCCTCAAAGCCGTGTCTTCGTGCATGAGGGTTTTAGGGTTTAGGGTTTGGGTTTTAGGGTCTAGGGTTTAGCGTTTAAGGTTTAGGAATTAAGGTTGGGTAAAGTAAACTCCATAATGTTCGAAACCGGATTAAGGCCACATAGTGCTGGGATTCCCTACATTAGTCTTAAGGATTGAGGCTTTTTGGGTTTCCAACTTTTGGGCTTCTACTGTATGGGTATGGGGCTTTGGAGTGAAATGGAGTTCTGCTGTGGGGTTTAGTTTCGGGTGTAGAGATGTGGGTTTAGGCAACATGCCGGCCAGGCTTACACAATGCCAGTAGATCATACGAGGAGTAGGACTGCATGGCATTTCTGAAGTTTGCGGCTACAGATCCTGTTCTACATCATTCTGCGTTTCCCGGTCAAGACTTCCACATCTTGACCCTTTCAACTCCAAAACCATGACTTCACACAGCCCTCAACCCAGTACCAATTGCAGCCCCCAAGCTTGAAAATCCAACATCCGACCGAAATGCGATCCTTGATACCATGAAGCCAGATACTCTACAGCCACAAACCCACCTGCCGCGGCCCCCAAATCGCAAAAGCACAGCACAAGCCTTCCAGCCAAGCGCCTAAGCCTTTCAACCCGAAGGCTTGATCCCGTCTCCTCAGCTTGAAACTTGCGAACCCCCCCTAAAACACAAAGGCTTCCTGAATCCTGTACCTAGGGATCAATATAGCCCAACAGCCTTATATAGTATGGTCTTTGGGCCCGAAAGCCTTAAGATCTGAGTCCTTTGATCCCTAGGGTAATGCCCCCAAAACCGAAGCTTCCAGAACGGTGCTGGCAGGCTGGCAGCCTCTTCGACGTGTCCTCGCTCTGCTTGAAGTCAGCCCGAAATCGCTGAAACTCCTTCTCTTGCCTGAGCGTGGGAATCTTAGGGGTTTGGGTTTTGTAGAAACTCGGGGTTGGGGAACGAACAACAAATCAAAGCACTGCACAATAAAGATGCAAGCAGCAACAAAAAAACTGAACAGCCAGTCAAGTAGCCCTTCCCGCAACTCCGTCAGCTCAGCGTGGAAGGCATCAAGCCGCTTCTGCGACAGGCAGGATGTTGGCACTCGGTTCGAGGCCGTGCCGCCACCGAAAGCAGACGAACAGGTTTCTGATTGCTATTATCAGGATGCCCAATAACAAAAAGGGCTCCCTTTTTGGTATTGGGTAACCTTAGAAGGAACCTAGGACAACCAGAAGGGAATAAGGGTACTACTGGGCATCCTGGTTATGAGTTCTGGGCATCAGCACTTCCTCAGTATGGGAATGATAACACGAGACCTTAACATGAATACTCTCGTTCCGTGGCTTACGGTCTTAGCTGTCTTGCTATAAGATCTTAAGGCCAAATAGTGCTGGGACTCCCTGTTATACATTACTTTCAAGGATTGAGGCTATTGGGTTTCCAACTTTTGGGCTTCTAATGTGGCGGCCCGACTTGGAATATGGGCCTAATTAGTGCGTTTTTCCTATTCAAGCCGGTACCAAAAAACGGCGCTGGGGGATGTTTGGGGGGTGACTGTCTGCTGATGGTCAGTCTTAAGGCACCCACGACCTACATCGCCTATACTACTGCACTACTACTGTACTATGACTGTACTACTACTGTATTCCTACCGTACTACTACTGCACAGTACCAAGCCTCAGACGTGGTCGAGTGTGGAGGGCAGTGTAGGTTGGAGGCAAAAGGGTTCAAAATGAAGGTTTTTAGTCTTTGTAGTTATCTTGGAGTGATCGGGGCTTTGGTTTCCAGGTGTTGGTGATTTTCAAGGCTAAGGCTTGACTTTTGCTCTGAGACCCAAATGCCCGTCCGCCCATACCAGCTTGCAGCGAACCACAAACCAGAGCGACACACCCGGCCTGCAACGCACTAAACAACAATAGAGCCGAAATAAACCAAAGGGTTCTGATACCTAAAGATCCCATGATGGGAAAGATGCTGCTATCTTGAGCCCCCCAAACATCCGACTCGATCACTCTAAACCCCCGCTCATGGATCTTTCGATAGCCGTAAACTGATAACCGTAAAGCCCTGAGTCGTAAACCCATCCCGTCCACATACCCTCCCAACTCCTTCATGTGGTCCATCGCTCCCTCCGTCGCGGCTCGCTCCCTGGCTTCGCAGAATAAGTAGGATCCGATAGCCGATAGCACAACTACAGGCTGAGTAAGGGGGGGATTGTTCTTTGCAGGCGTGCTTAGGGGCTGGGGCGGAAGGAAGATTAGGGTTTAGAAATGAGGAATTCGGCTGTTCTACCTTCAGGTTGACCTAAAGGCTCCATTACATTTCCTGTGTGTGGTTTATTCTTAAGTCCCTATAAGGCAATCCCCAAAAGGAACTGCAACGGAGCCCACGGTATGGATCTTGGGTATGTATAAACAGGCTTATCATCAGTGTAGGCAGTGTAGGAGTTAAACCCTAGCGCTTGCAAAGGCAACAAAACTCAAACCCTACAGCCCTAGTAGCTAAAAACCCCTAGAATCCTCAACAGAAAACGCTGCAAACAAAGCTAAGCCAAAACCCTGAGCCCTGAATCAACCACGGCCTCAAATCCAAACCCACATGTGCGCAAAAAACATACCTTTTTATGGAACTATATTATATAGAAACCGTCATAATGAACCCTAACAAGGTGAATCTTTTCAGCCACGGGTAGGCATTCGGGAAAGTCGGAGGTCTTGAGGCATTAAGAGTTGTATTTTTGGAGCTGCTACCCTACAGGGCGGAACAAAGTAATCTAGAATTTCTCGAATCAAACCTACACAACTTTTGGGTCGGCTCTTGGGTTTCGGTGGGCTAAAATCCGGCGCACCCGTCACTACAAGGACGGCACGATCTTATACCTAGACGACCTAGAACCTCATGAATCCGACCACACTTGCCCTGTAAAGACTTCTGCAGGCGGCGTAGTGACAAAACACTTTCAGCACCTGCCAGCGCGGACCATAATGCAGCTATTTGGCTGGGGGGGCCCTCGAGGGGGGGGTGCTCGACCAACACATGAAGAAACCCAGGCTACAGGGCTTAGATCGAGGTTTCAATGTTCGGGGGTTTTCGGGTTTAGGGGTTCAGGGATTAAGGTCTCAGTGTTAGGGGGGTTAGGCTTTCTGTTGCTCTGCATATTCCGGTGTTTAGGAGCACGGAATCAGAAGCAATTCCAGCTGCATCGAACCTGGAATATTATGCTTGGCAAGTTGTCCTTCCGGGTGCACAGAACTGACCGAAGCTGAATTTCCTGCTCCACTCGGGACAGAATATCCAACAGCAGCTACGCGTTGATTGTTATGCCCTTCCGGATCCTTCTTGAGGCGCACCGAATCCTGCTCTTCATGCTGTATCTCGCAGAAGATCCACGCCGTCCATAAAAGGGAGTTTCCGAAAATGGGGGACCCTAATATGGTACTCTAAATAGTCGGATCCCTATTAAAAGGGCCCCAAAATAAGGTACCCCAAATTTCGGAAACTCCCAAATGCAAGCTCAAAGGGAACCCGGATACCAGCACTCGGTGGTGGGCAAGCCGATGACCGCGACCGTCCAAAACGCTGAGCTGCCTGAGCCCTCAGTTTTCTGAACCCCGATGCTTCATAACCTGTGGGCCTTAAGAATATCAATAGGGCTTTGGGGTATGTATAATTATAGTTTTAATATGGAACCCCCAGACTGTTGGTCATCGTTTAGGTCCTTCAAACCCTGAGCCAAAACTTCCTGAATGCTCCAGAATACCACTAACCCAAAACTTCCTATGTCACCAAAACATGCACACGTCGCCTCTGCGGTAAGTCCTGGCTCTGCTTGAGTTCGGTCCGAACTCGCTGAATTTCTGTCTCTTGCCTCAGATTTAATGTTTAGGGTTTAGGTCAGCATCGGCATCTAGGGTTTAGGATGCATGTGGGGTTGACAATGACCTTAAGGGTCCAAGTCGACGGCGAATGTGTACAAAGTGTAACTTCGTACCTAGCACAGGGCTGATATGTGGGCATGTTAACAAGAACCCAGGTTATTGAGGTAAACCCCAGACCACGAGGCATAGTTGCAGCAAAAGTGTGGGCTGTCGTGTATTCACATTCTACTTGTCTGGTTGGTGCTGGGTCTGCATTTCAAACTCCAATAAAGATCCGAACCCGGACCCCACAAAACCCTAACCCTGACCATAAATTCTGCAAGTGGAGCTCTGAGCAATATGCAACTGACAAATCGTAACGAGTCAGTCATGGAGCCCTTCCCGCAACTCATCCAACTGAGCGCGGATGAAGTCAAACTGCTTCTGCGACAGGGGCGCGATGCTTTTTGCCCCTAAACCCCAAACCAAAACCGTCGCTGTAAAGTCTAGAACCTGGAACTCCGACCCCATGCAGCCAAAACCTCAAGTTCTGAAACTCCAAACCCCAATGACCTCTTTACGGTGGTTTTCTTGACAACAATTTGTCTTTTGTGGGGCACACAAAGAAGAAGAGTCATTGTCAGGACCCTATATTCATCCGATTTTCAAGCTGCAAAACTGAGACCCTCAATACAATGAAGGTGTCAGGGCTTGTGCTTCGAGGTTTCGTTCAGCTTTTGGTGGTTTACATAGGATTTGGGGTTTAGGCTTCAGGCTTTACGTTTGTCTGCCTCACCTTAAAAGGTTTTAAGCACCTGATGACCCTATGCTCGGTCAAAATACTAGACGGCTACTACCCTGAACCCAGGTACCCGAGTCTTTGGAGAATTTGGGCTAAGGCCCTCAAACCCTAAACACCCTAAAGCCCTCAAGCCCGAACCCCTAAACTCAGTAACCCTGAACCCAACCCCTGAATCCTAAACGGACCCTCTGAAACCTTAAACTCTAAGCCCTAAAGCCCCTATCAATTTTTAGTCTTCCTAGACTAGGATGCCCAGTAACCTAGGAATAACTCCCTTTATGGTTTTGGGTAACTTTACAAGGAACTTAGGACTACAAAAAGGGAACTGCTGGGCATCCCAGGCTTTTAGGCTTCCTAGAGACCCCGTCCTCTACGGACTCCGAGAGTTCTCCGAGTCTTTGAAGCACCCAGTCACGGAGATTGTCCTTGGGTTTAGAGCTTGGGTCTTTCGGGCTTCTCTGGCTGAAGGATTTAGGGGTTGAGGAGTTTAGGGTTTAGGAATTTTGGGTCGTTAGGGTCTCTACGGTTCCAGACTTTGGGAATTCGGACTGGGACTAGGACTGCAGGACCTGTGGTATTCAGTGTTTAAGACCAAGTTCAAGAATTGGGAGCTTGCTGGCTTATATTAGTACAGCCGTATCTACAAGCGTCCCAGACCCGAGTCCCAAGACAAACGATTGAAGTTGATCCGCCTGCAACCCTTTAGAACCTGGAGCCTATAACCCCAACACCCTGAACCCCAGTTTCTGGACTCTGCAAGTAGAACCTCCGTCAGGAGGTCGGGACCAACAGAAAGTACGCAGGCCGAAGTATCTGATTCGTCCTCCGCAAAACAGATCCATAACATGGCAGCTAGTAGCAATAATACCAACAAAAAGAAAAGGAATACAGAAACAACTACGTCGTACTACTAGCATTTGCAATTGCACTGCTGGCTGCTGCTACTACAACTACTACCACTACCACTACCACTACCACTACTACTACTACTACTACTACTACTACTACTACTACTACTACTACTACTATTACTACTACTACTACAACAACAACTACTACTACTACTACTACTACTACTACTACTACTGCTACTGCTGCTGCTGCTACTACTGCTACTGCGACTCCTGCTGCTGCCGCTGCTGCTGCTACTACCACCACGATGGAAACAGCGATAGTAGAGATCCACACATGCATATGCATCTCTGAATGCGTATGTACATGCTTATGTATGTATGTATGTATGTATGTGTGTGTGTATGTATGTATGTATGTATGTATGTATGTACACGCGTATATACTTACTTAAGTATCATGCACATGTATACATGTGTGTAAACAAGTACGTAAGTATATGGAGTATGCAAGGACATACTAGTGCATGCATGTATGTATCTATGTGTGTGCGACACCCGGCTCGTTTGCTTGTTATATGAGAGCGCGGGATCAATCCAAGTCCAGCCTCACTCCACCGCCCAGGAGGGCACCCAGCCCTCACTGCCTCGGTAGAAAAAAGCAATACATGCTCGGGGAAGCAACTCAACAAGTCCGAGCGAGGGGCTGCAGGAGCAGTCGAGGGCGGGAGGCGGGTCCTCCTCCAACAGCGCCCGCATTTCTCGCAGCTCTTGGGCCGCCTGCGTAAAGGGACATGCGGTCCACGAGAGGGCTGACACCATGTGGAAACGTCTGATTCTTTCTTGTTTGACCCGGTGTCGTCAGACGTCCTCCTCGCCTGGCACTAGCTGCCTAGACGAAGTCCTCTCCTGTGTCGTCAGCCCTCCTCCCTCGCCTGGCGCTAGCTGCCTAGACGAAGTCCTCTGTTGTTTGGCCCCCTGTCGTCCCCCCTCCCCTGGTGCTAGCTGCCTAGGCGAAGTCTCGTCCCTTGTTTGTGGTGGCTGCGGGTGTTGTAGTTGTTGTGGTTGTTGTTGTGGTTGTGGTGGTTGTGGTGATTGCGGTGGTTGTGGTGGTTGTGGTGGTTGTTGTGGTTGTTGTGGTTGTTGTGGTTGTTGTGGTTGTGGTGGTTGTGGTGGTTGTGGTGGTTGTGGTGGTTGTGGTGGTTGTGGTGGTTGTGGTTGTGGCGGTTGTGGCGGTTGTGGCGGTTGAGGCGGTTGTGGCGGTTGTGGCGGTTGTGGTGGTTGTGGTGGTTGTGGCTGTGGCTGTGGCTGTGGCTTCGTTTGTGGTTGTGGTTGCGGTTGCTGTTTCTGTTGCTGTCGCTGCTGCTGCTGTTGCTGCTGCTGCTGCTGTTGCTGCTGTTGCTGCTGTTGCTGTTGCTGCTGTTGCTGCTGTTGCTGCTGTTGCCGCTGCTGCTGATGTTGCTGCTGTTGCTGCTGTTGCTGCTGTTGCTGCTGGTGTTGGTGTTGGTGATGCTGTTGCTGTTGCTGTTGTTGTTGTTGGTGGTGGTGGTGGTGGTGGTGGTGTTGGTGTTGTTGGTGCTGTTGCTGCTGTTGCTGCTGTTGCTGTTGCTGCTGTTGCTGCTGTTGCTGCTGTTGCCGCTGCTGCTGATGTTGCTGCTGTTGCTGCTGTTGCTGCTGTTGCTGCTGGTGTTGGTGTTGGTGATGTTGGTAATGTTGGCGTTGTTGGCGTTGTTGGTGTAGTTGGTGTAGTTGCTGTTGTTGTTGTTGTTGCTGTTGTTGTTGTTGTTGTTGTTGTTGTTGTTGTTGTTGTTGTTGTTGGTGGTGTTGTTGTTGTTGTTGTCGTTGTTTTTTGTTGATGTTGTTGTTGTTCGTGTTGTTGTTGTTGTCGTTGTTGTTGTTGTTGTTGTTGTTGTTGTTGTTGTTGTTGTTGTTGTTGTTGTTGTTGTTGTTGTTGTTGTTGTTGTTGTTGTTGTTGTTGTTATTGATCTTGCTGTTGTTGTTCTTGTTGCTGTTCTTATTGTTGTTGCTGTTGTTGTTGTGTTGTTGTTGTTGTTGTTGTTGTTGTTGTTGTTGTTGTTGTTGTTGTTGTTGTTGTTGTTGTTGTTGTTGTTGTTGTTGATATTGTTCTTATTGTTCTTGTTGTTCTTGCTGTTATTGTTGATCTTGTTGTTATTGTTGTTTTTGTTCTTGTTCTTGTTGTTGTTGTTGTTGTTGTTGTTGGTGGTGGTGTTGGTGTTGTTGTTGTGGTGGTGGTGGTTGTTGTTGTTGGTGGTGGTGTTGGTGTTGTTGGTGTTGTTGGTGTTGTTGGTGTTGTTGGTGTTGTTGATGTTGTTGGTGTTGTTGGTGTTGTTGGTGTTGTTGATGTTGTTGGTGTTGTTGTTGTTGGTGGTGGTGGTGGTGTTGGTGGTGGTGATTGCGGTGATTGCGGTGGTTGTGGTGGTTGTTGTGGTTGTGGTGGTTGTGGTGGTTGTGGTGGTTGTGGTGGTTGTGGTGGTTGTGGTTGTGGCGGTTGTGGCGATTGAGGCGGTAGTGGCGGTTGTGGCGGTTGTGGTGGTTGTGGTGGTTGTGGCTGTGGCTGTGGCCGTGGCTGTGGCTTCGCTTGTGGTTGTGGTTGCGGTTGCGGTTGCTGTTGCGGTTGCTGTTGCTGTTGCTGTTGCTGTCGCTGCTGCTGCTGCTGCTGTTGCTGCTGTTGCTGCTGTTGCTGTTGCTGCTGTTGCTGCTGTTGCTGCTGTTGCCGCTGTTGCTACTGTTGCTGCTGTTGCTGCTGTTGCTGCTGTTGCTGCTGGTGTTGGTGTTGGTGATGCTGTTGCTGTTGCTGTTGTTGTTGTTGTTGTTGGTGTTGGTGGTGGTGTTGCTGTTGCTGTTGTTGTTGGTGTTGTTGTTGGTGGTGGTGGTGGTGGTGTTGGTGTTGTTGGTGTTGTTGGTGTTGTTGGTGTTGTTGGCGTAGTTGGTGTTGTTGGTGTTGTTGTTGTCGTTGTTGTTGTTGTTGTTGTTGCTGTTGTTGTTGTTGTTGTTCTTGTTTTTGTTCTTGTTGTTGTTGTTCTTGTTGTTGTTCTTGTTGTTGTTGTTGCTGTTGTTGTTGTTGTTGTTGTTGTTGTTGTTGTTGTTGTTGCTGTTGTTGTTATTGTTATTGTTCTTGTTGTTCTTGTTGTTCTTGTTGATCTTGTTGTTGTTGTTGTTCTTGTTCTTGTTGTTGTTGTTGTTGGTGGTGGTGGTGTTGGTGTTGTTGTTGTTCTGGTGGTGGTTGTTGTTGTTGTTGGTGGTGGTGGTGGTGGCGGCGGTGGTGGTGGTGGTTGAAAATTTCATAATCCAGGGTGTTAATTGAACCACCGGGTCGGTATTTTTCTGGTGCTGTCTAGCTAAGTCCAAAACATGATGTGTCGACACGGTGGGAACTTGTGTTTTTATAGTTGGTTGTGTCATTGGAGATGGTTTTACCGCGTTGCTTTTTCATTGATGTCATGATTTCATGTCGAAACTGACTGCAACTTTTAGGATCCGGCAAACACTGGGCGGATTTAGGGTTTAGGGGGTTTGTTTGAGCGGTGCCTCCCTTTTTTTTGCGCGAATTGCCAATGTCAGTCTGCAGTTGAATCAGTTGAATTGATGTGACATTGATGTGGATGTATCAAGAAGGGCGGCCGCAGCGCAGCCGCGCAGCCCTCAAATTAGGACAGCACTGCGCAGCACAAGCCCGTAGGTCAGGAATGGCTTGCTTGAACGAGTCTTAAGTCGTAAGCACTGTCTCCAGGCTCCAGGCCTCCTGGGGTGTCGAGGGTCCAGGGTTTGCTTGAAGTCACAGTCACAGTCCTAAACGATGCCTAATGATTCGTTGCGGTGCCGGTCGCTGACAGCAAAGTGAAGAAATGGCTGGAAGGTTGACGTGACCAGCCCTTTTTCCACACGAGAACATGTTTCGTTTCAATCGAGGTAGATTCCCTATTGTAGTTATCGGCTGAGGCCCGAACTTTTGTTTATCAGCCCATGAACAAAAGAACTTCCCGACTTGAAAAAATACCGACCTGTCAAAAACATAAATTTCCTGCTCAGGCCCGAACTTTTTTCTTATCAACCCGTGAAAAAATAACTTCCCGACTCAGAAAATACCGACCCGCCGAAAAATGACTTCCCGGCTCAAGCCCGAAATTTTTTGCTTACCAACCCGTGAAAAAATAACTTCCCAACCAAAAACATACCGACCCGTCAAAATAAACTTCCCGGCTCAAGCCCAAACTTTTTTGTTTATCAACCCATGAAACACAATAACTTCCCGGCTCACAAAAATACCGACCCGTCAAAAAATAACTTCCCGGCTCAGGCCCGAACTTTTTTATCAACCCGTGAAAAAATAATTTCCCAACCAAACAAATACCGACTCGCCAAAAAAATAGCTTCCCGGCTCAGGCCCGAACTTTTTTTAATCAGCCCGTGAAAAAAATTCCCGGCTCCAAAAACATATCGACCCGTCCAACAAAAGCCTTCCCGGCTCAGGCCCGATCTTCTTTTATCAACCCGCAAAAAAAATCAGGCTCAGGCCCAAATTTTTTTATCGACCAGCGAAAAAAATAACTTCCCGACTCAAAAAATACTGACCCGGCAAAAAAAATAACTTCCCGGCTCAGGCCGGAACTTATTTTTGAAAAGGGATTCCTACGCTATGAATTTACATGTATTCATTGAGTTTGGTTGATTTTTTGCATGTCTGTCGCAGAAGCACAAGGTTTTTAGAAAATAAAATGCAAAAAAGCTGGGTAATCTTAGGGGAAAAAAGATTTGCCGCGTAGCAAAACCCTGTGAACATTAACTTCCGGCCTGAGCCGGGAAGTTATTTTTTCGGCGGGTCGGTATTTTTTTGAGCCGGGAAGTTATTGTGTTTCATGGGTTGATAAACAAAAAAGTTCGGGCTTGAGCCGGGAAGTTTATTTTGACGGGTCGGTATGTTTTTGGTTGGGAAGTTATTTTTTCACGGGTTGATAAGCAAAAAATTTCGGGCTTGAGCCGGGAAGTCATTTTTTTCGGCGGGTCGGTATTTTCTGAGTCGGGAAGTTATTTTTTTCACGTGTTGATAAAAAAAAGTTCGGGCCTGAGCCGGGAAATTACTTTTTCGGCGGGTCGGTATTTTCTGAGCCGGGAAGTTATTTTTTTCACGGGTTGATAAAAGAAAAGTTCGGGCTTGAGCCGGGAAGTTATAGGTCGGTATTTGTTCAAGTCGAGAAGTTCTTTTGTTCATGGGTTGATAAACAAACGTTCGGGCCTCAGCCGATAACTACAATAGGGAATCTACCTATTGAAACGAAATATATAATGTTCTCGTGTGAAACAGGAGCTGGACACGTCGACGAAAACACATCACAAAAAAAATCGAGAGCGCTCCCAGGGGGCCACGGGGGCGGGGGTGGGGGCTACACACGGCTACACCCCCTGTGGGACACACCACAATCGTTACATTGTTGCTATTTGCTATGAGACTATGGGACTATGAGGGAACCTGACGGGACGGTCGGGGGCAACGGGAGAGCGCAACCATACAAAACAAATTCGAAAGCGCTACCACGGGGAGGCCTACCCCCTGGGAAGAAAAGGAGAAAATACACCATGTGCCTGGGGTGCCTGCCTGGGCACAAAGCACCACACCAGACACTCGTGTGGATGAATCGGATGAGATGATGAGAGGAGAGCGGGTGAGGGGGGGGGGGGGCACAATCCCTTGGGATAAAATAGGACCATGTATACCTGGCATACACCACAAACCGCAATCGTTAAATTGCTACTACGGGACTACGGGAGAGGGGCGGCCTGACGGGGGGTGGGGACAAAACCATGCAGCAAAACATTCGTGAGCGCTACCCCGGGGGAGGGCCTACCCCCTTGGAAGAAAAAAAGAAAAAGACACCATGACACTGGGCACAAATCACCGCACCAAACATCTCGTTACATTTCTGCAGTTCTGTGTGTTGGGGGCTTTTGCTTGGAAATCAACAGGCATTTGATATACATTTCCGGTTTTCCGGTATGTCGGACGAGAGTGTAGACGAGCAATGTCGTGCAATAATGCCATGTCACTATTCCAGAAATTTTAAAACACTAAGAACACATGGCCTGAAAATACCAACCCTCTCCAACAAATAACTTCCCGACCGACCCCTGGATTATGAAATTTGCCGGTGGTGGTGGTGCTGGTGGTGGTGGTGGTGGTGGTGGTGGTGGTGGTTGTGGTTGTTGTGGTTGTTGTGGTTGTGGGCGGGGGGCTGGTGGGTGTGCCGCACCACATAGATCGGGCCTGCGAGCAGCAGGCAGAGCACATAACGCCAGGCCTCATGTGCCTCTGCCACGAGGACCCGCTGGCCTACGCGGAGCCAATCCCAGGCTCGCTGAACCACCGCCTCGGCCTGGCAATCAACACTAAACAAAGAAAGGCGAAGTTCCAGCAGTGCCCTGCCTCCTCCTCCTCCTGGAGGCTTGGAGGACCGATGCTGGACGGGTAGGCCTGCGAGGATGAGGAAGTTGCCGGGCTCAGCAAACGCAAAACCTGCCCGCCTCCAGCTAATCAGTGCAGCGACCCCAAAGGCATCACCGCCCGAAATCCAACAACGCCAAGTTTGCAGAAGCAGCACCTCCCAAGAACAACACTTGCAACATGGTGCCCCACCACTAGGTCTCCCACCACCTTCTCCACCTTCTCCGAAGCAGCAGCCTCTGACACAGCTGTTGGTGGGAGTGTGGCGTTTGAGGGTTGTGGTCCATCAATCCTGACACTCTGGCATTGTCACTTCCCTAACCGATTTAAATGTCACGCTTCAGTGTCAGCTCCATCCTGACACTCTTGGCACCGTCACTTCCCCAACCGAAGTACATGGCACATTTCACTGGCACTTCCATCAATCCTGACACTCTGGACGTTCAGCCAGGAGGCTTCGCGCCAGGACTTCTTGGCAAGCTTCCTTTCCTCCTGGCCACCCCATCAGCGCACGTCGTCGCTTGAAGAAGGCTTCGGGGAGGGTGGATCCTGATTTGCCCGAGAACTGCCTTCGAATGTGGCAACTCGTGAAACGTGAGTGCATGGCAAAACCTACTACAAAAGAAAAAACATGGAGAAGCTGGCGCCTTCGTTTTTGCGATGGCAAGCGCCTTCTCTGCCGCTTCAAGCATGGCAAGGTCTCAAGTAGAGTAGAGGCCAACAGTTTCTTCTCGCGCCAAACGGCTTACGGAGGGAAATCTTCTTGGTATCGCTACAATTCAGGCATGTGATCTGCAAATGCCGATTCTTTTTTCGCCGGGGCTTCATCGTCAGCAACCTTCTTCCTGGAGGCTACAGCTTCGCATGAACCACAGCTTCTCTCGCAGCAAAGCTGTGCAGCTGAAGTTGCTACATACCCAGAAACATCCTTGAACTTACCACACCCAGGCCCCCACTGGCGCAATCCAACCGATGAGCACGGAGCAAGCTCAACTGCATTCATAGATTTCATCGCCTTCATGGCCTGTGAGTGAGTCCAGGGAACATTCTGAGCATTAAAATGCTGGCGCCGCAAACGTTATCGCTATGACTAGGCTCTCACATGCTACGCGTGAGAGTTCTCCAGGCTTGAGGGCAGCAGTTCGGCCCACACTTCGATTCGGAGGCTCCGGCAGCCTAGAAGAAAGAAAAAGCAAGAGCAATCCGGCCTTCATGGCTTTCATAGCCTCTAGTGCCTGCACGCGGCCGGCCTCGTATACACAGGCCGTCCACCACTCTGCGCTGGGCATTCAGCTCGGCAAAAACGCAGCTCACATTTTTGCAGCTAGACAACATGAAGACGTTTTGCCAAGGCCTCGGGCCCACAACGGTGGCAGAGGCATCGATGCCCACATTGCTGCGGACAAAATCCACAGGTCTCTCGTCTCTCGCAACAACCGACACAAGGCGCAAGCCTGTTTCAGGCGTTGCGTCTTCTTGAACCTGCTGAGGCTTTGCTCCAGCTCTGAGGTATGAATGGCTTTTGTCAGGCCATCAGAGTCGGGAGGATTGCAATCATCTGATCAATGCATGTCAAGCGCGCAGCACAGGCAAATGCACGGGGAAGCTGGCCTTGTGCCCACCAATCGGCAATGCCTTCCCTGTTAAGGAAAACCTTCACGGCAAGGTGCTGCACAAGACTGACAACAGAGATCAAAACACAACTGCCTTTCTCAGCGTAGTTTGGTCTTGGCCCTGTCTTGCCACAGCGGCTTTGCAGCCTGCCACTTGAAGCAAGCTTGCACATGTGTCGCGTGGCTTGGTGTTGCTGCGCTTGGCCCTGCACTTGGGAGATGACGTCACCGCGCATGAGAAATGACCTGGATACAAGCCGACCTTTGGCAAGATCAACGGTCTCATCTTCGGTGGTTGCCGGCAGGTTCGCTGTCTGAGGCGCGCCGCTGCCAAAGCTTGCGTACATCGAAACTGATGGAACTTGCAGCGCCCGCTTCATCTCCTTATGCATTTGGATTTGGCGCGCCTTTGTAAGAAGAGGTCAGGTTGCGCCACAGGCATCTGAAGTGCATGTTCTGACAACATGAGCAGCAGAAACTCAACAATAACTACGGGCTACGGCCTTCTTTGCCTCTTTGGCTTGCTTTCTGTCCGAAGCAGCCTTCATTGCTGATTCCTGCTTCATCCTTTTGCGCTCCAAACGCGCATCCTTGGTTTTGTCGACCTTGATCGTGCCTGCCAGCTAGGCGGAGCCAGTCAAAGAACTGGTACTCCGCCGTGTATGTATCTGTGTGGATTTGTGTGTATGTACGTATGTCTTTATGTATGTATGTACGTTTGTATGTATGTATGTGCGTATATGTGTGTATGTATGTGGGTATGTAGGTATGTAAGTCTGTGTTCATGCCGTATGTATGTATGTATGTATGTACACATGTATGATGTAAGTTTGCTGTACGTATAAATGTATTGCGGTATGTATGTACTTACGCACCCGTGAAATCACGCAGAGATACAGTAGTCACTATGTCTCCTTATCATGGCACTTTAACGTAAGCTTGACAGTATTAACAGAGTCCAGTACACATATGAAGCTGCAACTGACATCGGAGACTAACCATCACCGAGCTTCTGCGGCATGGTAAGAAGTTGGTGGGCGAGCCTCATATGTCGTTCATCTTAAAATGATCTGTTTTTGCCTACAGCAGTCTATATTGTGTTAAAGCATGTGATACTTCGTTGCATTAAACCCTAAACCCTAAACCCCTAAACCCTAAACCCTAAACCCCTAAACCCTAAACCCTAAACCGGCAAGGACTCCTTACCAGGTCTCCGGCTTGACTGGGTCTCGGGCTGAAGAGCTCAGGGCATGAAGCTTCAACAGTTTAGGGCTGACGGGGCTTTGGGGGTAAGGAGGGGGCCTTAGTCTACACCCCCCTTAGAACCATAGTAAAAAACATAATTTTTGATATTCTCCTGGGTTTTATATGATCAAAAACACAAAATAATTCCTAAGGAGACTGTAGTAGTAATTTGACTAGGGTTTGGGGTAGATTACACTCTAGCTACACAGCAAGAAGTCGCTGTGGTGCGGAACCCTCAGGAATAGTAGTAGGGGTCTATGATATAGGGCCCTTAATAATTAGAATAGGGTTTGGGGCCCCATTATACTATAAATGCAATAAGGAACCCCGCAAAACAGTATAGGTGATTCTTTCGGCCCCTACATTCTCCGGCTGTTGAAGATGAGCTTCAGCAGGATTGGGGCTCAGTTTGAGCTGAAACGACGGGCCTCAGGAGTACAAGAGGTCCTGAAAGCTTCAATGTATGCTTCGTTCGAGTCGACAGGAGGGAAGGACGGGTGTTGAGCAACACGTTTTGGTAGCTGGCCCTCGGTGAAACTTTGCTTCCATCGCGTGCCCGATATGCTTAACCATCACCGCAGTAAAGCTACACCTCAGTTCGGCGAAGCCTTGCTTTCATATAGATAGAGCCCTAAAGGCCCTACACCCTCACCCCCAAAGGCCCTAAACCCTAAATTCTAAAGGCGCCAAACCCTGAGACACCCCAGGGCCTGAGCTATACAGGGGCCTTAATAGTTAGAATACTAGGTTTCTGAGTAACCCCTTTATAATAAGGCTACCCTTTTTCCTACTATTCGGTTTTAATAAGGGGACCCTAAACTAAAAAGGGCAAAAGGGCACTACTCAGGAACCTAGAATAGGGTTTTGGGGCCCATAGTAGAGGTAACTATTTAGGCCCCTATAGTGCATGCCGACGACACCTTGGAACCTTCGTCCGACACTGTTAAAGCTATGAACCCAAAATGGGCGTTTCCGAAAACAGGGGACCCTAATATAGTGCCCTAAATAAAAGAACCCTAATTATAAAGGGTTTAGGGCTTAAGAAATGTGGGAGTTTCCGATAACAGGGGATTTTAATACAGTACCCTGAATAATAGGGTCCTTCTTATAAGGTGCCCCAATTTTCGGAAACTCCCAATGAGACACTGAAAGGAGCTTAGGGTTTAGGGTCTAAGGAATATTTCCTATTATCCACGTAATCAGCCGTCTTGTATAAGAGTGAAGTGAGAGTTGATGCAATCCAATACCTGCCATGATGATCTTCGCCGGGGCTATTATCGAGAGTTTTGCTTTTGTTTGAGGGCTTGATACGGTGTCATGGGCTCTGAATTAGGTAAGATCTTGAAAGATTGCACGGCTCAAAGGTTCTTGCGGCGTGACGGTTCCAGGTTTCACCTAGCGCTGCACTGTGAACTTTGAATTGCCCCAACTAATGATATAGGGACCTTGAAACTAACTACCAAAGGGCTGGTCAGCGTAAGGGATATTGATAATGTAGACTCCTGATGAATAATCCCCCTTCGATTTCAGGGTCTGAGTATTTGGATATCTATACTATACCTTTTATTAAGGTCAAGGGACATTATTCATAAAGCCTAAACCCTGTAACCCTTTGACTCAGTTGAAGTTCGCGGACATTAATTAATCCTAACCCCAACACTCTGAATCCCGTCTGGTCATGGTCAGGGGATATGATTATATGCTTTCTTTAAATCTAGGGCCTATTCTAGTCCCGCTTAGCTAACCCAAGGGGTCCAAAGTACCTATATACTAGAACGTAGGGTTTCTGAATTTGGAATCCGTACTATTGCTTGGGAAAGTCTCTAGATCCTTTTGGGTAAGGTTGAGGGATATGTTTACTCACATGACCGAGGCGCTCCAAGGGCGGCTCTGGGCGCGCTGCTGGCGGCAGTGGAAACGCTGGGGCGACTGTGCAGGGCTAACTAGCGGTAACGACAAACACAGACTGTGCACAGGTACGTGTATGTAGTCTCATACATCTCTGAGTCTTAGGGTTATATTACAAGTACTAGTTGTACACATATGATAGAATCTCATTGCGCATCAGGTGGTCCGTTTGCGATCAGTGCAAGTGTATCTTCTCATACCTGCTTCCTTAAACGGAAACCCCTGAACCCGGCTATGGGAACCCTAATCAGTACTAAACAACCATAGGCTAAAACCCATTTTGGCCTCCTATCCCTAAACAATAAACCCTAAACCTATGACCCCGGGCATGTGACCTCGGCAAACTCGGCGCCACGGCAGCCGGCGGTCGACGAGGGCTGCTGTTGTCGATGTGATCTGGCCGCGAAGATCGACAGATGGGTGGTTGTCAAAATTAAGGTCCTCTTTTTTGTGCACCCTAAATATGAGGTGCCGTATTATAATAAGGATCCAAAAAGGAACCCTAATTTTGACAACCACCCAGATGTCAGCCCAAGACTCCCAAAACTGAAAAGCGATCAATCTTCTAGCATGACTGATGTTTGGGGTTTAGTGTTTGGGGTTTCTCCCAAAGAACACCCTCTGAAAACGTGAACCCCAAACTGAAACTTAAACCCGAAACCTTGAAGCCCTAAAATCCTAAACCCCTGAACCCCCTGAATCCGCCAGCAACAAGCACGAGACCCAAGCCCAAACCACGCCGAACCAGCCTTCGTCATCGAAGCGGCCGTGGCCAAAGGGCTTCCTTGGCTTTGCTTTTGCTAGCAGGCTCAGGGCTCAGGGCTCAGGATTTGGGGATCAGCGTTCAGGGCTCAGGGTTTAGATTTCATGATTCAGGGTTTAGGGTTCAGGGTTGAGGGTTCAAGGTTCAGGGTTTAGGGTTTAAAGGTTTAGGGTTCAGGGTTTAAGTTTAAGGTTTAAGGCTTCGGGCCAGGGTTTAGGGTGTAGAGTTCAGGGCCGTTTGGGTGCTAGGATGCCTAGTAACCTGGGAATGAAGAGGGCTCCCTTTCTGGTATTGGGTAACTGTATAAGGAACCTAGGACTGCAAAACGGGAATAAGGGTACTACTGGGCATCCTAGTTTCAGGTTCTTCCAGGGCAAGTTTAGTTGACAAACAGACAAATTCTGACAAAGCATGCTCACCCTAAAAACTACAAAGAGGGAACAAGGGTACTACTGGGCATCCTAGGGTGTAGGCTTTTGGGGCTTAGGACACACTGCAGTCTCGAGCGGGTGTTGCTGGTTGGCTTGTCACGATACTAGGTTTCAGGCTTTCGGGCTCTGGAGTTCCGGATCAAGGGCTGGAGGGCTTTGGGGGCCTTGTGATCGGTATTATACAAGGGAACATCCGCAAGACTGCGTCTTCAGATCCCCATGACACCCCCTTATAACATCCCAAGAAAACAGTGCTCAAAAGACACTCAAAACAAGACCGGAAAGTCTGTACCTAGGCCCCACAACATATACAGGTTTCAGGTCAACTTGGGGTAGAGGTTTAGGGCGTTGAGGACCGAGGCCAGACCCAGGCTAAAAACAAGCTGGAAGCAGGTGTGACAACGAGCTGCTTGGATAATGTAGGGACCTTAATCATCAGAATGGGGGTTTGAGGGGCTCCTTCTCATAATTAGTTACAGTATAAAAGCCCCGGTTAGCCCTCTTCTAATTATCAAGGCCCCTATATGCATTCTCCACTCGGAACAAATAGAGCAGATTACCGCGCAACTTCAGTACATACGGTATCTTTGGATCCCCGAGCTTTTGGCTGTGAGAGCAGTGATGCAAAGAAGACAGTCCGAAATCCTGGCAAAAGGGAAATGCCGGGGCTGAGGAACAAAGCCTCAGACGTTCTGTTGATGGACGAAAACAGCTGTGATCATGGTCTGCGCCTGTTATGGAACCGGAACCCCAAAGGTTCAAACCTATATCCGAAACCAGCTAGTTGGACCCTACAATATCCATTAAGTACCATCCAGAACACGCAGCTCAAACTCTAGACTACATCCTAACCCTAAACACAGAACCGGAACTCCAAGCAGTTAAACTCTAAACCATAGTAAGCTGTCAATCTCAACACCAAGTCTGAATCCCCAAAACGCCGGGCCTTCAACCGCCAAGCCATGAAGCAATGAACCCCTCTTCGCGCCACGCATCTCTGAAGTCGCGAGAGAAGATACGGAACCCTTTAGCCAGTGCATGGCGAAGGAGTGGAGCACAGCAAAGCTACGGTGATGTCTTCCAATCTATGTAGCGTCCCTGAATGAACTCGAGGCAACTTAGGTTCCTTACTGCAAAGCTGGACTTGTGCACTTTCACGTTCAAGCTGGAGCTTTATAGGAAAGTCGAACATAATCTAAAGGTACCTTGGCACCGTGGGTTTCCCGAAAACTCAGAACCACGTATCTATCTATCTATCTACCTACTGGATACTAATATATAATGTTATATGCAATGCTATGTACCTTCATCTTGCTGACCTGTGCCCTTCAGCATGTTCGAGTGAGAGCTGCATTTGAGGTAGATAGTTGTACCCAGGCCGGAGAGGGAGCTCTTGTATCGGGACTCTGAAGTGAAAGTCCCCAGAGACTCCAATATCCCTTAATCGAGGAATATACCTTAAATCATATGTCATATAAGGGATACTACCATAATTTATGGAATATTCCTTAATTAAGGGATAGTGGAGTCTCCAGGTCCTTGCTTGGGGCATTGACCCTCGATGGCGAAATAATCAATGCCTACATCGGATTCAGCAATCCTGAGGCCGGACGTGCTGCGAGAGTTCGATTTCGAACATGCACTGCCGAGGCCGGCAACCGAGGATTTAAGGTTGCAAGCTTCGGCTTCGACCATTGGGTGTTACAGTCTGGGCTTCGGGCTGGGGTTTAGGGGCACGAAGTGGAACCAACAGCCTCGATTGCAAAGAGCAGACGCTTACTGGCAGGAGATTCCGGAAGGGCCACTCCCTGAATTTGACGAATTAACCCACACATCCTTGCCATGAGCCACCAAAGTTCAAAAAAGCCCTGCAAGCCCCAAACCTCCAAACCTAAACGCACATATCCGCTCTGAGCTGCACCTTGGTACTTCCGGACCCCAGGCTTCGGGCTAGGGGGGGTTTAGGGTTCGGGGTTCAGGGGTTTTCAGGATTTAGGGTCCAGGGTTTGAACTTAGGGCTTCGGGTTTAGAGCTAAGCCTTAAGCGCTTCGGGTTGAAGCTTCAATCTACACACTCTCTTCGTAAGGACCCTTAGGGGGGGTAGGGGGGAGGGGGGTAGGGGCCCTTCATACCGAGAAAAGGGAAGTAATAAGGCCTATTTAAGGAAGTATAGTCCCCTACCCCCTTACCCCCCTAAGGGTCTCTGTGATCTCACTCCTTCGGATGCAGGATTTTCTTGAATACTCGAACTCCCTCTCATTTGCTAAAGGCTTGGCTACATGTTCAATAACATAATCAAACAGCTCATGAATTAAGTAGGAACCAGATTAAGAAACCTTGGGTCGTTGGGTCGTTATCAGGGTTCCTTTTTTTGAATCCTACTATTTTGAGGGTAGTTCTGGGCCCAGGGTTTCTGAATCACATTCCTACATTAGTTCGAAACGCATTGGTCGACGCCAGCTTTGTCGGTTCGCCTCCTACGGCTGCTAAAGGAGCACCCAAATGACAAAAACAAACCTCTACCTGGAGGTTCATGGGTAGTTATAAGTAGGGATATAAGTAGGGTAACTATACTAATAACCCATATTGGTCCCCTACTGATAACTACCCATAAACCTCCAAATTAAGGTTTTGCAGCAGTTCAAGACGGGATTCAGGATGCCGGTTTTTGCGTTCAAGCCCTAAACCCTTAAACCCTAAACACTAAACTTAGCTGCTGAGTTCATAAGCCCCCAAAAAGTGCATACTTCAGTTTTATAGTGGGCAATATTATCCCAAAAAGTGTAAAGTGTTTCCACTCAGCTACTAAGTAAACCCTGAACCGGTGCAGGGTTCAGTGTCCAAAGGCTTTCGGCACTTTAGCGACACTTTGCTCAGGATGCAGGGCTTAGGGTTCAAGGTTACCCCGTGAAAAGAACCCTTGTTGAATCTCTGAAGAGAAGCCTTTCCAAACCTTTAATCTGAAAGAACACACAGCGCCTTGGAGGCTGTAGAAATTAGAATCAGAACAAGGTTTGGGGGTATAGGTAACTTGTCGTGGAAAAGGATCCGTAAGAAATAGCATTGGTAGTTCTATGCAACTCTTCTAGCTTCTAGAGCGTCTGAGTTACTTTAATCAGGGAACCATAAGAATTTACTGTAGATCCCTATCATGGTAACTTAAATAAATTGCTAACAAGAGCCCTAAACCCCAAGCCCTTAAAACCCTACACCCTAAACCCAAATGCCTAAAACCCTAAAAAAACCTAAAACCAAAAAACACCGAATCATCCAAAACACTTTTACCCTAATCATCCTAAACCCTCAAACCCTAAACCACCTTAAACCATAAACCCCTAAACCCCTAAACCCTAAACCCCTAAACCCTAAACCCTTAACCCTAATCCCTGAACCCCCAACCCTAAACCCTAAACCCAAATCCTAAGCCCCCCAAGGGTCTGGCGTTGCAAGGCAGCGTGTCACAGCTGCTACCGGAAGCCCAGTCTCCCACGGGGAGACCGGAGACCCTGAGCGGCTAAGGGTTTGGGGTTTGGGGTTCCTTTAAAGGGATCAGTAAGGGTTCCTAAAAAAGGGTTCCTATTTAGGGCTTAGGGGCTTCTTTATATGGTTTAGGGTTTGGGTTTAGGGGTTTAGGGTTTATCGGAGGCCTCAAACGGTGGGATGAAGGTAGGTAGGATTAAGGATCCCTTATATAAGGAGTCTTATTTGGGAATATCCCACCTACCTTCATCCCACCTTTTGAGGCCTCCAAGTTTAGGGGTTTAGGGTTTGGGTTGAGTGTACAGGGTTTGGGTTTTTTTATATGGCTTAGGGTTTGGGTTGAGCGTTTAGGGTTTGGGGTTTAGGGGTTAGGGTTTTCGGGGTTTGGGGTTCAGGGTTCAGGGTTTAGGCTTTAGGGTTGAGGAGGCGTTCTATTGGGTTTCGTCAGGGAGGGGAAGGCCTTGTACATCGCTGGGCTATAAATAGCTATACTCATGTAGCAGTGCTTCGGACTGAATCGGAAGTCCCACTGAATCGGAATGAAAGCCTTTTTCTAGGTTGGCCCTTCAAAGCCTCTGAAGAACATTCGTAAATAGGGTCCTGTTAAGCCCAATACGGGAAAATGTAGATATCCCAAAGGCCGACCTGTCTCGGCGAAAATCGGGCCGCAGGAATCAAGCTGCCCTTGCTGAGAAGCAGCACACCAACTACATGAAAACTGCGTGTTTACCACCAAAACTAGACCAGAAGCCCCCAAGACAATAAAGGACAGACCTCAGGCATCAACATAGGACAGACAGGAGCCCAAGGAGAAACAGGTCCACCCTCATCTGGCACCCATCCACTCGCCAAGAGAGCAGAATCCCCTAAACCCCCAACCCTAAAACCTACACCCTCAACCGGTGGCTTCAGGCGACGCCTTCGTCGCCAGTGAGCCCTCCAGCGTGTCGCCGAGCATTCCCCAGCCGCAAAGCCGGAAACCTTGAGGCGATTTTGGGTTTACGCGGCCTACTTGGAAGGGCAGGGGACTTAGTAGGTAGGTTATAAGTAGAGTTATAAGTACCCTAAATGGAGTTACCCCAATAATAACCCTACTTATAACCTACTTACTAAGTCCCCTGCCCTTCCAAGTACAGGTTCTCTACGGTTCTATTACAAGGATTCTTTAAGTGAGGATGGTCTACACGATAATCATTCTATACGGTTCTATTACAAGGATTATTTAAGTGAGGATGCTTGGTGGGGTTGGAGATTTAGTCTATACCCTTTATGAGGGCGTTGTAAGGGTTCTCGAACGAAGCCTGGTGGTTGGGATTTTTGGGCGTTTAGGGCTCTTGGAAAGATCTACTATAGAGTGCATTACAAGGGCTCTATATCAGGCTCTATAGCATTTCTTTTATGATGTCTTTGTATTATGGTATATTACGGTAGGTAGTATATAGTCGTATGTATGGTACATTGTAGCATCTATTTTCGCTGTAGTATCGATTCTACTACATATATATGTATGTATGTAGAGTGGTTCGATCATCTGATCCAAACGTACTATTGCGCGGCTTCTGTACGGGAGGACTCAGAGATTTCGGTGCTAAGTTCCACACAGGTTATAAGGGTTCAGGGTTCTACGAGGAATTCTATAGGAAAGCTTCAGGGCTTCGGGGTTTGGGGTTCTATACGATTCTATAAGGCCTCTATTCTATAAGGCCTCTAGGGTTCTATAAGACCTTCATAATGAACTCCCGAAACATTCACAGGTCGTTGAAATCACGAGACAACACCAGGTCCTCACCTAAAGACTAATCATGGGCAAAACAGATACAAACATTCCTGCAACACCTTGCAAATTATTCACTCCCGACAAAGTTCAGAGTGTGCCACAACGATGTGTGCCGTACATTACATGGCGTTGGCTGGTTGCATTTTGAGAACTATTGAGCATTCATCTTCGCCATGCCGGCAAGGACCAAGCCCACTCCTGGACTGTTGCTGTTTACTTAATTGCTGAGTGCATAAGCCGTCAAAAGTGTATACTTTCAGTTTTATAGTGGATAATTTTATCCCAAAAAGTACAAAGTGTATCCACTCAGCTACTAAGGAACATAAGGTACCAACATATAGTACCCTAACTAATAGGATCCTGATTATTAAGGACCCCAAAATGAGGCACCCCTAGTTTCGGTACTAAGTTTAGCTTTAGACCCATAGTATCCCAATGCAGGAGCGAGGTCTCGAGAACGGCATTTCGGCCGCGTCCGAATCTGCCATAACGAAGAACAGGCTGATATCTTGGGTACGACCCCCACTCAGTAATAGTTGAATAATATGCACAATATAGTAGGATCTTAATAGTAAACCTGTTATAGACTCTTACTGTATGGGGGCAGTACCTCACTGATATCACGGACGACGTGTAAACTGCACTGTCCCACGCATGTGAACTGCCTCTCCGCACAACCCAGAAAACCCAGTCAGGAACAAGCATATGAAGCTCAGCTGCAAAACCTTACAGCAGCAATTCAACAGTTATAAACTTCGTCATAAGCCGATAGCCACAAACTCCAACTGCTATAGAAGCGCTGTGCAACTCTTCGGAAAACCTCGCCCTAAATAACCCTAAACTCTAACCCCTGAACCCTAAACCTTAAACCCTAAACCCCAACCCCTAAACCCTAAATCCTAAGCTAAACCCCAAAGCCCGAACCCTCAAAACCGAGGCTCCCACCCAGGTCAGCGCCAACCAGGTCTCCCCCGCCGCCGCCACGTCCAGGGCGCTGGCAGGCGCCTTGCCGCCGGGATATTTACACATAAAAGACAATACAACATAATATAACACAACCTAATGTAACACAATATTACATCAAAAAATATGATCATAAGGTATAATATAATTTGATATATTTCATCATATATAGAGATGGTGATAGCGATAGCCATAGAGATAGATCCAGATCTAGGTCAACAGTGGACCAGGAAAGGTGGAGCATGCGTTTAGGATGATTAGTGCCCGGGTTCCTTATACTTTACCTTGAGCACATGAGGATAATGTTGCTCCAGCTTGATGGCTTTTTCTGTAGCTTTTTATATCTATCTACATATGTGTATGTATATATATATATATATATGGTGTGTATGCATGTATGTATGCATGCATGGATGGATGTATGTATGTACTTGTGTACGTATGTATCTAAGTATGTATGTACGTATGTATGTCCGTATGATTTCGATGTTGTCTTTATGTTTCGCTCTGTGTTTCTTCGTTTGAACACGCCATCGTCGTAATTTCGCGCCTCAATCTTACAACCCCACATAACCCACACTTGCTTGACGACAGCGGAACTCCCCTCTCGAACGCAGGAGCATCAGGGTGCTACAAGGGGTAGCTATGAGGGTTGCCTGAGGGGAAACTCTTAGTGTGCCCGGAGTCCCTGAGAACGGCACGGCAGCATCCAGGAGCGTCACAGCCGAGTCCTCAGAGCGGGTGACAGAACCACCCCGTCTCAGGATAGGGCTTAGGGTTTGATTTCCGTATGGCTTTCGTCAACAGGTATATCGCATCTGGCAAAACACATCCGGACTCTTCCTTCAAAGGACCTAGGCGTCTGTCCGAGCTACAGCTGCGAAACACAACACACCTTATACTCTCGACCCTAAGCTGTATTTGTACCCTTAAATCGCGTACGACCGAGACCCCACACCCAAGCCGTTCACCCTAAACCCCGGCCCACAAAGCCTATGCCAAGCCCTAACGGCAAACCCTGCACTGAAAAAACCCAACCCCAAACCCACACCGCTAATCCCTGCAGCCCCAAAAACCTGAACCTGCAAACGACCAACTCAAAACCCAAAGCCCTAGACTGCCGCCAAAACTTGAAAGCCCTGAACCGCGAACCCTCAATCCGTATAGCATACCTGGGCACCGGACGAGCTGCGCCCAAGGGCTGCTAGCGTGTGGATCGGTGCACATCTCCCGTACGCGGAGGTGGTATACGCCTAGGAGTGAAGACGGATTCCTTTCAAGGGTTCCTCTCAGTAGGTCGTTTAGACCCGCTTAATGAAGGGGCTTGACAACGAGAAGACAGTATTAACTTAACATGCGTTGCCTAAGGTACTGCTGTGGGGCTTGGACGGTTTATAGTTTAGAGTTTAGAGGGTTTCGTAACGGGTCTGCAGCTTAACTACCAACACTTTTCTACGCAATGCACCTAGATGCGGATTCTGCAGAGGGCCATGGGTTTACACGCTTTTAAGGTCGAGCAAAGTCAGCAATCCGTCAACAGCCGAGGCCCATCCCAGTATGGTGATTGTCCGACGAGAACCGCTTCGCACACACAGATTAACCTTAGCGTTCAATGAAATTAACCCGAAGCCTAAGGGCTTAGATTTGGGGGTTTAAATTGTTCGTCTCAACCGAGAAAACCGCAAACCCGAGACCCTAGCTACCTAGAGCTGCTACTAGTAAAGACAGCATGAAGATCCTCAAAGCAGCCAAGGCAGAAGGCATCCCTGACATTGAACCCTGGAACACCAAACTCGAAACCCTGATGATAAAGCCCCGAGAAAACTATGAACACGCCGCTCTCAAACCCTTCTACAAACCTCTCATACATCCCCTATAAAACCCGATGTATAAAGCCCACAGTTATACGGGGTCTGTGTTTTTTTCAGCGCGCTCCTTTGCGGCCCCACACCCGAAGCCCTTGCTTTGGAGATTCGGATCGACCCAGAGCAACCGTCGTTAGGGTTTCAGGATATTTGGGAGTTTCCAAAATTTACGGGTACCTTGTTTTGGAATCCTTAAAATTAGGATCCGCCTATTTATGGCACTATTAATTAGGGTATTATATTAGGGTCCCCTATTCTCGGAAACTCCCATATAGAAGCCTGCCCCATAACCGAATACTTTGAATGGTATTCGGGTTTAGGATGATCGCAAGCAGCGCCGGGCCAGTATTCAGGTCACATGCATTCGGACACTAAATGAGTAATAAGACCAAAGTAGAGAAAACTGTGACTTTATTGTTGAAGAACTTGTGAAGCCGGCTCAATAATCGGATTTTGTAATGCCTGCCGGATCTCGAACTCCTGAACCCTAAACCCTAAAATCTCGAACTCCTGAACCCAAAACCCTAAAATCAATCTCGAACTCCTAAACCCGTAACCCTGCCTGGACCCAGTGATGCAGACTCCGCGGTCTCGAGAAGATTCAGCCTTGTTGATAGGAGCACTCTCGGTTTAGGGCTGAGGGGTTTAGGGCTCAGGGTTGTGGAGAGTTCCATGTCGGAGCCGTAGTAAGTAGAATGGGGCTTTGTCGGGTGGTGCGGACTTGCGACGTGCTTCAGGAAAGTCTGAACACATGGTGCTGTGCCGTGCACTGGACACAGCGAGAACGAGAATGAGGTGTCAGCGTTGGGGCCCATGAAACATGTTAAACTTAGACTGTATAATTATGGACTATATAAAGGGTATAGTCCCTAAACCCCTAAACCCTCTTACTACTTCTCCCGACTTGAGACTGGGTCCATGAGGCTTCATGTGTGGGACTTACGCAGTTCTCTAAATCAGCGTCCCTTTGGGGGTCATAGGGGTGCCGTGCTATTTTCGGGGTTTTAAAAGGGACCCTAATTTGGAGAACTACCCATCTTGAAATCGCGGTTGCTGGACAAAGGGGCACTGGCAGTATGTGAAGAGCAACAGGAGCAGAACAACAGTGATGAACTTAACGGTTCCAACACTGATCCTGATGACAGTGCAATGTACAACCGAGACGTAGATGCTTCTCCTTGCTGAAATTAATACGCAAGACTAGCACATGGCACATACCAGACAGACCAAACACAGTACAATATGCCGGCGAAGGGGCATAACCTTTAATCCCTATTTGGAGGTTCAGGGGTAGTTGTAAGTGGGGTTGCAAGTCCCCCAATATGGACTTTCAGTATATAGTTACCCTACTGATAACCCTACTTATAACTGCCCATGAACCTCCAAGTAGGCCCTGGGTCGTTTGTGCCTGGCAATATAGCGAACCGCAGAAAGTTGGAACATAGATTTAGGATGATTCATGCTGGGATTCCCTATGCTTAACTTTAACGGCGTGAGGCTAATGATGTTCCAACTTTCTGGTTTCTACTGTACCGTTTTAAGGGCTTGTGTAAGGAAATCATAAAAAGAAACCCAAAAAGGTAGGTTGTTCAGGGTTAAGGTAGGCCCTAGGTCGTTTGTGCCTGGCACTATGTCTCTGTTCACTCCACGCACCACTCGATCAGCTACAAACAATTGCGGGCATCAGTGGCTTAACAAGCGAAGTTCTGCTACGGCAACATCATAGAAGACCCTTAGGGGGGTAGGGGGAGGCGGGGTAGGGGCCTCAATGCCCACAATAAGGACCTAATGACGGCTATTTTAAGGGGCAACAAGTATCATGCAACTGGAGACTCATAGGCTCCATAGAGGAAGTACTATGGAGCCTATGGGTAGATAACCTCCACTACGAAACACGCGACTTTAAACTGCAGGCACTTGACCGAAGGGTATTCAGATGCTTGGCTGTTTGGAACTGGGGCAAGGACACGAGGCGTGCTACACCAGCCATCTGAAATGCTACTAAACCATGAAACCTTACCCTACTAGTACTAAAGCGTGATACACCCTCAACCCTTATCCAAACCCGTAGCCCCCTTGGAACCCCATGCATAATGCAGAAAACCTCTGACAAGCCATAGCCCTCAAGCATAATTATCAAAAATCTATGCAAAGATCGGGGACACAAGGCTCTGCAAAGGCCCCGGACTCGCTCAGCGTTGCCGTACACATGGCAGAGAGCCGCATTGCCGAGGAGCACGAGGTGACAGCCTCTTTACACATACATGCGTCGATCTGTATGTGCAGATACTTGCATACATGTGTGCGTACGTACATATATAACTTTATATAACATATGTATATACACGTATATCTGGAGTACAAGCTGGTATTGCCTGTAGCCCATCTAAAAACTCCCAGGTAGCGGCTTGGTTCTGCGAATCCATGACTGCTGGGAGTTCTTGTGGGCGAGATGCATAGGTTAAAAAAAAAACACCCTCTCAAAATGCTATGTTTTTTATATAAACCTATGCCACAGGTCAGGTGCTTCTTGACCCCAGCCTTCGGCGGGCGGGTGCACGGCAAAGGTCCAGAAATAACCCTAGACCCTAAGACCTACAACCTAAGCAGGGGCCGCAGCATTCGCTGGGGTCATGGGAGCCGTTCGTGTCGACGACGTAGCGGCTGCCCTCCCTGCCAGAGGGACACCGCATCCTGTGGGGTCGTAGCTGCCGTTTGTCTCCAAGGCAAAGTGGCCACGTTCCCTCCAGAGGGACACGACACTTGGAGGTTCATGGGTAGTTCAAAGTAGGGTTATAAGTAGGGTAACTCTACTTATGACACATATTAGGGGACTTATTTCCCTCCTTAAAACTACCCTAAACCCCTATATACCCCCACTTATAACTACCCCTGAACCTCCAAGCAGAAGACCAGCAAGAGACTCGCAGGACGATGCGCTAGCTCAGCCGAGGCTCTCGAGGGCTTATGGGCCTGGGGGATGTGGTTTAGGGTTTAGGATTTTTGGGTTCAGGGTTTAGGGTGTTTAGGGTTTAGGGGTTTAGGGTGTTAGGCTGTAAAGTGTTGGGCCTTATAATTAGCTTGAAACTTAAAGAGGGTACATGGCTTAATGCCGTCTTCGCATTAGGCGATATCGCTGCTTCTTATTCAGACCCCTGCTGTGAAACCTGTGGAAGCAAATAGTAGCTATTGCGACATGTACAAGACATTGTAAAACTTTGGCTTGGCAATAACCCTCTCAAGTGGTAAACAATGCAGACTTCTAAACGACTCTAGACATGAATCAAGGACCCTGTAGAAAGTTACTATAGGGGCCATTTTCCATTAGAACAGGGATTTGAGGCATATTATGCTATAACTACGATAAGGAACAACCCCACCATAGTATAAGCTCTTATCCTAAATGGATCATACCAATAAAGGATCCCTTAAACACTCTAACAGAACCCTTAAAGGGACCGCTCCTACATTACGAGACCTGTCTGGGACAACCCTCAGCCCCTTGAACTTCGAGGTGAGCCCCAAACGAAAGCCTCGAGACCCTCCGCAGGTCAAGAGGAGCCCGGCAGAGACGACATGGGGTCAGAGGCCCCTGTACCCTAAATCCCTCAACCTTGGTTCCCAAATTCGAGATACTAAAATCCCTAACTGAATCGTTCACTCACTTGAAGTCTGAAACACTAGACCTTAGATCCGGAACCCAGAACCCTGAGCCCTGATTCCGGCACCCCATACACCCTGAAGTCTACTCTTTTAACTCTAATAAACCCGACAGCCCAGCTCCTGAAACCTCGACCCTAGAAGCCCTAACGCTATGCTCGAAACACCCTCAAGGCCTTTTCTTCCTAAACTCCACACAGGGCACTTAAGCCCTGATATTCGAAAACTTCGTAATAAGACTAGGGTTTTGGGGTCCCTTGTACGTTAATTACGAAAATGACTCTAAGGACTAGGATTAGCAATTACCCAAGCAGTTGAGCCGAAACCCTAAACCCTAAGCCCTAAACCCTTGACCCTAACCCCTAAGCCTTAAATTCTTAACCCTAAACCCTAAGCCCTAAACCCAATTAGCACCCAGGCCTGCTGGAAGCCACTGGGTGCCACAAGCTCCACGGACCAGGCACTGCGGTCAGTCGCAGGGGGGTCGTCGACAAGTCAAGTAATAAATAAACCCTGAGGGTCCGAGTACCTAATAATCATGTACTCTCCCAAATGGTAACCTACAAAACCACTATCCGAAACCTCGACAAGTCAAGGAATAAATAAAGATGGGGGGGGCTATATGGGTGGTTGTCAAAATTAGATCCCTTTTTGGGTCCTTAATATAGTACGGCACCTATTGTTTAGGGTGCCCCAAAAGGGACCCGTATTTTGACAACTACCCATATAGGTCTGCTTGTTCATGATTGTACAGTCGACTATCCCTTCCCTAAAGGATTACAGTCTATCCCTTCCTTACAGGATTTCGGGCTCCATGGTGGATTGGGGCGAGGGGTGTTCATTTCGATTTCGGGATCGGAGTTCCAACTTCGGTCTCGGAGATCGGCGGTTTCGGGCTGAGGCTGTTGTAAACCTTAATTAAAGTATTCTAAGGGCCTTAATAGTTAGAATAGGGTTCCTTTAAAGGGTTCTATAAGGGATCTATAGTAGGGGTCTATAATATAGGGGCCCTAATAATTAGAATAGGGTTTTTGGGCACATCATACTATAAATATAGTAAGGAACCCCCCAAAATAGTATAGGTAATTATTGAAGCCGCTATATTAAACCCTAAGCCCGAAGCCCTTAACCCTAACCCTCCACCTAACAGACCAATGCCTATACCCTGTGCTTCGAATGTCTCGTCCTTGGCTAGGTCTTTCGGATGCAAAAGGCTCTCGGGAAGGCTTTTGAGCTCGTTGAAGCTTCCCAGCCCATCAAAAGAGGGTGGAATCCACAGCACCGCCAGCCCCGAACAGTGATATGTAGTAGGCACCCCGACAGTTCGGTTCTCTCATGCACTGCTTCAACGACGAAGCACCTCCCTCTCCCATAGCAAGGGTGCACGTCGGATCGACTGCCTCGGCAATCCACTGTGCCATCTTTTTGTACCATGCGCTTCTAGGGTCATTTCTTGTCTTAAGGGCATAAGTATATGACTTGAGCAGGCATGGAGCGCGCTGTTCGTGCCCAGTGGTATGTCCAGTGCCTCAGTAGTACATGTTGGGGGCGGGCCAGCTGGCATCAAATCCTTTTCCTTGCGCTCCCCGGCGGCGCCATCAGATGCCATCAGCATCATGCATTTGCATACCTGCGATGGTCGTACTCTGTGCACTACACGTAATCTGAATGACGGAGGACTTGGTGCTGTGATAAGTGCGGTCACGAGTTACACCAAGATCAGCCTGGTGGGAACACCCAAAACGCTTTCATGCATACGTGGCTCGGGCTCGGCGATCTGCTGAAGGACCAACAATGATGAAGCGCGACGATGGCCTTGGCATGTAAGCTGGCTGCGGTGTTGTGTCTTATGGCGCATGTGCGAGTGGTCACTTCCGGGGCATGGGTACTCATCGAGCTTGTGTGATAACGTGCAGTCACTGACCTAACTCAAAAGCACTCCTAACAGCTTCAGATCAGGACATCCAAGGTCAAATGGGATTTTCACATATTTTTTCTTACGGGGCGCGGCCTGTACGGTCTGCGTTCGCCCGGCTCTCAAATGAAGTGAGCCAGCGGCGAGTCGTCCTCGGGCAGCTGGGCCCTCTCCACAATCTGGAAAGTGAGAGTGCGATGCCACATCGCCAGCGCGGCCTGCGTCGGCGGCAGCGAGAACCAGTAGGCTCGGATCGCCATAAGCACGTAGAGCGGCATCCTGGCCTCCTCGATGATCTCATCCACCTGCTCCAAAACACACACTTTTGGCCTTTGTATGTCTCCAAAACACCCAGTTTGGGCCCTCCGGCTCTCATTTATATAAAGCAACAGAGGAAGCAGCTCTGGTGCTTTGGCCGTTGATGAAGCGGCTGAGGCTAAACTGGGGGCTGGTCAGGACGGCACCAGCCAGGCCAAGCCCCGCCATGGCGTCTCAACCTTTCCTTCGGTGAACGTCATACAATCTGCCTTGCAACAGCTGCGTCAAAGGGATACATACAAGCATGGGCATGCTTTGGAGTATATCGCAATCTACACCCTATGGAACCGTGTTAGCACGGGCACCCAGGGGTCCTAAAACAACCCCACATCGCTAATCATCGCCTCAACCGTATTAAAACCACTGCCCTTAAAACTTAAAATTTTTAAAACCGTAGACCCTGAACCTTAAACCGTAGACCCTAAACCCTGAACCCTAAACCGTACTCCGGAGACCCTAAACCCTCCCCAAGCCGACCTGAAAACGCAGTCGCCGTTGTCCACCCCGGCGGACCAGGTCGTTTGAACCAAGAAAGCGGAGGCCTCGAGGTTGGGGGTTTAGGGCTTAGGGTTTAGGGTTTAGGGTTTAGGGCGTAGTTTGCAGAGTTTTGAGGACTGAAGGTATGTGCTGCTGACTTAGTTTTATGGGTGGTTGGCAAACTTACTACCGTCAGATGTTGGCGTGATTACTTGCCACTACTATGTTGGTGATTAGTTGGGACTTCGAGGGTGGGGCTCGGGGCTCAGGATTTGGAGAGTTTTGGATGTGTTTAGGTTCCTGGCAACCTCTGTATGGGGATCTTCAAGAGTTTCTACAAGGCATCGAGAAGGAATTGGGGTGCCGAGTTCAGTTTACGATCGCAGGAGTTCGAGACTTAGCTTGTTGGGATGGCCGTACAGCTCTATCCCTAGAGGCCCGTGAGGCCCCACCCCCGAAACCCTAAACCCTGCAAGCGCGCGATAAGCCCTGGACCCTAAAACCCTTCAACCCTGGAGTCCCGCTGGGCCCAAAACCGAAACCTTCTAAAGAAAACCCTACCTTAACCTACCAAAACCTACAAAAAAGTAGGGTCCCTATAAATTCCATATTAGGGTTTATATTAAGAACCTACAAAAAAGTAGGGTTTGGTGGGTTAAGGTACCCACCCAAAAAACTTACAACCCCAAGATAAGATCCTTTGGATCCTTGGACAAACACGAAAAGAAGCCTTTTGACTTAAATCTTTAGGGAACCTTAACTTTCCCGCACTCGAGCGCTCCTTTCTGTTGATTTTAGGTGTTTAAGGTTTAGTTTAGAGTTTACAGGTACAACCTCAACCGTTCAGGATTCAAGGACTCAGGCTTGCTGCAGAAAGCGCTGTCGCATTTGCCCAAGCTGTATGTTAATTACTTGGCAAAAAACTCTGCAAACACCGCCGCTGAATTCTGCTGGGCACTCGTAGATGAAATCATCAAGTCCCTTTGAAATAAGTTGATCCACCAACACGACTCGTAAAACAGGAGGAAGTAAGTAGTGCAGTTGGCAAGCAAAACACGGCTGGTTGATGGTGGCTCTTTGAAATACGCCCTCATCTTGTGTACTCCAAAACGTAATAATCTAAGGTTTCGAGCACCCAACCATGAGGTACTTGGGTTTAAGACAGTGGCAACTGCAGATGAATGAATATGTAGACATTCTGAATCATTCAGGTAAAGCCATACCTCAAGTCCTAATCCTGAACTACATCCCTAAAACCCTAAAAGACCACCAACCCGATGGCAATGCTTCAGGTCTGCCAGCCTAGAACCCTAAAATCCCTAAATCCCTACAGCCTGAACCCCTAAACCTGAGCCCTTAAACTCTGAAACCCCTGCACAAAGCCCCTAAACCCTGAAGAGCAAACATCAGGCCTGGGTGACTTGAATGTTTTCGGGCGCAGCCGACAGCTGTGGGAGTGGTGTACTGACCTTCACGCTGCAAGGTTTAGGGTTTGGGAGTGCAGGGTTGGGGTTTAGGGTTTAGTGGTTTAGGGTTTACTGTGTAGGGGAGGCTGCAAGGTTCAGTCTCCAAGGTCTTGGGGCGTCAAGTGTTTAGGGCTGCAGGGTGCAGGGCTTGGGGCAGTGCCTTACCACATGCCCAAACCAGATCCCGGGGGGGCGCCCGTGCTGATGACAGACTGGTGCAGTCCTCAGGTGCTCCAAGCAATGGTGAGCATGTCAGCACCCTTGTCCGAACACCAACAATCTAAGCCTTCTGCCGCGATACACCTAAGCCCCTCAAGTCTCCTAAGAGCATGAAAAGGTTCAAACGCCTCGAACCCCAAGCGTCGTCAGAAACCCTTGGCCCTAATGAGGCCGCATACACCATGGAACAGTCCCACCAAACCAAGCTTGAAAAGACTCCGCCCTATGTAGAGCCCTAGCCAACATACCTACACCCCAAGCTTTAAGCTTTAACCCGCGAACCCTAGAACAACAAAAGTTAATCAGGACTCAGGAATCTGATTAAGTTTCGGGTATCAGATGTTCCTTTCCAGCACCCCGGACACACACAAAACTTAAAACCCCAGACAAATCCAATGCCCAAAGCTTGAATCTTCAACCCTAGAACTCTAAATCCCGATCTTAAACCCTAGGCCCTTAACCAAGACCGCTCTGCTTAATAGGCTTAATACTCCCCCAATCCTCAACCCTAGATAAAACCGAAGCCACCCCCAGTCTCCAAAATATCGACAACAAGAAATGAAAGGACAACAGCAAAAGCACACAATAAAAAAACACATTTATTAAAGCCAATGGACAAGAACCAGCAACTAACAACAACACAGTGTAAAGCAACATAGGAAAACCAAACATTAAAAAACAACACCCTCTGGGGTTCCGAGCCCCTGGGAAGGGCAGCGTCAGCCAGGGGGAGTTCAGGGAAGTGTCGAGACATGTCTCCCGCCTAAGAGGCTCTTGAAGGTTCATGGGTAGTTATAAGTATAGGGTTCAAAGGGGTTTAGGGTTCCTTGGGTAGTTCGAAGTAGGGTTCTAAGGGGTTTAGGGTTCCTTTAAGGGTCCTGTAGAGTTGATATGGTTTGGGGTAGTTATACGTAGGGCTATAGCAACGGTAGCTGTGCTTATAACCCATATTGGGGGACTTAAAACCCCACTTCAAACTACCCCTGAACCTCCAAGCCCTCTTTGTTAGAATGACTGTAGGATTGAAGGGTTTCGAGCTAAGGGTGTTCAGGGGGCTCTCTTATTGCAAGGTGTTTGGGCTGTTAAGGGTTTCAGTGTATATTTTCAAACTGTTGTTTCGGTGAGGGAGGGGGGCGGGGGTTAGGGCTCAAGGGTCTGTTTCTGTGGATTGAGGGGGTTTTAAAGCATTGGGGCTTGACGCAGGGTTTGGGGGGTGCAAGGTTGTAGGGATTTAGGATGCAGGGCACGGTTCAGGGCTTTGAGACGGGCCATATAAGAGTAGTGTATGCTTATGACGGTGTTCACAAGGAGCTGTTACCTGGGATCTTAGGGTGTTGGGTTTTAGGATTTGGAGGGGCTGCAGGGCTTCAGGTGGCTTGGCGTTTTCGAATGGATGTTTATGGGGTTTCATAAGGGTTCTAGACTTCGTCATAGAAGGTTGTATAAGGTCTCGACGTCGCAATGGGGTTCATATTACTACGGGCTTTGGTGCGGGTTCTGCAGAGGTGGGGCTCAAGGCTTTCGCGGCTCTTGGGGGTTTGTATGCGTAGTTGCTGAGTTCAAACCCCCGAGAGTGTACAGTTTTTGGTTTACAGTGTGTAGTATCATCCAAAAAAGTGTAACATGTATCCGCTCAGCTACGAAGTATAGCTCATGGCTTCAGGGGTTTAGAGTTCAGATGCCTCAAGAACTACAATGGGGTTTGGGAACATATCATGTAGAACGCAGACGCGAGAACACTGTTCTTAAGACCCCTACCATCGTTTCCCTACAATTGAAGCCTTGCCAACCATCATCATTAACACCCCTGATGTACCCTTCTTACGCTCTTTAAATACCCCCGACGACACAACAGTGGACCAGTATATGGGAGTTTCCGAAAATAGGGGACGGGGACCCTAATAGAGCACCGTAAATAGCAGGATCCTTATTGTAAGGACCCCCAAATAAGGTCCCCCTAATATTCGCAAACTCCCATCTAGCCTAAACCCTACCCTTTTCAGCGTATGGGGTTAGGGCCCTCTCTCTGACAAAGTCACGCTGCCACCCTGAGGCGACCAAGGCCCCGGCACTCTCACGTCGTACGGCGTGTTGCCTCGCTTTCGGGTTCGGGGTTTAGGGTTTAGGGTGTAGGGTTTAGGGTTTAGGGTTTGGGATGAGCTGTGGCTCCGGGGATTGGACGTGGCTAGGACACGGCAGACCCACTTACACCCCTTCTTGTGGAATAGGTGTGTAGTGTATGGGGGTAATCGGAAATCTGTCTATCTAACCTTTTATCTCAATATCTACCTCATGATCTATCGAGTTGTCTACCTATCTGTCTATCTCTATCTATCTTTCTATCTATCTATACCGTCTATACCGATACATGCATGCAGGCATGCACACACACACACACACACGACGGCGCGTCGGGGACGTAACAAGACTCTGCCTTGCATTGGAGTCCACTGTAAGGTTGCCTGTTAGCCCAAACCGTGTAGCCTTAGGTACCAAAAACGACCGAAAACAAACTATTCGTGCACTACCCTAAACCCAGATCCTAGGCCCTGAAGGATCACAAAATAGCACGCCCCAGAGTTTCACAACCCGGCAGGAGAATCTCTGCGAAGGGTCCACAAGCTTCGAGCTTCTGGCAGGTTAAGCAAAAGCCTTAATTATAAAAATGAAGTCTGTATAATTGGAATATGTTTGTGGAGGGGTTCTATGAAACTTTTGGGATTGATGTAGGGGCCTTAGTAGCTCGAATAGGCCCGCCGCGGTCCTTCGTACGTACTGAAGTTGGGAACCAGAAGGAATAGTAAGCATAGTATTGCTAGTTTATCTGCAGCGACCAGTCGTGGCTTCGGTTTTGAACAGCAGGTCGGAGGTTCAGGAAACAACCAAAGCAACACGCTTAAGGCCTGAATTCGTCGCCGTCCCGAACCTCATGACGCAAGGGGGGTCTGGAGTTTAGGGGATGCAACATAAAAGGTCCTGTAGGCGCCTTCAAAAGTAGAATAGGGTTTTGCGCTCCTTGCTATGGCGACGATAACGAGCCTTAAGGCATCATATTGGTAACAAGTTAGGCTTCTTGCAGGATTGAGCCAAATCCCGAAGTCCCTCAGCTGGTTTGTTTTGGGTTTAAAACCGTTTAGGATGTAAGGGCCTTAATTAATAGTTAGAATAGGGCTTGGGGCTCCTATATAGTATAGTTAGAATCGGGTTTTGGGCCTCTATATAGTATAACCATAATGAGGAGCCCTAACAGAAATGTTGGTAGGCCTCTATATTGGGATGCATGGGCCAGGGTTTCGGGTTCAGGGATCAGGCCAAGCCGCTTCCCAGCCCCACGTCCACAGTGCAGTTCGTCACGTCCCGATCGTAGGAGTAACAGCCTGCACGGCTGAAAACATGTGTGGTTTAGGGCTTTGGGTTTCGGGCTTAGGGAGTTCTCAATTAAATACATTAGGGTGCCTTTTTAGTGTCATTGCTTTAAACATTAAGGGTCCCGTACTATTTCGGGAACCTGAAAGACAGCCCAATTTAAAGAACTACCCGCGCAGTCCCAAAGGGTGCCGGGCGCCAAAAACTCCAACCCAGAGTTCGCCTGACACTCCGCAACTCCAAGCCAAAGTAGGGGCCTTAATACATAGAATAGGCTTCCATTCCTTCAGAGGGGTCTATAACGGATCTATAATCGAGCTCTATGATATAGGGGCCTTAATAATTAGAACAGGGTTTGGGGGGACCTTAGGAGAGTTATTTAAATAACTATTTACTAGGATGGCCAGTAACCTAGGAATAAACAGGGCTCCCTTTTTGATATTCGGGAATTTTATAGGGAACCTCGGACTACAAAAAGGGAATAAGGGTACTACTGGGCATCCTGGTTTAGGCTTCTATCGTACGCGATCCAAGCCCTGCAGCCCGAAAGCGCCCGAGCTTCAGGCCATACTTGGAGGTTCGTGGGTAGTTATAAGTAGAGCTATAAGGGGTCTATAGGGTTCCTTTAAGGCGTAAGGGTTCTATAGGAATGAGTAAGGGTTATATGTAGAGTAACTATACTTATAACCCATGCTAAGGGACTGATATCCCCACTTATATCTACCCCTAACTAACTATAGGCCTTAAAGGACAAGAACTTAGGATTTCAGGCTTAACAAACGGAATCACTTGACTGAAGGATCAGACAAGAGTCTCTGAACCCTAAACCCCTGAACCCCTTGTTTTTCTCGCTGGCCCAAAACCCAAGGAAATGAAGTTGAAACTTTCAGAATCGACTACCTTATAAGAATCCCCAAAGTAGAAAGGTTGAGTTTACAGCCAATAAGTTTTTAAACCCGCACTTGGGCCGATCTCTGAACCCAACAATCTCTACACACGGAGGCTGAGCCGTCAATTCAAAACCCTGCTCCTTTTTTAAGGCGGAGACGGTGCCCAAGTACGGTAGCCCGATAGTCCTGAAGCTCATGCTCCTCTTTTAAGGCGATGAAGGTGCCCAACTGCGGTAGCTCGATATTCGATAAGGTCCTGAAGCTCATAAGAGAAACCTTGCAGCTATATATGTTTGGTCACCCCCCCCCCAATGATCCACCCCAGCCTTCTGAGCAAAGGCTTGGATTTTTCCCCATCGATGAACTCAGACATGAACCTCAAGTCAACAAGCCCTCAGCCACACCACCGAAGGCCCCAGCTCCTAAACCCTCAAAGTCAACCCTCAACTGCTAAAGCCTAAGCCCTTAACCCACCTCCTGAAGCACCAAACTCCAAAATAAGAGGCCCTGAAGCCATGCCTAGGCCGGCGGTATCCCAGCTGTCCTCAGCTTGGCTCTTCACCTGCACCTGCACTGGTGAAGGCACACAGCCTCAGACAACCACATATGAAAAGCAACGAATAAATAAACCATCAAAACACAGCGCAGAACGCGCAATGCCCCATTGTACCTGGATGTCTGACAAACGGAAGCGGGGAAACAACAATCTGACTTGAACCTGCATGTCTAGCAAGCGGAAGTAGCAAAACAGCAGGCTGACTTGATTGCATCTAAAGCCGTCATAGGCATGCTAAATGCGAAACAACAACGATTTTGTTGATCGTTCGCATCATTGGTAGAATACTTAGCCCTAGCCCTCAACCATTTCCGAGAGCCCTGGTTCTGTCTCTTCAGCTTCAGCAGGCAAAAGCCACGACAGAAGAAGGAAGAAGTGACTAATATGTTGATGCTGCCTAGATGATTAGATGTTGTTGCTTCATCAAACTGTACGACGAACAGGCTAAGGAACCCTACACCTTTTGTGATAGTACAACTACTTTTCCAATTTTCGAGACCCTACAAGTCACTGCAGATCCCGAAGAAACATGAGTCTTTAAGTCATTACCCTGGGCAACAGAACTTGGAACGACACGAAGACGGGAGTCGCCCCAAGTAGTGAGAGGCTCCAGGGAATCGGTCAATGTAAGGGCCTGAAACTTTGCAAGTACTACGCATTAGGCTTCCTCCATACTGGTATTCTGCCATCATCAAACCCACCACAGCCCAGTCTATTCATCATGAAACCTGAATTATGTGAACCTATGCCGCCATAGTACTAGTAGTGGAAGCACCTAACTGATTACTTATCCGATCCCTGCTACAGACACTTGTGAGCTACCTTCATCAAACCCTGGCAAACCCGAAACTATGGAAAACAGCACGCTTGGAGACCTCAACACACCCTACCCCGAACCTCTTAACCATGCACCCTAAACCTGAAGCCCTAAACCCTAAACTTGGCCCTAAACCGACCCTGCACCCTTAACCTTAAGCCCTAAACCCTAAGACGTCTGAGCCTGCCATGCCTCGAAGATGCAGGCCTTGCGGAGGCCAGGCTTTGGGCTTCAGGGGTTTGGGGTTTCGGTTTAGGGTTTAAGGACCCTTCGGGGTAGGCCTATTTTTGAATAAGGACCCACTCAAGCCTATTTAATTAAGGAGGTATAGTCCCCGGCCCCCCTCCCCTCTACCTCCCTAAGGGTCCCTATGAGTTAGGGCTTCGCGGCTCTGTCACGGCTCCTCGGGATTGAACAGCGTTCTGTAAGGGTGTTACAAGGATTTAAGGCTTCAGGGCTCACAGGGCACAGGGCCTCGGTCTTTGGGGATTAAGGTTTGAGGGCTTTGGGATGATATGGCTTGGGCGTTGGGGTCTTAGTCGGTGGGTTTCCGGCTTGCGGGCTTAGGACTTTGGCGCGTTGTTGAGCTGTTTATGTTGGGAATCTGCACGAAGATGATGAATTCCATTCCGGTTTGGGTGCGCCAAAGTTGTATACACCAACAACAATCGGCAGACCTATCGGGGACCATTGAGGAAGCTTGCCTCACATTACCAAGGCAGCTTCTTGAGAAGGAGTGCGGCGGAGAAGGATGTGTAAGATGGGAGCCCTGATGCTGAGAGCAGGGCTTATGGGGTGTGTAAAATTTGGGTTCCTTGTTGGGAACCCTAAATATTAGGCGCCGTATTATTGTAAGGACCCAATAAGGGACCCAAGGAACCATATAGGCAGTTCTAAGCTCTAGGTTCTGTGCCAGTTGCAGCTGAGCCTGCCACGTCCAACACCCAAAAAAAGGGGACTTAATAATTAGAATGGGGAAATTTCGGGCCCATGATTCATTATACAATAACCATAGTAAGGAACACCCCAAAATAGCATTGGTAACTACTTTGGCCCCCTATAGTACCCCAGCTGGTCAAGAATGGGGTTTGGGGATCGAGAGGGGCTCGAGTTAAAGGCTGCCAGCCAATGTAGCAGCTTGAATAATCAATACCTTAAGCCCACGTAACCTACCTTTGTTAGGAACTTATATAAAAAATCTTATTAACCCTAAAAAGGTAGGTTCCTTAGGGTCCAGGTACTGCGATCTACAACATCGAGGGGTATGTATTGCTCTCCCTACAAAAAGCACACGATATCCAGTTCTTTTTTTACGAAGGCCTGCAGGTTACATGCCGAAACCCTAGAACAAACATCCCTAACCCCTAAACCCCTAAACCCCTAACCCTAAACCCGTGACCCCGCATCTGAGCTGCCGTACCCACGGGTTGTTGTCGTCCCAGCGAACGAAGACATCGTAAGGCCCAGGACCTGAAAACCGTCTCGGTCTGTCGCAACCACTTGCAACTTGAATTAAGGACCTGAACCCCGAAACCTACACCTCAAAACCCACAAAATCCTCACCCTGCTATGACCCCTAAACCCCAAATCCTAACCCCTACTGTGCACCCTAAACCCTGATTCCTAAACCCTGATTCCTAAACCCTTCCACAAACCCCAGACCCTAAATCCCAGACTCTAAACGCCTCAAGGCTTTGGGTTTCGGAGTGACTGCTGTACTTTGGGCATTAGGGCTGAGTATAGACAGAGTTTATAGGGTCTAGGGTTCAGGGTATAATCCTCAGTGATGGCAAAAGCAGAGTGAGAAGGCTTACTTGGAGGTTCGTGGGTAGTTATAAGTCGGATTGTAGATACGTAGGGCAAATGTACTTGCAACCCATAGTAGGGGACTTATAGCCGATAGCCCCACCTATAAATACCCCTGAACCTCCAAGTACAAGGCTTCAATGGGCTTCGGATTCTGGTTGGTTATGTCATGCTGTGAACGGCTAACAGGGTTTAGGGTTTAGGGCGTTCGGGATTTGTGGAAGCCTTACACTCTGAACCCTAAAGGCACTAAACGCCTAGACTAGCCAAAGATAAATATCCCGAAGCCGAAGATGCCCCTGAACTCGAAGCCCCTAAACTCCAAACTCACATAACTAACTTTAATGAACAGCCCACCCTCTACTTCACCCCCAGTAAACCCTGAACCCCCAAACCCGACATCCCTAAACCCTTAACCCCTTGACCCTAAACCATTTTTAAGGACTTGTATAAGGAAATCACAAGAAGGAACCCGAAAAAGGTGGGTTATTCAGGGTTCAGGAAAGCCTTAAACCCTAAATCTACTGCTAGGGCCCCAAAAAAGCACATAAGCAAGAATAAGGTGAGGGATATCCCATATAAAGCCCCTTAAAAGGAAGCCCAATAAGGTAGGGATATCCCCATACAACGCTTATGCTTGTGTGCTTTTCGGGGTCCCTAACTGCACCCTTTGGGTCTCGGGCTCGTCGCAGTCAGGTTCGCGGGGATCTCGGCAGCGGCGGCGGTGACGGTGCAAGCATCGCCTGCAGATCCGGCTGACAGGGCTTTAGGGTTTAGGGGTTTAGGGGTTTAGGGGCTTAGGGACTAGGGTCTAGGGCTTTAGGGGTTTGCGGGTTTCTTAATTGCTGAGTTCATAAGCCCCCCCAAAAGTGCACACTTTTAGTTTTGTAGTGGGCAATGTTACCCCCCAAAGTGTAAAGTGCATCCACTTAGCTACTAAGGTTTAGTATCTACGGCTGAGAGACTGTAGCTTTCAACCATCTTGAGGGGCTTGTCAGTTTTACTTGTAGATCCGTTATAGAATCCTTTTAAGGATCTCTTTAAAGGAGCCCTATTCTAATTATAAAGGCCCCTTTGTAGCTTTGTACTTTCGGGTTCAGATGTATGGCGCCGTTCGTCTCTGGAAAGATTCAGGCTCGCAGGGTTTGGTTGTTCGGCACCTGACGTACGGTCACAATTCCCATAGTCTAGACCCCAGAGTAACCCAGGCATAAAAAGGATGCCCTTTTTGGTTTAAAGGGCCTTATAAGGGAACCTGAACCCTAAAAAAGGGAATAAGGGCCTACTCTGGGGCCTAATAGTTTAGGGTCCTTTAGGTAATGCACGATTTACATCATCAACCGTATGTTCTCAGAACTCTCTTTCAACCGAAAGCCCGAAAGCCTGAAAGACACAACCCAAGAGCCCTAAACCCTAAATCCAGAAACCCGAAACCTCTCAAACCCTAAACCCAACTAACCCTTATAGCCCTAAACCCAGAAACCCCAAAACCCTAAACCCAGAAACCATCAAAACCCTAAACCCAGAAACCCCAAAACCCTAAACCCAGAAACCCTAAAGCCCCCAAGAGCCCCCCAGCCCAACAAGTCCCCCCAAGAATGTCTCACTTCCTACGGTTGATGATATAAATCCTGCATGACCCATAATAAGGAATATGCCATAATTCCCATGGTTTAGGGTCCTTAAGGTAATGCAGGATTTATACCATCAACCGTAGGGCTCCAGTTACCTGAAAAAGTGGGTTTAAGGTGTCGGGCTCAGGCCTAGGGCCTTTCAAAGGGTTGTTGAGGTTCAGGTACTCATACGGTTGATGATATAAATCCTGCATTACCTTAAGGACCCTAAACTATGGGGATTTTGGCATACTCCTTATTATGGCTAATGCAGGAATTGCATCATCAACCGTATGGTATATACTTCGCCTCAGGAACAGGGCCAAAGTCTATACTAAACGGATACATGGACCCTCACTGCAGCTCTAGGCAATTCGGGGCCTCCCAATTCGACGTAGGCGCTGGTAGCATCTGGGTCGGAGCAAACCTGCACCAGTGAAATGGCAAAAGCGAACTTGGGTTTAAGGGAGGGGGGGGCGGCCGCGAAATTGGTGGCGTGCAACAGTGGTAGTTACTAGGATCGTCATCGCGAAGCCGCGATTTTCCACTGATGGACACTGAGCGGCTCCCACCCCATTTCATCTAGGTAGCACCAGCAAGCACCAAGCGGTCCTGCCGCCCTTTTCCAGGGGTGCTCTGCCTCTTTGAGCCAGACTTCCAGTCGGTTCCACCCTTGCTGTATTCGGGCGAAGTCCCGTTCCGGCCACTGCAGCAATAACCGGCGCATTGCTTTGAAATGCTGGGCCAGAATTGTGTACCACGGGTCCTCGACCTTTTGGCCATGGAAGTCCAGTGTGGCGCTCATGCTGGCATTGTTCGGTCTGCCCAACACTTGTGCGAGGAGTCCCCTGAACCACTTTCGTCTCTTGGGTGCCACTCCAACGCCCTCATGCCCGTATAAGGCCGAGGATAGGATGGATCCTTTGTAGAGCCTGACCTTGATGCCGACCTTGCCGATCTTAGGGTTTAGGCAACTATCTCCAACCCAGGTGCCAACTGTCAGGTAGAGAATTTCCTACAAAGCTGAGCAGCTGCATTCAATGTAATTTAGCAGGCTTTTGTTGGTCTTTTGCCAGGCGTTCAAGCAGGGTTGTACAAGCGTTTAACGGGTCTCATGCGGCTTATAAATTGCTGTTAAAGGCAAGATGGTCGTTGCTTGAAATTTTATGGGCCTGGGTTTTGTAAAACTTGATTGAACACTTAGTTGCTGAGTTCATAAACCCCAAAAAGTCCAGACTATATAGTGGATAAAATTATCACCAAAGGTGTACAGTGTATCCACTCAGCCACTAAGATTAGGATTCAATCCTCCAGTTTTGGCTTCCAGATCTAGGTAATGCAGGAACCTGATTAAGAAACCTTGGGCCTTCATTAGGGTTCCTTATATGAATCCTACCATTTTGGAGGTTATAGGCCCAGGGTTGCTTAATCAGGTTCCTACATTATTGGGTTGAACGGTTCGACCTCGGGGATGTCAGGCTCGGGGTTGAGAGGTGTGGCGTCGACGGTCAAGCAGCTCGAGGTGGAGTAGAGGGTGTAGGGTCACGGGGTGCGGTTGAGGGTGTAGGGATTTGCAGAATTCTTCGGGATTGGTGTTTGCTGCGCGTGGTGCGAACAGACTATTGGTTGCTCCAGTCTTGTTTGAACAACTTGATCGAGACCACTTGCACTCTCTTCAAGAGACAGGAACCTCAACAAAACGTTCACGATACCTCCCAACCCCAAAGCCCTAAACCCTAAAACCCGAAGAAGCTCAACACCCCGAACCCGAAACCCTGGACCCCTCAATCAATATCTTCGCTCCCCTCGACCCCCGCAAAGCGGGCTCTGCCTGCCGCACTCGCATGCTGTAGCTGCGGCCGGTGAGCATGCCTTCCACGGCGCAGCTTGTGTCCTTCCGCCCACGTCTATGACATTACTGCGGGGGCCTTAACAATTAGAATAGGGTTTGGGGACCCATTATAATCTATAACATAATAAGGAGGCCCGAAAATAGTATAGGTAAGTAGGAAGGCCCGTTAAGTTTGAGGCTTCCTTAAGAAGCTAAGCGAGCCCTGAAAGGATACAGATGGGGCAGCGCTTAGAGCCACTGTCGGGGCCCTTAAGCAGTGTGTTTAGGGTTTAGGGCTTTGGGGGTTTAGGGCTTTGGGGGTTTAGGGTTTAGGGCTTTGGGGGTTTAAGGGTTTAGGGCTTTGAGGGTTTAAGGGTTTAGGGCTTTGTTGGTTTCAGGGTTTAGGGTCGCTCTCCCAAACTTGCTTACCCCCCCTCGGCTGCCAGTGTAGTTGTGCACGGCAAATTCCGGATGTCTGCCCGGTAAGCGTGTGGGAGTGTAGGTGTGGTGCATACCCTCAGGCCCCATAGTGGCTCCTTTTTGCGGTTCATATTTTTAGCATCCTATAAGTTAATCCCAAAAAAGAACTACTATGGGGCTTTCGGCTAGCCTACCTGTGCCGAAGAAACGAGGAACGAACTTGTTATCCATTTCTTCGCTGCCAGTAGCAAAAGTTGGAAACCACTGGCCTCAATCCTTAAGAGTAATGTATAGGGAATCCCAGCACTATTTGGCCTTATTCCGGTACTGCACTGCTTTTATGCATCTTTTCCATAGGGCTTTAGGGCATAGTATGCTATGGCAATATAGGAACTAAAGGGGGATACTGATAGCAATTATTCCGACCCCTATGCTGTGACTTTTAGAAGGTTTGTCTAAGAGTCCTTAAGGACAGATGTGCAGCAAGTGTGTGCAAAGCGGATGACCGTGATCCTACGGGGGATTAGGATGATTACTCTTTATATAGGGTGACGACTATGATGATCAACCACATTATGAAAAATCGGAGGCCTACAACAACCCGTTCAATATCCCCAAACCCCGCAGATACCCCCAAGCACTGTCCTGCGACATGACGCTGTGGCAGGCCTCGGTGTGGTAGAGTTTAGGGTTTTATGGTTTTGGGTTTGGCTTTGAAGACTTTGTAAGCTGCTGCATGGTATGGGGAAGAGTCTCAGCATCGGGAATCGCAGAGACAGCACGAGAGCACATGGATCTTACCACCTCCGCCGTCAACCCAGAAAGCGAAACCCTTCACTGGGTTGAAGTTTCGGGGCCCCTTACAGGTATTTCTGAATAGGTACTGTTGATGATATAAATCCTGCATTGCCTTAAGGACCCTAAACTATGGCAATTATGGTATATTCCTTATTCTGGGTAATGCAGGATTTATATCATCAACCGTACCTCTATAGAAACCATAAAGGGGAATCAACAAGTTTCCCAAACTGCCACCTAGTTCACCTCGAACCCACAAGTCTCCAATTCCTCAGCTGCCCGGAAACAAGGGCGAAAAGAGCGACCATAATATACTTAGAATCGGGTTTTGGGGATGCATGTTGTACTATAACTATAGTAAGGAACACCCGAAAATAGCGGCTTAGGTATAGGATAGGGTTTAGGTTTGAGGATATGGGAGTTGGCGAAAATAAGGGACCCTAATATGGAAAATAGGGTTCCTTTAAAGGGTACCATGAGGGTTTCTTTAAGGATCTACAAGGGTTTAGGGTTTAGAGTTTCCGACAATAGGGGACCCTAATAAAGTACCCTAAAAAGTAAGATAAGGTGCCCTCCAATTTTCGGACACTCCCATATGCTTTGCCGCAAAATCACTGTGACGGAACCCCTCATAGGTACGTACTAGAATGTATAGGGACATACCTTATCAAACCCGAAAAACCTTCGTAGCACCCAACGAAATGACCATAGACCCCATGTGAAACCAAATACGAGACTAATACAACGACCTACATGGGAGTTTCCGAAAATTAGGGGTACCATATTTTGGGGTCCTTATAATCAGGATCCTACTATTTAGGGTACTACTATATTAGGGTCCCCTATTTTCGGAAACCCCCGCATGGTCCAAGGAAGGCACCAGATGCCACGAACCGCCAGCTGCCGCTGGCTCCGCACGCGGCTGCAGCATGACGAACACCTGCCAGGCCTGATGCAGGGTGTTGCTGATCAGAGCGTTAACGAGGTTTTATCCGGTTTTAAAAGCTTTGCTGTGATCTTCATGCTGCTGGGCTCTAAGGAAGCTGTTTGACTTATTCATGTGAGCTTTTTGATAGCAAGGCGATGCGTAAGGTTTGATCGAAAGGCTTTGCCAGCCCAGGGGTATCGGAATGTGGAAAGCATCGTGGCTTCGAAGCTGTTGGCCCAGTTACACTGCCGCGGGCTTGGATTATCATGAGGGAGTATCCGGAAGCAGGGGACCCTAATATAGTAGCCTAAATAGTAGGATCCTTATTCTAAGGACCCCAAAATGAGGTGCAGACACACTGCGGAGGGGGCAGGACCGACACATCCTTGGAGTTTTGCAGGTGCCGCTGGACTCTACAGGCATTCTGAGGTACAGTAAACCCCATAAAGTTGGAAACCGATTAAGGTCAAATAGTACTGGGATTCCCTATACATTACTCTCAAGGGTTGAGGCTATTGCTTCGACATGCACCACTGCAGCTGCTTGAGGCTCGGGCTTCCTCTTGTACAGCCTTGAAGCTTGTGATCTGATCAAACGCGAGCGACCCGAAGAAGAGACTAAACAACCTGCGAAGCCCTGATGTAGCGGCCGTAAATTGAATTAAAAATAGGGTTTTGGGGGGTGTCTGATTATAACTATAGTATAATATCCCCCAAAAACCTATTCTAATTATTAAGGACCCCACACTATGGACTTCAAAATCTCTGAGGTTCCACCAACACGAGTTCCACACGCAAAAAAAACTAAACAAACCGATGCGCCGCGTCGAAACCTAAATCAACCCTGCAGCCCAACCGAAACCTTCTGCCCGAGGCCACCCAGTGGCTCATGAACACATAAACCCGACTCTGACCTTAATCCCTGAACCCGAAACCCTATACCGTAAACCTACACCCTTCAACCCTCGGCGGGCTTCGAAGCCGCAGTCGCCCGGCGAGCCCGGCGTCCAGGAGACCTGCAGGAACAAAACACAGCTTTTCTGGGGACGGGTTTTGGGTTTTGGTGCTCTTAATAGGGTGTACCTTAACCCCAAATAACCTACCTTTTTAGGGACTTATATAAAGAAAACATATTAGGGGACCCTACAAAGGTAGGTTCCTTATGGTCCAGGTAGGTTTTGGGTGTGTAGAGGGTTTGGGGTTTTGGGATCTTGGGTTGAAGGTTCGGGATTTGCTGTGGGGTGGGGGGGGCGATTTGGGGTTTTGCGCTCTGGGGTCGTGGGGATCAGTGTCGCTTCGGGATTTGGAGTTCGGGGTTTCGGCATCAGGGCCTGGCAAGATTAAGTTGTGGAGGGTTGGAAAAAAGTACAGGGACTTTTCCGTGGAAAACCCACCTACATGCATGTCAACTTTTTGATGCTTTGCAAACTGGAGAACAAAAACACGCAGCCCTAAAGCCAAAAACCCCAAAGCAGAGTCAACAATCATGTTAAGCCCCTCGTCAAACAAACCGCTTGATACGAATTCTACGAAATCGCAGAATACCACTAAACCCTGAAGCCTCTAAACACTCTATAAACCCTAAATGACTAAACCGTGAACCCTCAAGCCCCTAAACTCTAAACCCTAAATCTTCTGTACCATAAGTGACTACACTCTGAACCCTGAAGCCCCTAAACCGTACGCACTAAGCTCTGAATGACTAAACCCTAATGAATTAAACCCGAAGACTAAACCCCAAACCCTGAGACTGATAGCCTACAGCCCCTAAAGCCGCGAAGCCCTAAATGGGTGGTTGTTAAAATGACAGTCCCTTCTTGGGTCCTCATTATTATTTTTATTCGGCACCTGATATTTAGGGTACCCAAAACGGGGCCATAATTTTGACAACTACCCAAACAACTCGGCCCCAGGCACCCTAAACCCTAAAACACTGAAACCTTAAAACCCTGAACCCTAAATCCTAAACTCTAAAGCCTTAAACTCTAAACCCTAAAACCCTAAACCCTAAACTCTAAACCCTATAAGCCCTAAACCACTACTGGGCCCCGGGCGGGTAGAGCCATGGCCCCGCGGCTCTTCGTCGCCACGCCGCAGCTGGCGGCCGGTGCCGAGGCCGGCACGGGCAAAGTGGGCACCTGATTTTAGGGTTTAGGGTTCCGAGTTGTCCTTTAAGCCCTTTAAAAATTAGGGTTTAGGGTTTAGGGTTTTAGGGGTTTAGGGTTCTGATTTATCCTTTAAGCCCTGTGAAAGTTAGGGCTTAGGGCTTAGGGACTATTATGGTTCTCTACAAAATAGTAAGGGAGATCGAAAAAAATACCAAAGGACAACCCAGGCACCTGCTGCGGCCAGAGGGCCCAGTCCTCGGCTATTGGGGTTTCGGGGTTTAGGGTTCCAGGATTTTGGGGTTTGGGGGCTTGGGGCTTTCGGGGGGGGGAGGGGGGTTAGTAGGGTTTTAGTGTTAGCCCAGTCCTCGGCTATTGGGCTTTCGGGGGTTTAGGGTTCTAGGGGTTTTGGGGTTTAGTGGGCTTTCGGGTTTAGGGTTCTAGGGCTTTTGGGGTTTAGGGCTTTCGGGGTTTAGGGTTCTAGGGGTTTGGGGGTTTAGTGGGGTTCAGGGGTTAGCACAGTCCTCGGCTGTTGGAAGGGTTCTGTAGTTCAATCCAGGGGCCTGAATAATAAGAATAGGGTTTGGGGGTAGGTGATACCATAATCAAAAGAAGGAACCCACCAAATAGTATCGGTAGTTGTCAGGCTACCCGCTCCATTGTAGTTTCTGTTTGGGTGTACCGTTTAAGATCCTAAATATATGTATCACGAAAAGGAACTGCAATGAAGCCCATAGGCAATTTAAAGGACCCGATACTGGTTTTGAAGTGTTCCAGAGACCCAGGCTTCTGAAGCATAGGGTGCCTTTAAGGGTTCCTTAAAGTTTCTATAAGAAGGGTTCTATACGGGATCCAATACTACTAGTTGTTTTCAAGGTTCCGGATTAACACAGGGGTCAAGAGGGTCTTAGGGTGTATGATTTAGTGAGTTGTCGGAAGTAGTCCTGGGATTCTGAGGGCTAGGCGTTAATTAATATAGAAGCTCTAGTAGATAGAATAGGGTCTTCGGGTAGCTTATTAGACAAGTACAATAGGGGCAGAAACGGATACTGCAACTGATCTCTCCGGCCTGAATATTTGCTGCTGAGGTTCGGGATTCTGAAGGTTGCGGGATACGAGTTTAGAGTTGTGCGGTTTAGGCTCCTGACAGTTAAGGGCTGGGTCGGTTTCCAGAGTTCAGGGCTTGAGGGTTCAGATTCTTAAGATCCATTCGGGTTCTCGCGCTGTCGGGCTTCGAAGATGGCTTCCGGGTGTTCCGGGTGTTTCCGGTTTTAGGATAGGCTTGGTCTGGGTGAACATTCAGAAAGCCGGGCTTTTTTGCAAGGGGGCACCCAGACAACACCGAATTACCGGAAAGCCTAAACACTAAAACCCTACAAATCCGGTTTTGATCACAAACCCCCCTACTTGGAGGTTCATGGGAAGTCATAAGAAGGGTTATAGGTAACTATACTTATAACCCATGTTGTGGGACTTATAACTAGGGCATAGGGTTAGGAATTTCAGCCTGTACCTTTAACATAAGTCGCAAGGCCAAACGGAGCGCGAAGCCTTCGTCAATGAATCCCCAAGCAAAAAACCACTGCCACATGGCCCTGCTCCTGCCGGGAGCGATGTAGGGACTTGATATGACCTACTTGGAGGTTCATGGGTAGTTATAACTAGGGCTATAAGTAGGGTAGCTATACTTATAACCCATATTGGGGGACTTATAACCCTACTTACAACATGAACCTCCAAATACTACACCTTAAACCCTTCGCCCGTAGTCTGCAAGCCGAAGGTCGGAATCATACGTCCAGCGTGTGCAGGCCTGTTTCGACAAGCGGCTCTGGTTTTCAGGATATGGGAGCTTCCGAAAATAGGGAACCCTAAGCCATAATAGCCCTAATATACTACCCTGAATATTTGGATCCTTATTATAAGGACCCGAAAATGGAGGTACCTGATTTTGGACTCCTTTGAGTGAGGATCCTACCATTTAGGGTACTATTTTTGGGTCCCCTAATTTTCGGAAACTCCCATATTGAGCTGACTGCTCCAGGCCTTTGTAATGAGAGCCTTACTACTAAGGACAAGGCTTGGGGGTCATATACTAGCATGACTGTACGGGGAAACACTCAACTCTAAACCCTAAGCCACACTATGACTACGGATTCAGATCCCCAACATTGGGGTTATGCTGTTGCAGGATTCGGGTTGCGCAATCTGGCCGGCAACCGTGCAACACAGCTCAGAAGATATCCAAAGGCCTCTAAGCAGAGCAAATTAGGTACTGTTTAGATCATGTATTCCTCCTGTACCAGGACCCTCCTTGTGCTCTCAAATGGGGGTATACGGTCCCTAATAGCAGGTATTTGGGGTCTAATAGAGGGTAGAAGGAGGGTCCAGGTAGATTTTACAAACACATTCGGGGTAGACCTTTGGGTTCTGGTATGTGGCATCATCGATCAAAGGGGACCCCTAAACCCCAAAGCCCAAATAATGTTTAGGGTTTAGGGTTTCAGGAGGAGTAAATGAAAGCAACCAGCTCTTGAATGGTGGTTGTAGGCTAGGCTCCATAGGGCTTGTAGGTTCCACTGGCTTTCGGAATCATGGCTTCTCAAACGGGGACAACGCAACTGCTCTCTACCACTCCCCTTTGCTCTATGTCTGTTGGGCCGGCTCTGAGCTCAAATGTCTGGGTGGGGACGTTGGTTCTCAGGTGTTGTCCACAGCCCGTGATTCTGGGTAACGTAGGTACCTGATTACGAAACCTTGGGCCTCTATTAGCTCTGTATATGAATCCTACTATTTCGGGGTTATAGGCCCAGGGTTTCTTAATCAGGTTCCTAAATTAAACCACCCTGCCAGTTAACGGTAGCCATCGGGGACTAGCGTAGGTTTAAGCCTTATTGCGCAAAGTAGTTAACGATTGCGGGGCTCGCTGCCGAGCGCAGATTCCAGGTTTGTCGACCTAGAACCCTCAATCTGTAGAGGCCGATGACCTCAAAACCGAACATTTCCACGGAGCAGGTTGCCCAAAGGACTCAAGGTCAAGGTTTCACGATGAAACTAGGGCTTTCAGTATGGGGAAGACTATCAATAACATTGTCACGTTCCACTCTGTTCCCTAGTCGAAACACAAAGGCCCTCGTAATTAAATGCGGGTTCTTACGTGTTGCCAGCTCCCGAAACCGCAAACCGTTCTAGAGCCCCACAGTTCCTGGAGGCCTAACTAAACTCCGAACACCCCCAGCCCCCAACACCCTGAGCCTTCAACGACCGACATGACACACACCCCTCAAATCCAAAGCTGCCCCAAACCTTAAGCCCTAAACCCTTAAACCCAAAACCCAAACCTTAAACCCGAAACCCTTAAACCCTTAAACCCTAAACCCAGACCTTAAACCCTAAACCTTGAACCCTACAGCAGCCCCATACCCATCTCCCCCCCCAAAGAACAAAGCTTCGGACGCACCTCGCGAAGGCGCACGCTGTAGTTCCTTTGGGCTCCGAGTGCTCCCAGAGGGGTTGTAAGTAGTATAGGGGCCTAAATAAGTAGCTATACAAGTGTGGGGGCTCCTTATTATGATTATCTAGCATACAATTCATTACCCCCAAACCCTATTCTAATTATTAAGGCCCCCATGTTATAAGCTCCTAACTCGAAGGGCCGAAATACCCAAATTGTAAAATACCAAGCACTATGCGAGTGTACTATGCTCTGAATGGTTTTTGATGCTGAAACCCCACTACTGAGAACCCCCAACGCCGAACTGTTGGAAGGACAACCCAGATGACCTCTCGACAAGGAACCCATTGGGTCTCCAAGTACTGTGTTTTCAAGGGGAAAACGAGGGACCCTTAATGGGGACCCCTACCCTATAATGGGCTATGTAATAGATATATAATAGCTATGTTAAGGGTATATACCTAGGGGTCCTTATCAAGGGTCCCTCCTTTTGCCCTTGGAGTGTTCGCAGGCTCTTAGTAGGTGTTTGGATTTGGGCCCCGAAAGTATGTACTTCCATGTTACTGGGACCCTTTGGGGAATATCATTTTCTTCCCAAAACGCTTGAGTTGAAGTCCCAGAGACTCCATTATCCCTTAATTAGGGAATATACCTTAAATCATATTAGGGATCCTACGATAATTTAAGGAACATTCCTTAATTAAGGGATATTGGAGTCTCTTGGCTCACTTTGGGGTTCGCAGAGCTTCAGGGGTTCGGCCCTATGGGATTAAGGAAGCCTGTTCGTTCCACCTGCAATCTGCGAAAGTGCTACTTCGATCCATACATGGGTGGTTGTCAAAGTATGGGTCCCTTCTTAGGTACCATAAATGTTAGGTGCCGTATTATAATGGGTACCCAAAAAGGGACCTAATTTTGACAACCACCCACATGTCTTGTGGATTCCCCAAATAAGCCTTGAGTGTTCCCGAAGCCGAAAACGAAACTTGTACACAAGTACTCTGTCAACCTCCTGAGCCCTACATTCGGCCCTATAGTACTTTCCAGTAACACCCTGAACCACTATAGTCCCCTGAACCCAAAGCGAAGCCCAAAACCCATCCGAGGCGCGCGTTGCTCCTCAAGCCCATGGCAGTGCAGCTCGTGTAGGGCCGATCTCGACCAAGGCATTCGCCTCGATATGACATGAGGGGATCATGAGAGTCTTGTTTAAAGCTCCTTTTTCCAAGAGGCAGCAGTCTGCAGCTTCTAACAAGGCCAGGGTTTAAGGAACAAACCAGAGCCTGAAAGCATGATTTCAACTTTCGGGACTGGGATTTTAGTAAAACTAGAGCTCCGGTCGGGTTTGGGCCCAGGATCTGGAGTTCAGGGTTCGCAGGTGGGGAGAGCGATCCGGGACTCGGAGCCTTATAATTAATCTAGGGGCCTTAATTAATAATAAGAATAGAGTTTTGGGGCCCACTGTACTGCAACTATAACTATAAAAAGGAACCCCCACACTAGTTTAGGTAGTTTTTCGGCCCCTATATGAAGCACCTTCTTAGGAGCTAGGACGAGCCATGCCCGACCAATGTACATGACGTGAGCCCAGAAGATGCGGCAGCTATCCACAGAATGCGGAAGAATAGCAATAGCCTAACCCGTAAGGCGGTGAACTCTCCCGGACGAGGAGCCCCCACCCCCCCCCCCCAACTTGTTGCCTTCTTTGGCCAGGGTCTAGGGCCCAAGGCTTTTAAACTGAAACAGCCGGAAGCACTTCGAGGTCCGACTCGTTGAGGATCTTCCCGCCAAGGTCTTCAACCCTCGCCCTCTAAGCCTTACACGCATCCCCAAACCCTACAAACTAGCAGGTCATGACCCCTTAATTGTAGGGTTTAACCCCTGCAACCTACTCCCAGGTAACGGTAAACCCATGGCTTAGTATAACCCCTACAAAAGTAGGTTTTCGGATGCCTGGTAACGGTATATACACCCATAACTTACCTAACCTCTGTGCCGCGCCACTAGCCATCTGCCAGTCGCCACCGTCACTGACTTCCAGCCGCCTGAATTCTTGCGAGGCTTCGCGGACCCAAACAGTTTAGTCTACAGTAGAAGCCAGAAAGTTGGAAACCGGATTAAGGCCAAATAGTGCTGGTATTCCCTATACATTGCTCAGTGCTCTTAAGGATTGAGGCTATGGGGCTTCCAACCTTTGGGCTTCTACTGTAGGTTTTTGAGTAGCCCTTTTACGGTCAAGGTACACCTTAGGGACCCCTAAGACACACAGGGCGAAAGCGTGCCACTCAGGAACCTAGTATTGCTTCTACACAAGAAGAAAACAACTTGCACATGACCCCTCTCTGAGGAGGTTGAGCGTTAGACTTACGTTTTGAGGTTGAGGGCTCGAGTATAGTTAACCTTCCAAAGTGGCAGCATAACACCGATTCATTGTGCTTTCAAGGATTCTGCACTTCATGGATGCTCTCGCTCAGCCTGGAATCCGGAGAACCCTGATGAACAACAAACCTGGATTCTGTGGACTCTGGCGTTTCGACATGTGCTCAAGACACACAAAGAAAGCCGTTTCACCAAAACACAACAGAACACACGGTTCAAACCCCAAACCCTTATAGCCTTATAAACCCTACATAGGGAGCGTACTTGTGAGACTAGGGTGTTGGGGCTTACCGTTTAGGGTTTAGGACTACTATCTAACTACTCGCTAGCCTAGGGTGTTGGGGTGCATCATAATACGACCACATAGAGAAAATAGTTCGACTCTTCCGACCCCTATATCAGGCAGGCTTGGGATTTGTGATTGCGGACCGTAGGTTCATGATGAAGCCAAAAGCCTCATACGTCGCAAAGTCACCGGGTTGACAGCTTCAGGTTCAATTTCAGTGTTGCCAAGATCTAGCCGAAACAACGAGCTAAGATTTCTGCGAAATCGTCCCTACTACAACCTCCGAGCAAGATTCGCTTCTTTTGTGCGAAAGCAAGCCACTGGTCGGGCAGTGTCAGCCTAAGCTTTATATACATAGAACCTTCGGATACCGTACTCCCCCACTCCTTTCCTGCACCCTAACGTCTGCAAATCGTTCAGATGACGGGCAATCTGAGCGACGTCTTTGCGGCGGACTGCATGATGGAGCATACGTTTGACAGAATCCGATTCAGGCCGAGCGTCCACCAGCATACCGGCAACCTCGGGGTGGCCTCCAGAGACTGCGTGTACCAGAGCTTCGCCACAGGCGGCACCAGCGTCCACAAGCAGGCGAGTGATGTCAGCGTACCCTTTAAATGCGGCATGTACGATAGCAGACTTACCGTTTCGATCGCGCAAGTTCTTGTCAGCGCCAGCATCCAGCAGAAGTCGCGTAATCTCGGTGTGGCCTTCGGAAGCTGCGTGTAGGAGAGCAGACTTACCGTCTAGCCAGACGTCTTTGTAAGCGCCGGCATCCAGCAATAGTCGGGCAATCTCACTGTGGCCTTCTGAGGCTGCGTGTGCGAGAGCTTCAGAGCAGGCAGTGCCAGTGGCGACCAGCAAACGTGCAATCTCAGTGTGCCCTTCGGAGGCTGCGTGTATCAAAGCTGTTTTGCGCTCTCTATCCCGCAAGTCTTCGTCAGCGCCAGCATCCAACAGCAGTCGGGCAACCTCAGTGTGTCCTTCAATGGCTGCATGTAGGAGAGCAGACTTTCCATCTAGATCACACCAGTCTTTGTCAGCACCAGCATCCAACAACAGTCGGACAATCTCAGCGTGACCTTCAGAAGCCGCGTGTAGGAGAGCAGACTTTCCATCTAGGCACACGTCCTTGTCAGCACCAGCATCCAGCAGAATTCCGGCAATCTCAGTGTGTCCCTTAGAGGCTGCGTGTGCGAAAGCTTCATTACATGCGGAACCGGCGGAACCGGCTTCAACCAGCAAACGAGCAATCTCAACGTGGCCGCCAGAGGCTGCGTGTATCAAAGCTTCACCGAGCTCAGCACCAGTCTCGAGCAGCACACGTACGATCTCCGTGTGGCCTGCACTTGCTGCGAGTACCAGTGCTGTCTTTCCTGCTTCATCTTGCAGGTTCTTGTCAGCGCCTGCGTCCAGCAGCAGACGGGCAATCGCCGTGTGGCCTTTACAGGCTGCATGCATCAGGGCCGTCCGGCCATGAACCAGCACGTCCTTGTCGGCTCCTGCATCAACTAGCACACCGGCAATCTCGGTATGGCCCTTGGAGGCTGCATATATCAAGGCGTGTTCATCCAGTGTGTCCGTCCGAGCCCCAGCATCGATCAGCAAGCGAACCAGCTCAATGTGACCACGGGTTGCTGCCCGAGCGAGAGCTGTCCTGCCACCATCGTGAAGGCCTATTCTACTGTAGTAATCCTTGTCAGCACCTGCTTGAAGCAGATGTCGTGCCACCTCAGCACAGCCTCGATCAGCAGCGAACCGCACAAGCTCTTCCCCACAATTGCGTCTCTGACGAGCGCTGACAACACTTGAAAGCACCAATTGCAGCTCGCAGGGTGCAGTGACATGGTCATCATCTTCCAAGCAGGCGCCACCGCATATCAGCCGCTGCAGGGAGAAGGGCATGCTGTGCTCCGTGCGCAAATGACGCTTCAGGTCCCAAACACGGATCTTCTCTCTCGACACAGGAGCTAACTCTTCGCCGGAAGCCAACCAAATCCGCAGCATTGCAGGATCAGTTTGGAGTGTCGTGCATAGGAACAGAGAACCGGTTTAGCTTCGGCAACGGACGTTGACCATGGCTTGTCGGCATGTGATCCACACTTTACGGCCTTAGCTTGCAGCTGTAGGCAGTAGAACTTTGGAGTTTGATATTAAAAAACTTCCGAAGTGTCTCAGACCCTAAACCCTAAACCCAAAGGGCCCTCAAGCCCTTGCCATGTCTTGGAGTTTGATTCGAGAAAAATTTCCCGAAGTGTCTTAGAAAGCCATGCCATGGCTGCGCAACGGTTTTGTGAAGTCTCGGCTGCACCCTAAGGGTCCAGGTACCTAATAATCATATACTCCAAAGTGCTAACCTACATAACTACTACCCTAAAGCCGAGTACCTAATTATTGGGTCCTTTGGACCCTTGGCTGAATCCAACCAATATCCTTTGGACCCTTGGCTGCAGAGCATCTTGAATCCCTGGGAAGCCTCAACCCCTGGAGCCCCGAACTTAGTTGCTGAGTTCATAAGCCCCCCAAAAAGTGCACACTTTTAGTTTTGTAGTGGGTAATATTATCCCCAAGAGTGTAAAGTGTATCCACTTAGCTACTAAGCAATCACTCTACGCACTAAACCCCGTGAGTAACGTGGGGGCCTGAATAATTCGAACAGGCTTCCAGTAAAAGGGTTTATGAGGGATCCATAAGAGGGCTCTGTAGTATGGGGGCCTTAACAATTAGAACGGGGTTTCTTGGGGCCATTATGCCACAATTACAATCGGGAACCCCCCAAGGAGTATATCAAAGTAGCGTTGCTGATTCTTAGTTCTTAAGGCCGTTATAGTACTCCCATAAGACAGACAGGCCCTGAGCCCTACGATAAGCTACGCCAAACGTGAGAAGCCTTTCAGCTTTTGCAAGCTTTCTAGATATCGGATCCACACTATACACCATTCTGGTCGAATGTATTTCTACTGTGATCCAGTGCTAATGGGCAGAACCCATGCAACGATTATGGGTACATGTACTTGCTTGCATGGAATCTCGGAAGCCTAGATCCGAAGCATTCGCCCTGGTCCAAAAAGCTTGCAGGATGCCAAGATGTGGGTGGTTGTCAAAATGATGGTCCCCTTTTGGGTCCTTATTTTAATACGGCACCTAATATTTAGGGTACCCAACAAGGTGCCATAGTTTTGACAACTAACCATGTCAAGCACGAAATGCTGCCGAGAGACCAGTAGCTGAACGAGCACCTGCTTGCCACTGAACTATACCGAAGCGCGGAACCCCTAGACCCTAAACGCTTCCAGATCCGAAAAAGTAAGACTCCTGACAAAAATCTCCCAGGTTTCTAAATATTCCATCCGGTTCAACGTTCCAAGGCCAACCGGAGACGCCACCATAGCACAAAAGCTGTGAAACCTTCACACTACGAATCTGAGACTCCTTTAGCAGGGCTTTCTGAATGCGAAATCAAAGTTTCCATGATGGAACAAGCCTTCCTACAAAACCGACTGACTTTTGACTCTGTTGGTAGGTCGCCAACAGTGCCCGGTGGCTTGTATTGCCGGCTCGTCTTCGTGACATCCGGTCGTGAACAGAAACAGAATACCAAGAAAGGCTTACGAGGTTCTTTATTTTGATAAAACATCAGACTAGACCCGGCTAGTCTGATGTTTGCTACAGGCTTACCGGAAAGCGCACAACCCTGAACCATCCTAACCCGAAGCCCAACACCCCAAATTCCTCCACCCGAAGACGTGGAGTCTCTTCCAGATCGGGTTTCCATTCTTGGTCTTCTTTCATCAGGCTCGTGATTTCGAGTTGTTGTTGGGGTTTCTGTTTACGACTCTCCTGTATCGTATACATATGAGAGTCTCCGGAAATTAGGGGTACCTTATTTTGGGGGTCCTTATAACAAGGATCCTACTATTTAGGGTACTATATGAGGGTCCCTTATTCTTGGAAACTGCCATATGAGTCATGTGAGGCTTAATGTTCCGACAACTGTATAGGTGTCAACAGCAGATGGGTCATGTAAGCAACGCTGCCCCGGCCACGCCTCCTAACTGATACACTAATGCTACTGCATCTCTTTGGAAAAGGATGCTACCTGCAACACCACAAATTCCCAATGTAGTCGCAATAAGAACCTACACCCTCAAGCCAAGACCCTAAGGTAGGAACCTGATTAAGAAACCCTGGGCCTACAACCCCAACATAGTAGGGTTCATATTATAAGTAACCCCAAATAAGGCCCAAGGTTTCTGAATCAGGTTCCTGCACTATAGAACCCCTTATAGTACCCTTATAGACTGAAAGACGCCTTATAGTAATCCCTATAGGAACCCTTTAAAAGGAACCCTTAAGGATCCGATAAGTTCCTACATTACACCTCCAACCCTAAACCCTAACCGCAAGATCCAAGGCGCCGTGGTCGGACTCCGCTGAGATACTCGGTCAGACGCCATTCCACATGGAGCTGGCCTGGGCTCGGTGATCAGACGGGGGTTTAGGGTTAGGGGGGGTTTAGGGCTTCGGGTGTTTAGGGGTTTAGGGTTTAGGGTTTTGACGGATTAGGGTCTTTAGGGCTCTGTGATGCCCTGCATTCGAGGCGGAATGTAGGGGCCTGCATAATTACCAATACTATTTTGGGGGTTCCCGTTTCTAATTATAGTATAATGGGTCCCAAAAGCCTACTCTAACTATCAAGGGAAGGCGCCTATATTACGAATGTAGTGGCTGGAATACATGGGCTGTAGACTTCAAACTGTCCATGCACTAACTAAGGGGTATAATTATGAGCTTTGACTTCAGGGCGTTGGCATGGGGTGTTACATGCAGGCTGTAAGGCTTTGACTTCGGGTTCGATCATCAAACCCCGAAAAAGTCGCGCATAGAACCAGAACCGTATAGACAACCCATATGCAGCCTGTAACAACAGCACATACTTCGGGGCTTGATCTGCTGTTGCTCCCCGAGCAATGCTTGCTAAAGCCAGGTCGGGATGACATGCGAATTTAGAGAACAAGCCCTGAACTATAACCTCTAATATAAGCTCCATTCGAAGGCCTGCTTCATATGGGTATAGAGTCGAACATCAATGTCGCACTACGTGGTTTCATGCAGCTACTCAAGGGCTTCAGACGATTGGAGTCTCCTAGCTGGGCTCCTTTAACCCCTACCTGCAGTCTCCGTTGTGATTCCCTTCTTGGATTACATTACCGTATAGGATTCTAAAACACTGGTTTAACAAAATAAGGAACTACAGTTGAGACTATAGGTAGTGGTACCATTACACAATAAAGAGGTGAGAATACAAGAGTGAGAGAGCAGGAGAAGAGATGGGAGGAGTCAGGAGGAGAAATTAGAAGGATACATCAGCAGGAGTCAGAAGGAAGGAGAGATTGGAGAAACGGAGGAAGAGATCAACAGGAGAGATCAGGAGGAGAGATGAGGAGGAAAACAAAAGGAAAATGGGCGCTCAGGCTAGGATGACATCTGCTGGGTCTTTCCAGAAAACTATAGCCCTAGCAAACTCCACATGCCCCCCGTCCCCCCAACACCTGAGACAAATTCGTCCTAACCCGCCGCTCCAAGGGCTTAGCACGATCCCGCCACAGTGTCGCCCAGTGCACATTGTCTTCCCGCTACAGTCATGTGCATGTTCTTGCTCTCGCCACAGTTGCTTGGTTTTTGGCCACACGTTTTTCCGCCTCCCAAGCACCAGCGGAGGCATCAAAAGTGTAAGTGTGGAGCTCAACAGAAAGCCCACTGAACCCTAAAATTTACTGCAACCTCCCAGACAGAACCAAAAGCTTCAGCTGAAGGTGCCTGGAGCAGGAGAGTCCACGTGGGTCAGAACCGGAGCCTGCAGAAGTATTCAGGATCTTTACGATTCAGACTTCAAGCCTTTCGCTTTGGAGCGTGTCAACTAGGTTGAATTATAGGGAATGGACTTCACACGGGGCATAGGACTTGGCCTTGCGTTACATTTGGTTTGTCTGTGAATGTTTTCGGCCTCGAGCTTGAGATTAGGAGCTTACCTACAGTCTCCATTGTAGTTCTTTTTTTGGTTAACCAAAATCCCCATTATAGGATACTAACCATAAAACTGGTTAACCAAAAAAAGGAACTACAATGGAGACTATAGGTAGCGGTAACAATTGCACTTATTGATCTGCCGAGCTGCTGAAGCTTCGCACAGATCCTAGCCCCAAGATCCAAGAGACCCAGCCTTAAGAGCTGTGAACAATAGGAGCACTAAAAATACACCCTGAGAGCCCTAAAGCCCTGAAACTTCAGATCTCTGAAGCCTAAACCCTACGAGCCCGAAATAAAGTCCTACGGCCTTTCTACACTACCTATATCATTGTTTGGTTATACAAATCATACACTTACGTTCACTGTAAAGCAACCCCAAAACGGAACTGCAATGGAAATGGGGGCCTTCAGCAATGGAATAGGGTTTTGGGGGTATAATGCCGCACAATTGTAATAAGGAGCACCCCCAAAAAGTATCTCGCAGTTATTGAAGCCCAAATACCTAAACCCCCGAATAAAACCCTTGTAGAAATCCCGTTGCAGGAGCCCGTTAAAGGAAGCCTATTCTAAAGTACAATGGACACTATCCCTACAGTCTCCATTGCAATTCCTGTTTAGGTTTAACCAAACGTGTATAATGGGACCCTGACCATATTTTTTGGATCAGACAAGGACTACAATGGGGACTATAGGTTCCTGAGTAACCCGTTGATAGTAAGGTATCCTTTTTCCTACTACTCGGTTTCAATAAGTGTACCCAACACAACAAGGGTCCAACACAACAAGGGTAAAAGGGTACTACGCACGAACCGAGTAAACCCTACACACCCATAGATCCTTTATAGAACCCTTGAGGAGCCCAAGAAGGATTCGATTAAGGGTACTACTCAGGAACCTATAGCTACAGGTATCATCATCATCAGGCCCACGAAAGCCGGCCTTGGCAGGCGCCAGGGCCTCGTGGCAATGCCTGGCAAAAAAACGATAGGGTGGGGCCTGAATCGCTAGAACATTATAGGGGCCTTACTAAATAAAATAGGCTTCCTTTCAAGGGGTCTATAAAGTATATGTAGAGACGGCTCTAGAATCTAGGGGCCTTAATCATAAACATAGGGCTTTGGGGCCAATTATACTATAATGAGTATAAGGATCACCGAAAATAGTACGGAAGATGAAGCTCCTGCTGCACCAGATGGAATGTTTCGGGCTTCAGCCACCTGTGGTGGAACGTCCAGAGCTCTGTTGCAATCTGGTACTTGGCTCGGTCGATCACGTCAGTACTCCAAACCACCAAGTGACTGTCATATCCTTCCAAATAGTTCATCCAATCAGGATCCAATGCAACATCCACCCGAAAGATGGTTGCGGCAAAGGTCAAACACGCTTCTGCAGCCTTTCGCTATCGCTGCTTCATCATGGTTTCATGTGAGCGAGTCTCTTCACAAGTGTTATGAGAAAGTCACAGAAACTTGCAAGTCAACAGACATGTTAAAGTTCAAAGTAACCAAAACAGTGTTGGTAATTATAAAGGCCCCTAGAGTAGGGTTCCTTCAAGGGTTCTCCGAAAACCCCGAAACCATAACCTTCCTATCCGTTACTATCCCAAGGCATGCATGCAACCCCAACTCCATGTATCTTAAAGACGAAATGAACCCGACAAGGGTGTAGGGTTGATCCGCCACTTAGGGATCCATAGTATGAGGGTATAGGGCTACTGCTTTTAAGGGCCAGTTGGTTCTTAAGGTCAAGGATAGTAAAGGGTTACCTGTTCTGTAAGGCGAAGAGTTCAACAAATGTGTGATATCAGGTTTTTTACAGGTGGCAGGGAAAGCACCTAAACCAAAATTTCCCTAAGCTTTCCGTGAAACCCTTCGTTTTGGGAGCAAGCGCCTCGAGGCTTCCAGAAAACTTGTGCAAAAGTTTGAAGCTGCCCTGACATGAACAAGTTCTCCACCAGTCCCACAAGCCGTCCAGATCCAGGGTGGTCTCAGTGGTTTGCAAACTGCAATGATTTGTTTTTCTGAGGGTTTAAGGCCTCGAGTGTCCTCCCTCAATAATCAATACGTGTTGAAACATAGGTGAGGTGCGACGGTCTGCGAAGACCCTAAGTTTAGCCACGGTTTAGGGTTCAGGGTGAAACTCTAACATCCGGCAATGCAAATTAATGTAACCGACAATCCACCACGAAACAGAAAACAGCAAAACCCGCAGACTTTTTCAGTGCCTGGGACCACCGTGTTCGCTGCAGTGCTCCTGATCAACAGCGCAACAGTGGTCCTGGCCGGGCTCGAGAAGGTTTGGGGTTTAGGTTCACTCACCTGGAACTACAAACTTAAACCCTCAACAATAAGCCTGCCGCTGTAAGGATTTGTTTAAGGAGTTCATTGTCAAGGCAGAGTTTGTAGACCACGTCGCGTTTTGTTTTCGGGCCTTTTGCTTGTCTGCCAGGCCCTAAGTGCACAACCCTGACACCTTCCCTATCAAGACAGAAGCGAAGGGAACCACAGCACAGTTCAGTAGTAGTAGTAGTAGTAGTAGTAGTCGTAGTAGTCGTAGTAGTAGTAGTAGTAGTAGTAGTAGTAGTAGTAGTAGTAGTAGTAGTAGTAGTAGTACAGAAGTGCAGCAGAAGTACAGTCGTACAGTGGCACTAGAGTAGAACCGTAGCCCTACAGTACAATTCCAGGAGTATCGGGTATCACAAACCCATAAACCCTAAACTCTGCACCCTCGGGACCCTAAACAGGGTCGAAACCTCAAGAAAGGCTCCGAAACCCTTCAAATCCAAGCCTTAAGCCGGCTGAAGTGAGACTTCTCCATGCCTCAGTTTCTCACTGGCCCACAACCCAAGGAAACACAAGTTGAAACTTTCAAAATCGATTACCTTATAAGAACCCCAGAAGTTGAAAAGTTGAGTTTACAGCCAATAAGGTTTATCCCCGCTGAACGAGAACTGACCATTGATGACCAGTAGCACAAGGCAAAGATACACAAAAAGCAACATCTCTCAAGGGTCCACTTTTCATGCTCCCTCAAAGACCTTGCAACCAAGCTGCTTTCGTGCTCGCTCACGGTTTGTTTCTCGCTCGCATGCTCCCCGGGGCTTGCTGCTTCGCACAACATGATGCTATGGATCACGTGTGCTTTCGGTGCCGCCTCAGCAGCTTTATTCGCGCACGACGAAATCACATGGCATGATTGCCCCACTAGTAAGCGCACACAGATATGCATAGCCAGTGCCATACCATGAACTACGCTTGCGCCTGACTGCGTTTTGCAGCAGGCACAGACTTCAAGGTTGTACGGCGCTGATCAAGAGAGTCAGCGAGCAGCTGTGGATTGTAGGACACCGGTTGGGTGATGTCTCGAATGCGATGCCGGGGCGACACAACTGTACTTGCATTACAAGCATCATTCGAAAGAGCCGTGCCACCGAAAGGCTTTCCTTCAAACACATGTCCTCCGAGCAACCGCCCCTGAAAATGTGGCAGCGTCTGGTCACAATGGATCGTCTGGTGCATGGCCGCGCCCGGCGGCAGCGGAAACGCACCGGCTCCCGACCTGAAACCGCTTCTTATCCGGAATGCCAGCAAAAAGGCATTATACTGGAAGGAAGAGCATTTGTGGCAAGATCACGGCCGACCTACGGTCTTTTGGTACATGCTCATTGACGACTTACGAAACCAACTGGAACAACGTTTACAAGCGGCTCCACCACTTGTCCAAAGAAGGCTTACGTCTCAACCCTGCAATTCTTGGCGTCGAATTTGGAAGCAATCTGCCAGTATTTTTACCCAGGCGAGGTCTGAACATGCACCATTCCCTCCTCCCACAGTAGCAGGATGACCGGCAAGCCGTGTGGCGGCTGGAGCGGCATCTTCGCCACTACGGAGGTCATGGTGATCACGTTGATCCTATCGACGCTGTTCACGAAAAAACGTTCAACAAAAAACTGAATTGGGGAATGTGCATGCATTGAGCGCCTCAGTTAAACAACCCCTGTGCAACTGCAGCCCGCAGCCCAGCATTACATGCCTCCTACAGTCCCATCATGTCCGACCCCAAACACTAGCAGCAATCAGTGTATCGCAGCAGCCGAGGCTCATCCGATTGTGGTGGTTGGCCGCTGCCTGCCACGAAGGCACTCACTCGTTCAAGACTGACACGAAGACTATCAGCTTTGGCATGAACTTTGACTCAGTCCACAGGACTTCTGGATCCCAAACGCGCATGCTGAACCCGGAGCGTGAGTTGGTCGCCCCACTCATGCTCACCGGCCATCCTGCAGGCTTGACAGCGTTTGGGTCCCCAGCCTGTGATTGAACTAAGCTTTAAATTTGAATTCAAGTGCCAAAAACCCAGTGACCCATCCGCAGAATAGGACTTGCAATTTGGAAAGCTGAAATCGGCATGCTCAGGCAAATCACGTCCAAGGGGCTCATCCCAGAATGGCTGAAACCTCGGGCATCGGCAAGTGTCACACTGCAACTTCCAGAGTCAAGGGACTGTACTCAGCCTGGCATGCGACGTGCCAAATCTTGAGGAAGCGTAGCCGTGCTCGAAAAGAACGCCCTTGATGCCCGCATCTGCTCATCGCTCGGCTTGGGAGGCTATAAGAAACTTCGAAAAGCCATGGGGCCTCCACCTCGAGCCGCTTGTCCTGTGCTGTTGCTGCACTTTCCGACCCCATGCTTATTTTTTGGTCTGATCTTTACACCGCATGACTATCTTTTGCTTTGATCTTACATCTTAACCGTCAACATGTAACATGGCCCCATGACATGTCACCGCCTTGATCGGGCAATCGAGCGAGCACGTTCGCAAGTTGGAAGCACGCTAACTGAGCGGGCATGGCTTCCGGCTTCTTTGAATCTCCAGCCGAATCCACAGCACATTCTGGAGGACACCCCACCCCAAAACAGAGAGTGCATTTGCCCAGGTCGAAGCTTGTGGAGGGTCAGTTGAGCCAGTCCCAGTGCCACATTAAACCAGAATCCTTTGAACCCAACCCTAAACCCTAAACCCTGAAACATCTAAAACTGAACCCTAAACCCCAAAACTCCAAACCCTAAACCCAAACACTCTAAACCTAACCCCAAAAACTCTGAACCCTAAACCCCAAAACTTTAAACCCTAACCCCCAAAACTCTAAGGGCCAGAAAATAATTTGGGAATTTATCTTTTGTTTATTTGTGATTTTTTGTTTTTTGGCGGTGTGCTTGGCCTAAAAGCATAGGAAAGCAGCATGTTTTCCTGCAAAACACTATTTTCCGTACATTTTGGACGGAATCCTGTGTTTTTCCTGTGAAAGACACTACTTTCCTACGGATTCTTTGTTCGTTCCTTCGGTTTTGCTTGGTCGTTCCTCGGGAAAACACTATATTCCAACGGAATCTGTCTCATGTTCTGAGGTTTTGCGACCTCAAAAAACACAGCAGGATCTGGTGAAACCGTTGACTGGGGGTTTAAGCTTTCATTTGGAAGATTTCGGCATTTATGTAGGGTTAGTCGGTGTCAAAATTACTTGTGCATGCTGCTTTTGGTTTTGAATTAGCGCGTCCCCTATCGATCCTCGAGGTTTTTGCCTCGTGCACCTGCAAGGACCGTACGACTAAGTAGACTTGTTAAGCTATATGAGATGTACTGGGAGATACTGCTTTTCCTGAGTACAAGTGACGAGTTCCAGGAGAGAAGAGTGGAGAAGTAGCAGTAGTCGTCGTAGTAGTCGTACTAGTAGTAGTACTAGTACTGTAGCAGTCGTAGTAGTAGTAGTAGTAGTAGTAGTGGTGGTGGTGGTGGTGGTGGTGGTAGTGGTAGTAGTGGTAGTAGTAATAGTCGTAGTAGTAGTTGCAGTGGCAGTAGCAGTAGCAGTAGCAGTAGCAGTAGCAGGGGCAGCAGGGCGTCTTCCCCATGACATGGCCAGACCCTCGCACGCAAACATACTTTCAAGTGCGACAAGTACCTAAATGAGCCATGGGGTTGTTTAGCACGTTCTTGACGCGTTTGGGGTATCGACCGGTTATCGATCTGGTTATCGATCCACATCTGACATGAAACCTGAAAATCTGCAGAACGTATGCAGAACAAGCTTTCAGCGCAAAGGTTTACAGCCTTTTCCGAAACAATCCGCACACAAGTTTAAGCTTCGAATCGATGGACGTTCCGTGCACGCATCTGAAAGCTTCCGTGTCGGTCGCTTTGCCGTAAGCACAGACTATTAGGCAATACTTTGCATGCTTATTCCGCTTCGAGGGGTAGCTCAAATCCGAGTACGGCGCATGCTTCTGCTAGCCTATTTTATCATAGGTCATCGTTTTAGCGCGTCCCCTATCGATCCTCGGGGATTTGGCACCACAACTACACTCTACACGAAAATACATAAACGATAATTTTGACCATAACTCGAATGCCGAGAGGCCGAAAAGCCAAGAAACCAAGAAGCCAAGGACGCCAAGAAGACAATAACCCGTACGAGACAAGAAGGCAGTATGCCCGAAGCCATGACAGCATAAGAATTGAAAGGTTGAAAAGGACCCGGTTTTTTGTTGTTCCTTTCTTTTTCTTTCTTCTGTCTTCGGGGTGTGTGTGTGTGTGGGGGGGGGGGGGGGGGAAATAGCGCACTTTGCTGCAGCCGAACGTAAAGAAAAGGAAAACATGATATAGTACAATGTAACACCATACAAATGGCCTTATAATATCATGTAATATGAGTAAAACGGTAATGAAACATAACATAAAAATTATAACTAATTTAATCTGCTTTTAAATGATATAAAATAACGTAACATAACATAATATTAGAACACAATTAAAACATAATAGAATACTACATGATGAAGTACAAAAAATCATACTGATACAATGGAGTAATGCAACACAATATAATATAACATTCCATTATAATGTAATGGAATGTGATATAATATAACATAGAACAATACAATATGCATATATACACGTTAAAACACCATCCTGAAATATAGAGTGATATAATATGAGATACTTTATCTGATATAACAACATAAAATATAACATCATGTAGTATACTGATATACTATCATATGACAAAATATTGTACATTATACTGAAAGATGGTATACATTGATACGACTCGATATATTTCAAATGACATGATAAAGTACAATATAACGCCGTATGATATAAAATAGAACAATGACGCACCCCCTTCTGCAAACAGAATGCCTTTATGATGAGCGTTGAAAAACTCTGAAACAGCTTTGTGTTTGATGCAAGTCTTGTTCATGATGCGATGTTCTTGAAAACAAGCCTGCGCGGCTTAAACAGAAAGCCGGAGGGTGGTTGGGGGGGAGGGGGGGGCGCAGCCCCCCCCCCCCCTTTGCAAACATAACGTCTTTATGGCGGGTTCGGAGAAAGTCCATATGGCTTCTGTAATTGCTGGCAAGATGATACCTGAAGCGATATAAAAGGGGGACACACCTCCCCAATTGCAAACAGAATGCTTGTATGATGAGTTTTGGAAAGCTCTAAAACAATTTGGTGCTTGGTGCAAGTCTTGCTCATGGTATGATGTTCTTGAAAGCAAGCCTGAACGGCCTACAAAGAAAGACCCCCGCCCATTTGCAAACACAACGTCTTTGTGACGGGTTCTGAAAAGGTCCATATGGGTTCTGTCTTTGCTGGCAGGATGATGCTCGAAACGACTTTTTCCTCAGTTTAAAAACATGTGAATATAAAATATATGTTAACATGACATAATGTAGTATACCATAATATAATGAAATGAACCATATAATCTAATATTATATAATATAATATATAACAATATAATATAATATAATATAATATAATATAACATAATATAATATGATATAATATAATATAATATAACATAACATAACATAATATAACATAATATAACATAATATAAAATATATAACATAATATAATATAATAACATTTAATATAATATAATATAATATAATATAGTATAATATAATATAATATAATATAATATAGTATAATATAATATAATATAATATAATATAATATATTATGTTATATTATGTTATAATATAATACAATACAATATAATATATTATATTATATTATAATTATTTATATATCTATGATATAATATATATAGTATAATATAATATAATATAATATAATATGATATGATAAAGTATAGTATGATATAACATGACAAAATATATGAAAATATATAGAAATATATATGCATAAAATGTGATATGATATACCATGAAACATTGTAATATACTTATATTTAGTATAACTTAGTTTATTATGGCATAATCTAATACAGCAAAAATATGATACATGATGATCCAATATGATATAATATAATGTCGTATCATATCACATCATACAGAACAGGATAATGTAATAGATGATAATACAGTATTCCAGAAGATAATACATTTTACTATATATATATAAATATACATGTACTTTAATATAACAAGGTATAGTATAATACACGAAGCCATAAGAAGTCCAAAGGCCAAGAAGCCGAGTGGCCGAAAACCAAGAAGCCACCTCTGCTCACCCTTGCTTCGAAAGGTATACTTGTAACCTTCTATATTTACTATACATCCTGAAAACTGGACCAGAGGACCAGGGTCAACACGGGACCAGAAGACCACGGGACCAGAGGACCAAGGGGACAGAAAAAAAAAGGTAGCAAAAAAAAAGAGAGTGAAGAAATACGCCCTCCGTTAAAACGCCGAGAGGCCGAAAAGCCAAGAAGCCTGGGAAACCAAGATGCCGGGAAGCTATACAAGACTAGAATGCAGTATGCTCCGAAAGCCAAGAAGCCAAGGAAACCAAGAAGCCAAGGAAACCAGAAAGCCAGCAAGCCATGCAACACGAGAAGGCAGTATGCTCCAAGTTACGATACTAGAAGAAGTCGAGGGGGCATCGAAAAGCCAAGAAGCCACGGAAACCAAGAAGCCAAGAAGCTTTGCACGACAGGAAGGCAGGAGAACCGCCCGCGCCCGCGAACAGACCAAAAAAAGAATTCCCAAAACAAACAAAAAAAAACAAAATAAATACGCCTCCGAACTCTAAACCCTAGACCACAAAACTCTAAACCCCTTGCCCTAAAACTCTGAACCCCAAACCCAGAAGCTCTAAACCCTAAAACCCCTAAGCCCTAAAATTCTGAACCTCTCCTCCCCATCGGCACAGTCAAGATCGCGCTCACCTAAGAGGGAGCGAGGAAGTCTCTGAAGCTTTGGCTTCTTATGGGCAGTTCTTAAGCGCAAGACCTATAGGCTCCATTGTAGCTCCTTTTTGTGGGACATATCTAGGATCTAATAAGTAATCCCGACAAGGATCTGAAGCATTGGCTTCCCAAGGGCAGTTCTGAAACGAAGTATTATGGGCGCTTTAAGGACTTGAAAAGGGTTCCTTTAGAAAGGGGTCTATACGGATTACTGTAAGGGATCTATAATAGAGTTCGATAACATAGGGGCCTCAATAATTAGCCTAGGGCCAAGGTTCTGAGGCACATTCTACTACAATTGTAATAAGGAACCCCGAAAATAGTATCGGTAATTAATTGGTAAGGCCCCTATAGTAGGTCCATGTAAGCCTTTTTGTGGAAAAACTTGAGAGTAGGGCGGACGAAAGCTAGTTCAGCTGGGTCCCCGCAGATGGGCTGTGTGTGTACATATCTTGAGGATCCTGGGGTTTGAGTGTCCGGCTACCAACATAAACAAACATGCGCGCACATGTGGTGACTCCGACAATCCGACAGGGCACGCCTGTTCATCATCAGGGGCGCACTCCGCCCGACTGCGGGGCGGTTGACTTAATTATTGTCGGCGACTTCGTTCTGTCCTTCGGGTTGGCACGAACAGCAAAAGCTTCTTTCAGCCATCGCGTGACAAATATCCTTCCACATGTGACGCTGCGGCTTGGCAGGTACAGCAAAAACTAGGTTCCTGATGCCACAGGCAGCACCCTGTGAAACACCCGCATGAGTAAATAATTACTTGCCGGTGCCTGAGAGGAGCATCAGCCGGGCACTCAGCATCACATGAACCTGAGACGAGAGTCGGATGAGCGGCTTTTGCACTTCAAAGCACAAGGTCGAACGGAATCCAACTTTTGTGTGTAGCAGTCTAGCAGCGTGCGTATGTCAACAAGCAAGCCCTAAAAACTGCACATGGGCTGCGGACGAGCATCGGGTGAGCTGGGCAGGACCAGGCATGAGCCCCAAACGAGCATCCAGCGATTCTGACTTGTATTTCCCTCAGCTTTTTGAACTAAAGCCTTCGCATCGAAATCTTGAGCAAAAAAGCCACCACATGAATTGAATCCATCTTCAGTGACTGCCAGCGAGCAATGTTCAGGTGTGAATGGGGCCGGTATGTACAGCAGGGCTGTGTTCCTATATACCGGGTCCTTCTTGCGTTCGTGGCTACGGTGGCTTCAATGAACGTCGTGGTCGCAATGCTCATCGCAGCTGCCAGGCACATTTCCCTTCAGCCGGCTTAAGTCTTCGACTTTCCGTAATACGCCGGCCCTCAAAACAAAAGCCTGGCAGCAGCGTCCGTCCTGACATGAGTCATGGCCAACATTCCTTGCAAGCCAAAAAAGGCGCAAGCTTTGATTGGAAACTAAATTTAGGACAACTGTTAAGATCGCAACAAAAAGCGCATACACCATCCTCGGACACACGTCAGCCCAATACAAGCGGGCCACCTTGCATATCAAGAGATTCGTCAGGGCGGCTCCAACGCTTATGGAACACAGACACGAAACTGCCTGCCAAGTCTTACTTGGACCTTTCCAACATCCAAGAGATCACGGAACATTCCAAAGGATGCTCGACTCAGCTTTATGTTGCGAGGAGCCCATGGTACACATGCAGCGGCTGTCGCAGGGCATTTCGCGCGGGCGGCGAATGAAAAGCCCAGAAAGCCCCATGCACCGGCCAACATACGAACCCTACAATGTTGGCTGATCTCGAATTCGCCCCAATCCAAACAACCCTTCAGGGACTCTTCAGGGAGACATGTCTGGCACCAGCTTCCGGAAGCCTGACCTCATCAACACGAATTTTTGTCCCGGACGGCAACATCTTGCGTTCCGCTGGAAGCTAGACCCTGTAGCCTAGCCTAGCCGTGGCTGCGACGCGCACTGTGCAAATGCCAGGCATGTAGGCATCGGCAAAGCCCGCGCCGGCAAAGTTCTGGTGATGGGGATGTCAGGCACCTCCGGCGCAGGAGATTCCGCACACAGCACGACGCGAGGGACTGAGCTCACGGCAATTTCAAACGTTAACTGCAAATCTCTCCTGGGCATTTTCTTACAGCGAGAATCAATCAAAAAAAAACCGTGCAGACATGAAGGTGTGTCAGGATGGAAAAACAAGCCCCAACTGCCAGAATCGTAGCGCCACCGTTGTGCATATGGGCTGCGAAGAGTCGGCCACCAGAATCTCTGTTGGAGCCGCCCTGATGCTAGCCATAACCGCAGACCATCAGACGAAACACAGCAACCCACGTCCGAAGCATAGCAACAGCCTTGGCAAGGCTTGGGGCCGAGCTCACCCAAACGTGCACACGACGAAACGATAGACCACACCAGCGTCTCAGAACCTGCGGCACATTTGTTTAATGGAACGTCTACTGCACATGCTTCGTCGCCACTGGTGAGGGCCATGCTCCAAGCACCCATCGAGTCGATCATCTCGTTCATGACCTTGACCGCAAATGAACTTTGAAGACTGTCACATTGCAGCTGCCCCTCATCCGGCCTGGTCAGCAAGTAAGTAGTCAAAGTTTTCCCGCGCCCATGGCGGAGCGCACCATATTTCTTCCCCAAGGGTGTCGACTCAAAACCTTCAGTCCCGAGCACGCGAGCCCGTTGCAAGACACTTTCTGCAACCCCGCATCATCCCGCATCAGATGCAACGCATATGTGAAAAGAGGAGGATACCACTTAATTCTCGGTCACAAAGCAGTGGTACAACCAATCGTATCGGAGCAAAGCAAAGGAAGCGGTGCAAAGCATTGCGGGAGATCGAATCAGAGTTGAAACCCGTTAGCCTGACTGCACGGCTACGAGACAAAGTGGCACAAGCCTTTTTGCGCCACGGCCTGGCCCTGGCTCACAACACCTTGAGAGGCTGCTAGACAGGCAGGTCGTACGACTGAAAAGGTTTCTGGTGCTTCATACCATAGGTTCGTGTGTTTATAAGACATCTGCTGAGCCGGAATCGGCAAATCTGGGAGCGTGTTTAAGATATCGGCTGAGCCGGAACCGCCACATGAGATGGCAAGCTCAGTTTAAGATATATGATGAACCGGAGTCGCCAAATGACGAGGCGTGCGTACGATATATGCGATGGCCGGAATCGCCCAATCATGGGGCGTGTTGAAGATATATGGTTAGCCGGATCGCCAAAAGAGGAAGCGTGCTTAAGGTATATGATGAACCAGAGAGTGGTCAAAGAAAGGGCAATCTTTAACATGTCTGCTGAGCCGGAATCCCCGAATGAGGAGGCGTGTTTAAATTACATTGTGAGCCGGATTCGCCAATTGAGGGTGCTTTGTCAGATAGATAATTGACAATCGCCATTTGAGGGGGGCGTGCTTATTCGCTCTGAAACAGGGACCGTGTTTCAAAAATATCGTGAGCAGGATTCGCCAAATGAGGGGTGTGTGTTTCAGATATCTGGTGAACCGGAATCGCCACATGAAAGGGCGCGTCCAAGATATCTGCCCAGCCAGAATCGCCAAGTGAACCGTGATCGCCAAATGAGGGGGCGTGTTCAAGATACATGACGGACCGGAATCACAAGGTAGAGCCATGGGCTGTGCCGGACGGCTAAGAGTAGCATATAGCAGCCGCTTGGGGACGAGTTCTTTCATACGTGCCACCACATGCTGATCGTTTCTAACTGTCAAATTTTGAAAACTCGAACCTTCGAACTCTCAAACTTTCGAACTCGTAGCTATTGAAGGTTCCTATGCTTTTTAGCTTTGCAGCCTAGCGCTCAAGGCCTTTACAGCCTCGACCACATGAGTGTTGTTGTTGGGGACTTCGAGCACGACTTGCTCCCATCGTGAGATCTCACTCAAGCTGTATCTTAGTTGCTGAGTTCATAAGCCCACCCAACAGTGTACACTTTTAGTTTTATATAGTGGGGTTTATTACCCCAAAAAAGTGTAAAGCGTATCCACTCACCCAAAGTCAAAGAGGCGAGGCAGAGCCCCAACCCTACACCAAATCAACCGCAGTCAAACTCAGGCGGTCGTTACGGTTTAGGGTTTAGGGTTTGGGTTTAGGGTTTTGAAGATTGTACATAGTTCCTCAAACGATCTAAGTCTAAGTCACAAACCTGCTGCATGGTTTATTGTGCAGTTTGGCAGAACAAATAATCAAAAAGCTGCTGGCAGGAAACGGCCTTGCCCAAGGCGACAAATGGGTGGTTGTCAAAATTAGGGGCCCTTTTTGGGTCCTATTATAATACGGCACCTAATACTTAGGGTACCCAAAAAGGGACCATAATTTTGACAACTACCCAAACGCTGGAGGACTCCGTACTGGGACTCTGGGGCATGTCACAGCCTTCTCAAGATACTCCGAAACACAGAAACAGCGTTGCCTCGTGTTTCCTGCAAGCGCAGCCAATCCTGAACCCGTGAAGCCCATGAATTTTTCAAACCGGGAGTCCCTATACAATACAACTCTCAAGAATTGGGGCTATTGAGTTTCCGACTTTTGGGCTTTTACTGTAATCCTGACCCGAAAAGCTTATTACAATACAACTCTCAAGAATTGGGGCTATTGAGTTTCCAACTTTTGGGCTTTTACTGTAATCCTGAACCGAAAAGCTTATTACAATTCAACTCTCAAGAATTGGGGCTATTGAGTTTCCAACTTTTGGGCTTTTACTGTAATCCTGAACCGAAAAGCTTATTACAATACAACTCTCAAGAATTGGGGCTATTGAGTTTCCAACTATTGGGCTTTTACTGTAATCCTGAACCGAAAATCTCCATTGAATCCCGAAACCCTGCAGGGACGCCACGCTTCAAGATGCAGCCAAGTCGCACATGACAGGGGCATTGCCTGGGAAGCAAAGGAATCGGGGAGGGAATGAGGTCACCAAGCTGCAAAGAAGACTCAAGACCGTCCCGGCAGCCGGAACTAAAGGTTTAAGGTTTGAGCTTCTGGTGTTTTAGGATTTGATGGTCTTGGGGTCTAAAGTTTAGAGCTTTTGCTGGTTTAGGGCTTCGGTCGGACCACTTTGAAAGGGTGTCGTCTTCCATGGAGTGGGCTGCCAGGCTCGGGGCGCAAAGATTGACCATCCGGATTTAGGATTCAGGGTTTAAGAGGTTTGATTCAATCCCAGGCTTCAGGATTCAGGCTTAGGGTTCGATTCAGTACTTAGTAGGCTTTAGCGTGGAGGTTGTATAAAGATAAGGCGCTAGGAATCGCCTTCCAGTTTGTCCCACTGCATATTCTGCAGCTTACTGAGAAATAGGAACATGGACATCCATGCATCATGGCTTTGCTGACTTTCAAGGGACACTCTGCTCACTACGGCTGGTGGAGTTTATGCGTCATGCCTGAATGTAAAACTGTCGATGCAGCACAGACCAATGGGGATATCCATCTATCTGTGCCTTGTAGGCACGTACCTCAGCCCTAAGAGATCAGTAGGCACCAGAACCCACTGCGAAAAAATGAATCTGAACCTGCTTAGTCATATCCTTTATGAAGAGTCTAAAGCTTCAACAAGAGTGACTTGTTTCGATACTTTCTAAATAAGGTCAGGCAAACCATCTGGAGATGCAGGGATCCCGAAACTAGGGCTACCTTTTGTCAGGGATCCCTATGAAAACGATCCTACGGTCTACATTTGGGACGCCAGTTTCTGACAAAAATCCCCCCTAAACCCTAAACCTTAAACCCTAAACCCTAAACCCTAAACCCCTAAACCCCTAAACCCTACCCCCCTAAACCCTAAACCTTAAACCCTAAACGTGAAACCTGAGGTCTCTGCGTGGACAGCGAGCTCTTCCCCCGACGACGTTGCAGCAGCTGTCGTCTGTGTTGTTGCCGCAAAGGCTGCCGTCCATGCACTCAAACTGATCGTCCTAGGCGCTACGAGCGGATTTTCAAGGTTTAAGTTCAGGGTTCAATAGACATAACATATAGACTTTAGGCTTGATTTTAGCGTTCGGGGCCGCCAACGAAGAAAGTGCTAGGTTGCGGCCAGAGGCTCCACATCCGAATGTGTCAGCCACTTGCATGCCGGAGGTGTGATGACGGTCTGTCCCAGCGATGTGAATTCGCTACCTGATAGGGAGTGGGGATCAAGGCCTAGGAGAGTGGGGCATTTAGAGCTTAGGCTTAGGGTTTAGAGTTGAGGGCTTAGGGTTGAGGGCTTCGTGCAGGCACCGATGGTTTGAACTAAAGCTCTGTTGCAGCAATGCAACATATTCGTCGTGTCTCGCGGGGCGCTACCGAATTTCAGGATTTATCGGTAGAAAGTTCAGGCAGAGAACACCCCTGCTGGTTAAGTTTATAGTTATGCTTAAGCTTGACAATTTTGCTATCACGTGGTACGGCTGGGGTCCAGGATGCTGGACTTCGAAAGTAACATGTCTGCGTGTGTGATGCCGGGCCATGTACGAAGATCGTACCTTCTTTGGGGGGTCCATTTATGAAGGATCCTACTATTTAGGGTACTATACGAGGGTCGCCTCTTTTCGGAAACTCCCATATGCATGATTCTCGGCGAAAGGTTAATGAAATCAGACGATCCATAGACAAGGTGTGTTCGAGACTATTGCTCAATATTGAATGAGAAGTGGCATCCCAATACACAAACCTCAGCTCTCCGGGAGTAACTTGCAAACCTGTCCTGAAGTGTAGAGTTCAATCCTACAAAATCAACTTGCAGCTTGGTTCACTGTATGTGTCGTCCATGCACATCAGCCGCAGGCGGCTCGTGTACTCAGCGTCCTCGGCGGTGCTACAGAACAAACAAGAAATAAACACACTTTACGTGCATCTGCTTTGAGGCTTCGCAGCATGTGTAAATATGAATGCTGTGATCTACTCCTTGCGGTTACAACTACCCAGTTCGAGAAGGATCACTCCGGCATGCACGCGTAGCCTGATCCCCCAACCATGCACGACCCAAGAAACATAAGCAAAGGCTTTCTGCTGTGATGTTTGCAGCAGCTCAGCGGAATTCGGAGCCTATAACGCGACAACACAAAGGCGACTTCAGGAAAATATCCTGTGCGCAAGTTTTTTGAGAGGCAATGACAGAGGATATACTTCGCCAGAGGTGTTGGCGGTCTGGGTCTGGTGCTATGAGCCCTACCTATAGGCTCCATTGTAGCTCTTTTAAAACTTTTGGTTGCTCCTCTTTAGGATCCTATAACAAGGTACTCCCTAAAAGGAACTACAACGGAGTCTATACTATATTTACACTCGGAAACAAAGGTTACCTTAGAGGATCCTTAGTATGTATTTGATAGTCGCAAAAAGGAACTAAGAGGGAGCCTCTAGCTAGATGCCGTAAACCATAAACCAAAATATAGTTATAGTACCCTAAACCATAATATGCCTATAGTTTCCATTGTAGTTCCGTTTTTGCTTAACCAATTTTATGGTTAGGATCCTCTAATATAGATTTTGGTTAATCAAAAAAGAAACTACAATGGAGACTATAGATAGTACCCCAAACCGCCTTAATAATATAGTTATAGTGCCCTAAACCATAATAGGAAAGCCTAAACCCGAAACCCTAAATCCTAACCCCAAACCCTAAACCACAAATCCTAAACCCTAAAGGTAGACTCGGAAATCCTAACTCCAAAATCCTAAACCCAAAACCGTAAACCCTGAAGGCAGACTCGGAAACCCTAAACCCTAAACCCTAGCACAAAACCCCAAAGGTAGACTCGGAAAGAAGAAGACGCCGAGACCCCGACTGCCAGAAGGGACTCCGCCTGCTCTTCAGACGAGGCTCCGCTGTCTACTGTAAGGGGCTCCTTTAAAGGAGTCCTTTACAGGGGTCTATAAGGGAGCTATCTTAAAGTTGAGGCTTAATTAAAGGTCTAACGTAGGGGCCTTAATAATTAGAAAAGGGTTTTAAAGTATATTATACTATGTTTGTAACAAGGAACCCCTAAAATAGTATTAAAAAAGCTAAAACATGGGGCCTGAATTTCAGACGAGGCGCGCGCTGTCTACTTGGAGGTTCAGGGGTAGTTATAAGTGGGGGGTATATAGGGGTTTAGGGTTCCCTTAAAGGGTTCTGTAGGGTCTGGGTTTAGGGGTTTGCGGGTTAGGGTAGCTATAATATAAGTGGGGTTATAAGTCCCCTAATCTTTGTTATAGGTATACTTAACCTACTTATAGCCCTACGTTTAACTAACCATGAACCTCCAAGTATTCTACAGAGTGTAGTGCTGCAGAACTTCGGATTTGGGGCTTTCAGGGTTCAGGGGTGAGGATCCAAAAGAGGGTTCAGTAAGGGTTCCTATAGAGGTCCTAAATATCGGGACCTTAATGAGTTGCAGATGGGCTTTAGGGTTTAGCGTCCAAAAGAGGGTTGAATAGGGGTTTCTATAAAGGTCGTATTGCTTTGGGGACCTGGGTTACTAGAACAGAGTAGAGCTTCAGGGTCCAAACTTAGTAGTATAGGGGGGTTAACAACTAGAACGTGGTTTTGGGGTAGATATTCAGAGCATAACCACATTTGTATGCCAGCATATAAATATATATATATATATATATATATATAGATACACACACACACACATATTGTGTTGTCATACTTAATTATATCTCTACATGCACGTTTATGTTCATTTTTACTTGCTTATGTACTTTCACAGGAGCTGCATGGGGAAAAGATCACGAAACAGTCAAACCTCCACCTTGTCTTGTCTGTACGACCCTGAGGCTATGTTGGCGGGCTGATTCAAACACGAGAATCCCCGTGACCCGCCCTTCACGAATCAGATCTAACCCAGGGTTTAGGGTTGAGGGTTCAGGGCCTTTATTAGGGTTCCTTATACGGATCCGACTATTTTGGGGATATAGGCCCAGGGTTTCTTAATCAGGTTCCTACATTAGCGCAGGCTCAGGGTTCAGAGACTCGGGTGCGGGACTTTAGAGTTCGAGATTCAGATGGCCCGGCCACGACGCGATCCAAGAGAAAACAATCGATCGATCCCGCCCTGATAGGAAGTTGTAAGGGGTTTCGGCTTTTGGTTAACTGAGGTTTCGGGTGGATATACTTGGAGGTTCATGGGTAGTTATAAGTCGGGTTAGAAGTCCCCTAACATGGGTTATAAGTATAGTTATAATTACCCTACTTATAACCCTACTTACAACTACCCATGAACCTCCAAGTAGGGTGTAAGCTTTGCTAGGGCTTTACCTCCAACGCGAAACCCCAGCCCTGAAGCCCCAGGCCCGCAATCCAAAACCCCAAACCCGCTTAAGAGCCCTACTAATACTAAACCCACCCTAAAACCAGACCTTCTAAACCCTAACCCTAAAAACTCTAGGCCCTATATACCCTAGACCATAAAACCAGAAAGCCCCTAAACCGCCTAAACCCAAAAGCCTGAAATAATTAGCCGTTGACTCACTGGCATGGGCTGATATGGATTGCGCTTTATCACCCGGGCCTCGCTGAGCATCACGCGCTCCTCAATATCATATCGGTTGCTGAACAGGAACATTTCTCCACATCGGAGCAATGCGGGAAGGTACACGTTGCAGAGTCGGAATGAAGAAGGGTTTTGCAGCAAGTTGGCCACCATCGAAGGCCGGCCAAAGGGATATCCCCTGCCGTCCGCATAGCAGCAAGTGCTGGCAGCTGCAGGATAGCTGACTGGCACAGCCCACCTCATTAAGGGCTATTTCTCCGGGTAGTATAGGGCTAGGGTTTTAGGGGTTCGGGCGCGTAGGTTCGGGACGTAGAGGGAACCGGGGAAGCGACAAGACACACAGCGGGGCACTCACAGCGCAGCCTAGTGGGCTAGACGGGCTAGGGTTCTATAGTAGAAGCCAGAAAGTTGGAACATCATGATCCTCATGGCGTTAAGGTAAAGTATAAGGGATCCTATAGCAGTAATCCTCCTAAAGCCATGTTCCAACTTTCTGGCTTCTACATGGGGGTTCGGGCTGGTCCAGGCCTCCTTCCACCCGATGTAATTAGGCTGCCCACCTAATGCAGCTCGAGAAAATCCAGACCATACTGAAACCCTAGACCCGACACCCCTAACCCCAAAGCCAAAGCCCGGAACCCCGAACCTTACTTACAGCCTACAGGAGCATCTATACTCCGTCCATCTGGGTGGTTGTCGAAATTATGGTCCCTCTTTGGGTCCCTATTATAATATGGCACCTATTATTTAGGGTACCGAAAAAGGGACCCTAATTTTGACAACCGTCCATCCGTATTCTGGCATGTTTGGGAGCCGAAGGCCCTGAGCCCTCGAGCCTCCGGCCGACAGTACCGCGGGCTCTCAGCCCTTTTAGGCCTGAGGGTTAGGGTTTAGGGTTTAGGGTTTAGGGTTTTAGGGTTTTAGGGTTTAGGGCATCAGCATAGCAATTCTTCTGAAACATTCCACTTGCATACGAACTTCTGGCAATGCTACCCCCCTATAAACCCCAAACCCCTAAACCCTAAACCCTAAAAGAGCAGCCAAAAGAAACCCTAAGCCCCAAACCGTGGAGCCGTTCAGACCTAACCCCTAAACCTCAAACCCTGAACCCTAAAACCTAAACCCTAAACCCCTAAACCCCTAAAGCCCCAAAGACCTGCCTGGCACTGCCTTTCTAGGAGGCTGCCGCTTGCACAGCTGCCCGCCCGCACCCTGAAAGAACAAAGCAGGCAAAGGCGAGTTTAGGGTTTCTAGGCTTTAACCCAAGGGTAAAAAGAGGGACCCTTAATATGGACCCCTACCCTATAATGGGCTATGTAATGGGTATATAACAGCCATACTAAGGGTATATACCTAAAGGTCCTTACTAAGGGTCCCTCCTTTTCCCCTTGGATTTACAGTAACCAGGGAGAAACAAGTATAAACTTGTATTTCATAATGGCTCCTTTAAGAAAAAAACAGTACTCAAGTATGGTACTCCGAAGCTCAGGTTTATGGATCTTTAGGGTTCCTGCAAAGGGTCCTAGTCCTAGGGTGTTTAGGGATTTAGGGTTTAGGGGTTGAGGGTTCAGGGTTTAGGGCCAGGGTCTACGGCTTAGGGCTCCTTTAAATGATCCTGTTGATATCCATATATAGAAGGGTTTTAACGACTTGGGGTTTGATGATGATTTCGGCTTCAAGAGTTTTAGTGTGGGTTCGGGTATTAGAAAGCTCCCTTAAACCCTAAACCCCCTACCCTATGAAGCCTTGAAGCTCAGGCTCCAGTACCCTCTTCCATGAGACGAGGGTCGTGAAAACTTTCATAGTTCCTAAGCCAATAATAAACATGACGGCGGGGGGCTGCCAAACCCTAAACCCGGTTCCTAAGGTTCGAAACATAGAAGCTTTTGGATTCCTAAGCCGGGGGTTACATGAGGTCATGAAGGTTTAAGGGCACTGAAATTCCCAAACATCAGGGTTTAGCGGGGGGGGGGGCTTCAGGAGGTTTTGGGGGGAGGGGGGCTTAGGATGTCCAAACCGGATTACATCGGGCAGTTAACTCCTAAACATGAGGGTGTAGGACTCCGAAACCCCTGATCAAAGCCTGTAGACTCTACTTGAAGCCGCCGCGCAGCCTACAACGTCCTTCTGTGCTAAATGCTTTCTTGCGGACCGAACACCAACCCTACTATAGCGTGTTTTAGAGCCAAGGGTCATACCCTACCATGATGTAGGGCTCTGGGCCTTGAGGTATATCCTGGAACTCCAAATCCGAACTCCGGAGCCCTGCAAACTCGTTTGGGGCCCCAGAAAAGCACATAAGCAAAAACATGGATAGGGATATCCCATATAAACCCCTGATAGTGAAACCCAACAAGTTAGGGATTTCTCCCAAGAAGTTAGGGATATCTCCATAAAATGCTTATGCTTTTGTGCTTTGTTGGCCCCTAAGTGTTGGGACGAGACAGAACCGGGGCCGCGGCGGATGCCAAGCATCGTTACTGTCGTAGCCTTGAGGCTGAGACCCAAAGGGTCCAAAGTACCATTATGGTATATACTTAGACCCCAAGATACCCTATGAGTACATACCAGAATGGTACCGAAGTACCTATATGGTAGGTTGCAGGGTTTATATATTAGGAATTGCTATCAGGATTTGGGAAAGTATCCCCCATAACAGTACGTAGGACCCGTTGGGAGAGGCTTTGGGGTTTGAGGGTGTGGAGTTTGAGAGACTTCGGCGTTAGGGTTTGGGTTTAGGGTTTATGGTTTAGGGGGTCTTAGGGATTCAGGTTTAAGGCAGTGGGCTTTGGGGCAGAGAGCTGCAGGTTTAAGTAGGCCGGCACTTCGGAGCCTTTGTAGTGGTCTATAACGTCACATCTTTCCTACTGCGAATGCTGCTTCAGGGTTTATTGAGAGGCAGAAGTACATAAGCTGGGGCCCAGAAGGCCAGAAGTCATGTATTCCCGTTTCTTTAATCGAACACAACCCCAAAATGATATCAAAGCTTGGATCGCGACATCTCGAATGCCCCAGTCAACCATAAATCCCTAAGTCCAAACCCGAACCCCAAAAGAAGAAAGCCCTAATCCCAAAACATTGAACTATATCTCCCTTAGAGCCATAATGGAAATATTGTATTTGTTGATATTCTCTTGGGTTTTGTATGAACAAAAATCAAAAAACATAATTCCTAAGGAGACTACAGTGAATGCACACCAGGGCGCCAAAGGGAGTGCTGTAGTTCAGTGCTCGGAGCTCGATGTCGAAGCTGGCGCAGAGGCAGCCTCAGAGCAGTCTCTGTCGTGGCTTAGTGGTTTTTAGGGCTTAGGGTTTATAGGGTTTAGGCTGAAAGGTTTCAGTTTTGTATTCGGTTGTAGGGTTTTTGGGTTGAGGGCTAGGGTTCTTACCGGTAGCAGTTCTACGAATACCACTGCGCTTCTACGGCTCGGCCTGCTACTCGCGACAGTGGCGGCTACTTACTTGGAGGATCATGGGACTTAGTAAGTAAGGTTATAAGTACCTTAATTGGGGTTATAAGTACTTATAAGTATAGCTACCCTAACCCTAATTATAACCCCAGTTACTAAGTCTCATGATTCTTTAAGTATGCGAGAGGATGACGACAATGCCCGTGATGTTGCGGAATTGTAAGTTTGAGGCTGGATGACCTCTGATGACCATGTTGGTGGCAAGCATCATGAACAAACGAACAACGATGTTGCTTCGGCCTACTCTTTCTGGTCTAGATCGTGATGGCTGCGGTGACGTTGAATGAGGGTTGTCGGTAGTGTCGCTGGCGGTGGTGTCGACATGGATGATGAACATGAAGCAGGTCCTCATGTTGCTGCTGATGATAACAAGTTGCAGGTCAAATGGGATGAAGTTGACAAATACTCATAATGCCGATGGTGATGACGATGGAGTGAACAGCTACGATACTTACGATATTTCTCATCAGGTTGCTGATGCTGCTAAGGATGTTGATGCTGGCGTTATGCTCGTAGCGAGGATGTGAAGCGCGAGCCACCAAGGGGGCTTTGGACTTAAGGCTCTGGGAGACTAAGGTTTGACGTTTGGTGTTGACTTCTCATGGCTTGCAGCATTGCCAATGCCGGCCGTTGCGGTTTCGACTACGATCTCGGCTCCCCCCCGGAAAAACCCTCAACCCCAAACCCTAAACCCCAATGCCCTAAAGCCCTAAACCCTAAACCCCAAACCCGACACCCTAAACCGAATAACATGAGCTTTTCGGCGCAACGAATGAAGCCCTGAGATCGGCTCAGCTGCTTGTAAGGATGAACAGAGGGCCACAGGAATTGGACTTTGAAGTAACCATTGGGAACAAGTGTAGACTTTTATTTCATAATGGTTCCTTTAAGGAACAGGTAGCAAAAAAAACTTCAAGTATGGTACTCCAAACCCAGGGGAATGGAACCCTAAAGATGTACAATAGCATCTTCAGGGATCAAAGCTTCCTCGCAAGACGAGGGATATGGGTGGTTGTCAAAATCAGGGTCGGGTACCCCAAATAATAGGTGCCGTATTATAACAGGGACCCAAAAAAGCACCATAGTTTTGACAACCACCCATATGGCAAAGAGGACATGCCCGATCCCTAAACCCCTAAACCCTGAACCCTAAACCATGTGCACGCTGCTCATTTTTCCTCGCCTCCCAGTGTCTTTGTGGGACTCGCGGTCATGCATACCCAAAGAGCCCGGTATCCCCGGTTTGAGCAGGATGTCGTAAATCATTAGGTTATCCCTCGTATTCCTTACATGGTGGGTTTGGGGCTCCCGCGTTGTCTCCGTTTCGTGGGGTACCGTGCTCAGACGCCTTACCTCACGGGTGAGGCTTCGAGGTGCCCGGAAGTTTATCCCTCTAGCCGGAAAGCCTTGGTGGCGTGTCGGGATCAGGAACCCTAAATCGAAGCTATTGTGGTTGGATGTCTGCAGAATTTCAGCTAGCCCCGGGCACCAAACAGATCTCTCGGATTCGGGTGGTCAGCTGCTGACAGAGTCGTCGGCGCTGCAACCTGTGCCGTAGTTTCCGAAGGGCGGCAGACTTTTCGACGAAACCCGCTGAGCCACCGAACCCAAGCTACCCTGAGCTCGCCGCAGTTGCGAACCCCACTTATGTTCGGCGATTGCCTGCCGACATTCCTTACTGACTTGAGCTACTGTACTATAACATGCCGTTTCCAGAATTCTCAAGCAGCCTCTTTGGGTTCTATGCTATAACTGCTATAACATGCCTCTTTGATAGACTATACTTACTGGTCTATAGTAAGATAGGTAGGTACTGGTCCTGTAAAGGGATCCTTTCAGTGTTCCTTGCAGGGCTCTTTGAAGGCATCCCTCAAGGGTGTCTATAAGGGTACTATAGCATTTAGGGTTCCTTTCAGGGTGCCGCATAGGGCCTCAATGCTAGTTAGCATCCGCTGAAGATCCTCGTTAAGGGGCGGGGGTTGTTGTTCAGGGGTCTACGTTCTTGTAAAACCTTAAGCCCCAAACCCTGAATCGCTGATACTGCAACTGCGTCCTCAAACAAAGGCAGCAAAGGCACCACTTTGGGTCGACGATATCTCCTGCGGCTGGGTACTCAGGAAGTAGTGAGGGTTTGGGGCGTAGGTCAGTTTAGGTCCATGGCGACGGTAGGGTAACAGGTACCTGTCTTCAGTTTAGTCTATCTACTTGTGTAGTGTGGTGAGCTGTGCTAACCTCTATCGTGAAAATTGTAACCCATACTTCTCAACACCCACAACAAACTTCAACATTCTCAGGGATGCTTCGGAGATTTAGCTGCGGAGAACATTGGCGCAGCTTTCGGCATGCATGCCCACACAAACCTTGCGGGTCCGTCTGCTCATCTACATCTACATATACATGTACCTGTACATACATATAGACATACATATACATAGAAATAAGTATGTACATACACATACACATACACAACTGTAAACATAGGTAAACATAGAAACAAATAAAAAATAAATGAACAAATACACACACATAAGTTTGCTCAACCGATATGGACCTCATCCTTGTGTACATATTTTCAACAAGAATCCTTAAGCCAATTTTCAGACATCCCGCAGGCCCTTTGTTTGGCACCTCGTCCACTGTGACCTTTGCGCCTAGACCACTGGTGAGCCACTGCTCGTGCAGAGACCAGACCTTCGACGAGGGCCGTTTTAGCAGAAAAGGCTTCCTTTAGGGGCTAGTTTAAGGGTTCCTGTAAGGGTTCTTTTCCGGGCTACTTTAAGGGTTCCTTTCATCGTTCTCGAATCGGTTCTATGAGGGCTTGAGAGTGACAGGGTTCGGCAGCTAAGCCCAACACTTACTTACCAAGACACCGTAACACAGGGAACTCGTTAGAAAAGCCTCGAAATCGGGCATCACTGGGCATCCAGAGGGCCCCCAGAAATGGTTACTGTGAGACGAAGTCGAAAAGCATAAGTGCCTGTCTTAAAGCTCAAGCACTCTCTACCCGGGAGAACTCGTTTGTATGGAGGCGAGCTGCAGTGACGCCAACTAGAGCCGCTCGGGCGAAGTTGACGGCGACCCTTGGTACTTGGTGGTTGGGTCTTCACTTGACCACCCAAAACCATCTGGTTCAAGGACAGGTTGCGGACAGTTTGGAGCTCAAGTCCCATGCCGCACATGCTATAGGGCTTTTCGGTATGCGACAATCACAGGAGCATACATGCCGAGTTCTGAAACCCCCGGTGAGACATTTGCTGTCACGGCTGAAGAAATGCAAGATGCTCGACAGAGTCGCGCTGGTAGATGGTCCCAGACAGCAACAACGGCTTCCTGGGCATTTCAGTTTGCCGGCCTACTAAACAAGTTCACTCGTCTGGGTTTCCAGAGTCAAAAGAGGCCGCAACGTTCTTCTAGGCTTGGTGGGATCACAAGTTCAAGGGCTCCGTTGCTGTGGCCGACGCTGCCGTCAACAGTGAAACTAGGATGGCTCATGGCTATATATATATATATATATATATATGCTCACCCCCCCCCGCAAGATCTACGCTTTCGTGGTTCTTGGGGATGGGGAGCACGAAACACTGCTATGCTCAAAAAATTCCAAAATTTCTAACCCTGAAACTCACGAAACACTGTAATGCTCAAAAAATTCCAAAAATTCCACAATTCTGGCATCTATGGCCAGGACGGGGGCAAATTCGTTAAAACTTGGGCATTTTTTGAGCATAGCAGTCTTTCGTGAGCTTTGAGGCAATGAAGAGTTGATTTTTCTTGAGCAGTACAGTGTTTTGTGAGTTTTAAACCACGAAACACTGCTATGCTCAAAAAATTCCAAAATTTCTAACCCTGAAACTCACGAAACACTGTTATGCTCAAAAAATTCCAACAATTCCAAAATTCTGGCATCTATGGCTAGGACGGGGGCAAGTTCCTTAAAACTTTGGAATTTTTTGAGCATAGCAGTGTTTCGTGAGCTTTGAAGCAATGTTGAAAAGTTGATTTTTTTTGAGCATTACAGTGTTCTGTGAGTTGTAAACCACGAAACACTGCTATGCTCAAACTTTGTGAGGTTTGAGGCTGTGAAAAGTGGATTTTTTTTGAGCATTACAGTGTTTCGTGGATTGAAACTCACAAAACACTGTAATGCTCAAAAAAAGCAAACTTTTCCAAGCCTTGAAACGCACGAAACACTGCTATGCTCAAAAAATTCCAAACTTTTAAGGAATCTGCCCCCGGCCTGGCCATAGATGCCAGAATTTTGAAATTTTTAAATTTTTTTGAGAATTACAGTGTTTCGTGAGTTTCAGGGTTGGAATTTTGGAATTTTTTGAGCATAGCAGTGTTTCGTGGTTTAAAACTCACAATACACTGTAATGCTCAAAAAAATCAACTTTTGACAGACTCAAGGCTCACTTTTTTTGAGCATAGCAGTGTTTCGTGGTCTAGAAATCACAAAACGCTGTAATGCTCACAAAAAATCCACTTTTCACAGCCTCAAAACTCATTTTTTTGAGCATAGCAATGTTTCGTGGTTTAAAACTCACAAAACACTGTAGTGCTCATAAAAAATCAACTTTTCCAAGCTTTGAAACGCACGAAACACTGCTATGCCCAAAAAATTCCAAACTTTTAAGGAATCTGCCCCCGGCCTGGCCATAGATGCCAGAATTTTGGAATTAATTTTTTGAGCATTACAGTGTTTTGTGAGTTTCAGGGTTGGAAATCTTGGAATTCTTTGAGCATTACAGTGTTTTCTGATGTCCAGGACTGGATATATTGCATCACAACATAATTGGGTGCTTGCAACCGTTGTCAAGGACTGGAAGTAATGTTTTATGTGCCTTCTGGAACAGCAACGGTTTTCATTACTCTTGTTTTATAAGTATGAACAGCCTTGCTTCATGTTTGGAAGGTTGCAAGAGCTCTCTTACTTTTTGCTGCAGACGAGCCTTCTTGTGCGCCCGCATATGCACATGAACCTTTCAACTCCAGGGGAGCTTTCCCATTTCTTATGAGGCAAAGAACAACTATTGGAGTATTGCTTCAAAACTAAACGCGCCCGCATATTCGACGGAATAATCAAACGCTAGAGCGATTAGGCCGCATCAGAATCGGACGCTTCACGAGCAGCGGGAAAGAGATGGCCCACGCACGCAGACGTTTTCGTAAGAAAGACAATAGTATATTTAGTATTAGAGGAATGTTGTTAAATAAAACACAATAAAATGCAAAAACACGAGGTTTTTTAGTATTACATGAAAAAAACTAGCACGCCCTCCAGCATTTCAGCTTCTCCAACACATAAACTACCATAAATCCACGGCCGAAATTCGGCGCCAGCTTTTTACACATATCAAACCCGCGCCTTGCAGCAGCACGGTTTGCATGCACAAGAGGTAAAGCACGATTGTATCGGTATTTACGGTGTTTTCGGTATATACGAGTAGTCGACCAATGTAGAGAAGCAACCTGTGGAATCGTGTGGAAGAGGCGGGTGTAGATCTTGGGGGGGTGGGGGGTGGGGGGGGGGGGGGGGGGGGGGGTGGTGGGGGGTGATATATATATATATATATATATATATGTATATACATATATATATATATATATATATATATATATACATATATATATACATACATATATACACATATATATATATATATATATATATATGTATATGTATATGTATATGTATATGTGGGAGGTTCTCTAAATTCGGGTTCCTTTTTGGGGGTTCTTATTATCAAGGTGCCGTACCATATCGGGGATATGAAAGTGGGCGCTAATTTGGCGAACTAGCCATATACATATATATATATATATATATATATATATATATATACATATACATATATAAATACATATATAGATATAGATACAGATATAGATATACATATATATATATATATATATAGCAATGATCTTCAAGCAGCTGTTGCTACCTTGATGTAGGCAAGAGCTCGTGATATTTCGGTCCTTCAGCGATGGACGGGGCACTGGCAACTACAATCTTCGGAATGATCGGTGCGACCTAACTAGTTCGATAAATCTACACACCGAACCAGCCAAAGACCCTTAACCCTATCTATCTATATATATATATACATATATATATATATATACTAGCCCCAAGATCCCCTGAAGATGCAAATGCGAGATCGCACTCGCAGACACCATAAATCCTGTGCCATGCATCATGATGCCGCGTGCCAGTTGAATCGGAATGCCAACGGACCGGATGCAGGCCCGATACCTGAAACGACTAACTTCGAACGTTATTTTGCATAGGTTGAGGTTTGTGGGATCGAAAACATGCAAGTTTTGTATCGAATACGAATCGGCGAAGGTTTCCCACATTGGAGTCACCCAAAACCCTGAAACCCGAAAGTTCCTCCTGTGGGTCGCTTCCGGGAGCCGTGTCACAGATTCTTCACAAGCACAACCACCGTTCTGGCTTGAGTTTGTTTCTGACACAGCCTGAACCTTCGTCTTTCACACCTCATGTTCGGCCCCCACAATCCGAATAAATGGCACACCTTACGCCTTACGCGAAACTTCAGAACACAGCCCCAAGACCTTGCGCTGCCGTGTAAAAACTAAATGTTCCGCCGTGTTCACCCCAGGCTTCTCCAAGACGCCTGAAAGCCCATTTACACCAAGACACAACCAGTCCAAACCTAAACTTCGAGCACTTGCCAAAGATCCGAGTTAAAAAATATTACGCCGAGTTGAAATGAGCAAACGGTCACAGCCCAACAACTTGATGCAGCTACCAGACAACAGATGAAGATAACCTTGCAGCCCCACATACGGAACTACAACAAAGCTCTTACCCATAGAGGACCCTTATCGAATCCTGTTGAGACCCTTTAAAACCCGTCCTGTAATGCCCCACACTTAAACCCACACAGCTCTTAGACACCCTTACCGGGCCATTCTAAAACCCGTTTTGAAACCATAACACCCTCTAAGCCCTTTCTGTCGGACCCGTAACCCTAGACGCTAACCTAAAGGCGCTCCACTCTACAAGCCCTAAACTCTACAAACCCTACGTAAACTCTAGCAACCCTAAACCCTGTAAACCCTAAGCTCTGTGAGCCCGATTATGAACCCTATAAGCACGACAAGCCGTAAACATCCTATGAACCCTTTGAATGAACTTTATAAACTCTATATGAGCCCTGCAGGCCCGACACGTTCTATGCTGCTCGGTGGCCAGAGTTGCTCGTGGCCAACAGCTTCCGTGACACCGGCAAGGGGAAACCTAAGAGTTTTGCAGGGCTCGTACATAGGGGATGGGTGGTAGGAGAGCTTAATTGTTCTGCTGTAAGGCTTGGGAGTAGATTTTCAAGGATCATCCAGTTTGAGTTGAAACAACAGCCGGCCCAAACCATAGCCCTGTAGCCTGAAACCATGAAACCCCCCTGAGCCTACAAAGCTTGACCAACCCAGCACACTTAAACCCTAAGTTTATTGAGTCCTATTCGTCTGAATCCCGCCTCATGAAAGCCAAGCCCACAAGTGCGACAGCCTCCACGTTACACTACCTACATCCTAACACACCCTTCCCCAACCGTAACCCCTAAAACCCTAATTTCTAAAACCCTAAACCTGGCAAGCCCTCTTGTTGCTATCCTAGCCAACATACCCAATTCTAACCAAAAGTTGAAAAGTTTGCTTTGCAGGCACTAAGTGATATATGGAAACCACAGCTCGGAACTCCAAAACGGCTGATCTTTTCGGGTTTAAGTAAAACCAAAACGCGAAATGCTGAAGTGGGCTTGTGTGCAGATGGCAGCAGGATTCCAGGGGATTCCGCCAGGGTGCAGATTTACAGGGCTTAGCGTCTAGACATGGGAGTTTCCGAGAATAGGGGACCCTAATATAGTACCGTAAACAGTAACTAGTAGGATCCTTATTATAAGGCCCCCAAAATAAGGTACCCCTAATTTTCGGAAACTCCCATGCTGTTGGGTTTTGCGGGATGTTAGGAGACCAGGGTTGAAGGTTAGAGCTTCGGCTTCAGGGTTCAGCCGCTGCAGAAGGCGTAGGTTTAGGCCCGGTTTAGGGTTTAGGGTTTAGGGTTTAGGGAAAGTTTAGGCATGTTCTAGCTTTGTCGGAGAGAGGCTTACAAGTTCCTGCTTTGTCTGTTAGGGTTCAGGGTTGAGGGTCCTGCATACGAGGTGCCCCCACCGAGACAATTCAGAACTTTGAAGGTGCGGAGGATCATCAAATGTATGATGTGTCTACATACGGACGATACAGGCGAAGCGGGCTTCATTCTACCTTCCACAGAACTCGTTTTGGTGGCCTTGAAACACAAATCACTACGCCTAAACCTGTACCAGAAAATTCAAAACTTCCGAAAGCAAAGAACAAACGAACCCCAAATACCAACTAAACAGTATTCAGAAACGAAACCGATAACACCCGACCAAAGATGAGCGTAAGCGACTCAAACTGCAGGAAGAGCGAGAGAGCCGCGAGAAGCCAGTGCACCCCAATCTCGGCTGCGAAGAGCACGCAAGCCCAAAATTCCCGAAAAAGGGCTTAAGACCCTAAACCCTAAACCCTAAGCCCTAATCCCGAAAAAGGGCTTAGGTTCAGGGTTGAGGGTTTAGGGAAGTTGAGGGTGTAAGGACAATACCATGCCGTTGGGCAGCCGGACAGCAAGTGTTGTCCATGGATCTCAAGCTTCCTACTTTTCATTTCCTCGAACCTCAGGGCACGAGGATCTACTGCAGAGGTCCCAAAAAGTACTACTGTTGATGATATAAATCCTGCATGACCCATAATAAGGAATATACCATAATTCCCATAGCTCAGGGCTCTCAAGGTAATGCAGGATTTACATCATCAACCGTAGTACCACCATGCCTGTATCAACATGGCTGTACACTCGTATATCCTGCACAGCCTACTCTGTTTTTGTGGCCCAGAAAACCCTAAACCCTAAACCCTAAACCCGATCTATCAGGGCCTGCCGGTTGGCTTTAGTGAGCTCTGGCAGTTCCGAGTCCGGGGGACCTGCGCTGAACGCTTGCGGGTTTAGGGCTCCAAAATGACAGGGTCCAAGCACCATTATGGTAGGTATGTTGGCCCCCAGAGTATATACTATTCCATTACTTGGACCCTTTGAGAAATTAAAACCCAAGACCCCTCACACATCACCCGACACCAAGGCCCCAAACTTTCAAACCCCAAACCCCGAAGCCCCGATGCTGTAGGATGCTTCAGGGCATCGGGGTGTGAGGTGCAAAGGGCTTCAGCAAAAGCTGTGGCGGTTCGAAGGTACGGGCTGCTGGTGTGTTCGAAGCAGCTGCGGGGGGTTAAGGGTTAGAACCTGTCTGGATAGACGTCTGGCTCTACTTGGAGGTCCATGGGTAGTTATGAGTACTTATAACCGCACTTAGAACTACCCCTGAACCTCCGAGTAGGCCCTAAAACCCTTTCCTTACAGGAACCCTCGAAGCCCTTCCAGCCCCCCTTGAGTCGAGCATCAATGGCATAGAACATCCGGAAAGGCCATCGGATGTCGGCCAGACCAGAGCTAGCGCAGTCCTCTGCAGCACCGAGGCTTTTGGTCTTTTTCTGAGATGTGACTATATATATATATATGTACAAGTATACATGCATCGCGAGAGTGACAGAGAGATAGGGATATAGAGTCCGTGAAACAAGAAGCAATACTACTACGAAAGTGATACATAGAAATTTTGGCTAAGTGAATAAGCAAAGGCAACACTGTCTGATTCAATCAAGCACAGTGGCAGTACACTCCGAAAACCCTGCAACAAGGCACGGGTACTGCATTGAACCCCCGGGTCTCATCTCATCCAAATATACAACTTGCACCTAGATACCTTGGGGTCTCAAGTGTATAACTCTAAGGCTCTAAGGACTCATATTTTTTTGCAAAAAGGCCATACCAACTGAGGCTTTTTGGCTATTAATTACTCACCGAAGAGTGAGTAATACTTACTTTGTTAGAATTTGGAGCCCCAGAGCTGCATTTTTGCAGAACGTCATCCCCCTCACGATGTAAACAGCGTCCGTCTTAACAACTGCACCTGCAAGCCTCTAAGCCTCCGACGCCCGACTGTACAAGTAAACACATGTGTATGTATGTGCATATAGGTGTGTGTGTATATGTATATATATATATATACACTAATATGCTTTTTGTAGACGTATGTATCTATTTTTGTTTGGCTTTAGGCGGGTTTGGTGGCTTAGAGTTTGGGACTTGAGTGCGTATGGGTTTTATCTACAGGTTGAGGGTTTGGTGGTCTCAGGTCTAGGGGTTTAAAGTTTAGGGCTTGAGGGTCTGTGTTTAATAATTATAAGGGTTGAGGGTTAAGGGATTGCAACATACCCACCACTCTCGTTGGGCGGCAGCATTTTGGGAGTGCTTGGGCACAGGACGTTACAACTGGCACCCCGAGCCATGAAAACCACGAAACCCGTCAGCCCTGAAGCCCTAAACCCCCCCAAACGCGAAATTCCGGAAAACAACCGATATTCCCACAACCTAATCTATATTCCCCCTGAGAGCCATAATAAACATAATGTGTTTAATACTCTCTTGGGTTTTATATGATCGAAAATGAAAATAATTCCTAAGGAGACTATAGTATTTAATTCAATAACGGCACAATCCTATATCCCGAAACGGCTAGCCCTCCTAACGTGTGCCTCCATGAGGAACATGGAGGTGCGGCCACAGAAAAAAAGGTGGCAGCAAATCAGCCCGCGCAGCACGCAGGCGGCCGAACGAATGAGGAACATATGCCTAGGCTGCGGGCTGTTAGGCTTTAGGGCTTTAGGGCTTTGGGGCTTTAGGGCTTTGGGGCTTTTGGGGCTTTGGAGGCCTAGTGTTTAGGGTTTAGGGCTTCAGGGCTTTGGGGATTTAGGGCTTCAGGGCTTTGGGCATATAGGGCTGAGGGCTGAAGGGCTTTGAGGGTTTAGGGGTGTTAGGGCGTCAGGGGTTTAGGGTTGAGGGCTGCCAGGCTTTGGGGCTTCGGGGCTCTGAAGAGCTTCCTTCAATGAATGATACAGGTCTTCTGCAGATTTTTCAACTGGGGTGTGTTCCTTAGTTGAAGAGGATTGGGCTCTCGGAAGAGCTAGCTCAAACTTGCACACCAAGCCACGGATTCGCCAGCCGCCACTGGACAAACAGGGACAGGGAAGCTACCTCAGTCTGCTTCTTGTCTCAAGCAAGGGCCTCAGTTTTTCGTATACAGAAACTGCCAGGGGGATCCTAAGCCTGAAACCTTACAACTTACAACCTGTAGCCTCGAATCGACAGATAGGCGGGGTTCCTAGCCCAGCAGGGCTGCTTACTAACATTAGGTCATTTTCGGTTAATAAAGCTGTGTATTTATGATAAGTAGACTCCTGTCGACTGTGATGCACCGTTTGGGACGTCTGAGCAGCGCTCTCGGAACATGGAAGTGAAACGATCAGAACTCATCAGGACCAACATGTACGTATACCTGGCTGTGCGTATGTATGTATACAGAAAGAGAGCACGAGTGTGTATCATGTATGGTATAACGATAGGCATCTATAGTAACAACAAATATAGTAAGCTTGGCTAACAACCATAGTAACCATTGTGATACAGCAGCCATACACATTTGCTCTGCAATGACTACTTGCATACATATTTGTGTCTAAATATATATATATATATATATATATATATATATATACACATGTATGTATATATATATATATATATACACACAGCTACATACATATATATATATATACACACAGCTACATACATATATATATATATATATATACATATATAAATATTACTACATGTGTATAACTGTGAGTATATCTACACATAAACGTACATGCATGATTGCTGTGGGCTTTCTCCCTGACGAACCGCAAGGCCGCCCAAAAAAGCTCCTGAGCCTTCGGAGACGGTCGGCCTGTGAAACGGTCGATGATATGAACCCTGCGTTACCCATAATAAGGAATATTTGGGGGGTTCCTTTAAGGGGACCTAAAGGGTTTTTAGGGTTTAGGGATATGAATCCTGCATCACCCATAATAAGGATTATGCCCATGATTTTCTTAGTTTAGGGTCCTTAGTAATAAGGAATATAGCATAATTTCCCTAGTTTAGGGTCCTTAAGGTAATGCAGGATTTATATCGTCAACAGAATCACCGGCTGGGGCTGAAAGTGTAGCGTACTTCCCTTTGGTTAGTAGGGAATGAAAGGGGCCTTACAAAGGGGTCTATAAGGGATAGCATAAGGGATCTATAATGGTACGATAATATGGGGGCCTTAATAATCCTATAGCTTACCTTTGGTTAGTAGGGAATGAAGGAATGGGGTACAAGTATAGCTACTATTACTAATTCCCTACTAACCAAAGGTGAGTGTAGGGACCTTAGAACTCAGAACAAGGGCGGGACCTTAGAAGTTAGAATAAGGTACGGACCACAGAAATTGGAGTAAGGTTGGGACCTTAAGAAATAGGGTTGTGAGGGTTTCAGGTCAATAGGGCGAGGAAAGTAGAAAACCCTACGGAGTGCCATCATTGCTGGTTCAAGACCCGAATATTTGGGGGGGTTAAGGCGTCGACCCTAAACCCTAAACCCCAAACCCTAGACCCTAAACCGTTAGAAAGTTCCAAGTCAAGTGCAGGCAGGCTGCGAGCTGGCATGAGGCAAACCAGTAGTTGTGATCCACATCGATTTCGAAGGAACCTCACTTGGGTGTTCAGGGGTAGTTGTAAGTTAAGTGGGGTTAGAAGCCCCTAATATTGGTGATAAGGGTAGTTACCTTGCTTATAACCCTACTTATAACTGCCCATGGGCCTCCAAGCAGTACCCTAAACCCAAAGCCCTGGGTCCTAAACCCTGAGCCTTGAGGCCGACAAAACAACAACAACAAGACATCCTCACACCCAGCAATCCGAAAGCCCCAAAAACATGCCCAACAAATCCTAAGATGCCCAAGAGATCTCCCCTGCCTCTTGCAGTTCATCCCTGAATGCCCCTCTGCGCAGTCTGCTCAGGTCATGACCAAGGTTAAGATAGAGGGCTTGGGGTGTCGACACAGAATGTCGTGGTCCCCATGGAGCTCGGTTTAGGGCTTATAGGACCCCAGGAAGTAGAAACCACTATCGGTCCAATATCCCTCCAACACACAACTTCAAACAAACCTCGGGACACCCCTCAGGTCAATTTGTACAGACATCAACATGTGAATCCCAAACGCTAAAAACCTCCACTCAACAGCCTCAAACCCTACACTTCATGATCAAAACCTCAATCCCAAAACATCCCCCAACCCTGAGGTGTAAACCCTGAACCCCAGACCCCAACAGAACCCTTACACCCTCGCTCAACCAAAACACCGCGTTTTTTTTTCAACTTCGAGGTGCAGAGGAAAAGGCTCAGTGAAGCTTGCACCGCACACAGGGCGCTTCGGACGGCTAGTTGCCTGCGCACGTTTAATATAGGGGCCTTAAAATTAAAATAGAGTTTGGGGTTAGTTGTACTATAATTATACCCATGGTTTGAGGTTATTTGTACTTTAATTATAACAAGGAACCCCTCAAACCATGTTCTAACTGTGCAGGCACGATTATCTTGCATGGGGTGTGTCTTCAGTTTGGGGCTCCGGCGTCGACGTCTCGGCTTTGCGTGGGCTTGAGGCGGGATCAAAGTTTAGGGTTCACGGCTGCTTTCCTCAACTGAGCCCGTTCTGTTGGCATCACACGGGGTCCCAAGTCGGGTCGGCATATACTGACAGGAGGCCAACGGGGGGGTTTAAGATTCTCGGGGTAGGAAATCCGTAAAACAAAACCCCATAATTCCTAATCCATCCTAATCCCGGAATCCCTACTAAACCCCCATAGGCTAAAACCCCTTTTGGCCTCCTATGATATACTGCAATAGCTGAAGAGGAAACCGTAGTCAGACGCCTGGGTGGGGTCGTTTCGCAAGGCGGCAGAATAGCAAGAAAGAGATCGGAGGAAATAGAAGTCTTATTTAGACAACCCTAAACCCTAAACCCTAAACCCTAAACCCTAAACCCTAGATTTAGAAGGGGCCCCCACCCTGTAATATTGGCATAATAGGAATATACTAGGGCCCTAATATAATCCTTATAGTCACTATTACAGTGTGGGGGCAGCTTCTAAAGTCTTATTCCTTAAACCTACCTTTGGGTTAGTAGGGAATGGAGGAAGGGTTGTAATAGTAGTTATAATTGTACCCCATTCCTCCATTCCCCAATAACCAACGGTAAGTCAAGGGTTCCCAAAGGTAGCTCTAGTACAGTATATGTCTTTTCTAACATCTCTGGAGGGTGTTGGGGAGTGACGAAGTCTGACCGGGTGCGGCAATGATCTCCAAAAGATACGGGCAGCCTCTACCCTACCCTACTCTTTCAGTTCCTCAGTGGGAAACGCTCAAACAAAAATGGCAATGAGGACACTACTTGGGAACCGCGCTGAAGGCTCACAGCTTCCAGCTCTTGCACTTCTGGTTTGGGAGTTGCCGGCAGGCAGTTGCGCCCAAACCCCTAAGCCCAGTAAGTCCGGCAAGACCCATAACCCATAACGGTTTAGGGTTGAGGGTTTATGGTTTAATTCTGAATGCGAGATACAAAAACCTTATCCCAATAAAGGAAAATCTTGACAGCCCACAACTGCAAACCCACCGTAAACCCTTGACCCTCAAATCCCGGACAACACTTCTGGGGTCGAGAAGCCGTATGTTGGCCAGATCAGAACAAGTGGCTGCTTATGTAGGTTCCTACGTTAGCATCAATCAGACTGATGAGCCCCAGAAAATAACAACCCGAAAGCCCTGAACCCTGAACCCCTAAACCTCTAAACCCTAAACCCTTAAACCCGAAAGCACGGGACCCTGGAAATCAGAAGATCCGACATAGGGATATACCACACAACCGCGCCTGTAATGAAGCCCAATAAGGTAGGGATATCCCCATACAACATTTATGCTTATGTCCTCTTGGGTCCGGTGATGATAATCCGAAGATCTGACATGCCAAATCTGCACAGCTCAGCGTGGTGTGCCTGTGTCCCCACGCCAGGGACCACCAGCCGAACTTGAAACTCTTCCATCTTATCATCTTAGGGCCCTAAACCCTAAAACCCTAAACACCCTAAACCCTAAAAGCTCTAAACCCTAAACCCCTAAGGCCCTAAGGCCCCTAAACCCTACTCTTCCATCTTATCATCCTCGGGCTTAGGGTTGATGGTGGTTTGGGTTGTTGACTTTCGGGGTTAGTAGGGCTCAGGGTTCATATTGGATTAGAGTTTCCGTCTTATCATCTTCGGGCTTAGGGTTTAGAGTCTTGGGTTCTAGAACTTCGGGTTTGGGGTTTCAGGCTTGGAGAAAACCTGGAAACTGAACTATACACCACGTCGCTGAAGGGTTGCGCTCAATCTCTATGCCCATGCTGGAACCTTGTGAAACCTGCACAATCCTCTGGGAACGAAAGAGAGGGTAGGGGGTTGGGGGCTTAGGGGCTTTGCGGGCCCATGAAATCTAAGGAAGGTGGGCCAAGACAAGACGTCAAGGCTTTATGCTTAATATTGTTCGTAGGTGTTGCAGAGGCAACACTACAAGACCTCTGCATCACGCAAGAACAGCCCTACTAGACCAAGTCTACAAGAAGCTACTAAGAGACAAAGTCTGGCGTCGTAGCCATCCCGACCAAGCTTGCTATCCTAGGTTAAGAAACCGTGGTCCTATAACCCCCCAAATGGTAGGATTCATAAAAGGAACCCTAACAAAGGCCCAAGGCTTCTTCATCAGGCTCCTACATTAGACTGAGGACCCTCTCAACCTGAGTCTGAAACTCTAATCCATGCTGGAGACTCGGAGCCCAAATGCGGCTTGCGGCGCGTGAGGGGACTAGGTCGGTTAAGGGTTCCGGGTTTAGGCCTTGGAGTTCAGGGTTCAGGGGGCTTCAACACAATACGGGCTTGGAGCGTGATCGGGTCGAAACTTCAGTGCGACATCGCAACGGAACCATTCTGAGCACAGAGCAAGAGGTTCAGGATCTGTAGCGGCTTGCGACTCTCATGTAAAGCAATCCTTGTGCTCAGTGCTCCCCGAAAACTGCGAAAGCCATGCATGCACCCGAAGTATGCCCTGACCAGGCCAAAACCAAAGCAGAAAAGGCCATAGATAAGACACATCTGAACCCTAGCATTCTCTCCACCTCAAACAAAGAACAACTGAGTCCGAAACCCCAAACACCCAGCCTAAAACCCAAACCCTAAACCCCAAAAGCCTCGAAAGCCCCAGAAGCCCCTAGACCCTAAACGCACGCAAAGCCCCAACAAAAACCCCCGACCCAGAACCCCATAAACCCCGACGATCTTGCTCTCAGCATCTGACGGCCGACGCTTCCAAGGTCTCCACCGACCTTTCAAAGCTCAGACTCTGACAGGATCTAGGTTGGGCTTTTCAAGCCTTTGAAAAATATTAGTGAATAAGATCCTCTTAAGCCCAATGAGGGGGAAATATGAAATGTCCCAAAACCCTACCTAGGGATGTATATCGAAGTGGGGTGAAGGGTTTAGGGTTTACGGGCCTTTGGGGTTTAGATACCTTAACCCCAAAATACCCTACCTGTTGTATAAAGGAATCATGTTAGGGGGGCCCTAAAAAGGTAGGTGCCTTAGGGTCCAGGTATCGCGTAGGGTTTCGGGTTTGAGGGTTTGGGGGCTGTTAGCAAGCCAAGGCTTGGGCTCAGATGCAAACCTGCACCGCAATCAACCCCAGTTGGACTTTTACCCGGCTCTTCTACTCGTCTTTGGGCCCTAAATCCTATCCCTAAGCCCAAACCTCAAAGCAAGCCACCACGCGAATCGTACCCAAAGATGTTCGGATGTTGATGATTGTGGTCATGGTGTTGAATATTCTGAGAGAAGAGGATGAGCATTAGTTATCCGTCATTCTTTGGCTTCTCATGGAAAAGATGGGCCTGACGATCTTGATGGTAACCTCTGCGATGACGATTACGAAGGTTGAACTTTCTTTGACTGCTCCTGGTCCTCCTCCTTGTGACGTTGCTGTTGGGTTTGGGGTGCGGGTTTTGGTTTCTGCTGTCGTGCTGGTAGATAAGGGCTGCTTTCTTCCGTACTCCTCGGTCAGTCGCAGTGAAATTGACGGCATTCAAGGACTAGACCCTAAAGCCCTAAAACATTGCCACTGCGTGGCTGCCCAGTTCCCTTGGGAATTGAAAGTGAACCATTTGGATGATATAGGGACTTCAAACAAAGGTTCTTACAGGAAGTCTTTTTTCAGCCAACTCGAATTAAAGGTTTGAAGGAAGCCCAAACACTAAACCCAAACCCCTAAACCCGTCAACGCCTGAAATTCCGCGTGCAGAGCCGCGCCGTTCCATTGGACCGAAGGCACCTCGGGGGATGATCTCAAGAAGTGGCGTTTTAGGGTTTAGGGTTCAAGAATTAAGCCGTTTAGGGAATATGGGGTTTCATGTTTCGCATCCTCATAACGAAACCCAAACCCACAACGCACACGGACCAAAACCTTAAGGAGACCAATCTGCACCAAAACCCCAAATACAAGCCCCTCTTGATGTAAATCTCTGCCTGGCACAGACTTCGGCATGACTCATACATGAAACTACTTACAGTTCATATTCAATATGCATATATTCCCCTATCCTATCTAACTCATGTACAAAAACATGTATATGTATGTATGTATGTATGTATGCATATGCCACTTTGTGAACCTGTTTCCGCCGGTAGAACCCTGAGCCGTAGACCCACAGCCTGCAAGCATCTCCTACTTCCGGGGCTGGAGCCATGGACAGCGCGGAGGGAGCGGCCGCCCGGGTGATGTTCCTTGAGATGACTTCAGGGATGTCACAGAGTTTCTCAACGGATTCTCCAAGGTCGCAGGAAAGCTCCCGTGGGTTCAAGACTTGAGGATATTGGCTCTAAAGTCGTGCTTTGCCGGTCCCAGGCCGTGCAAGGAATCGGGAGTTTAAGCTGTCAGAAGTCTACGAAACTCGAAGAACCCAACCTGTAGCACAACATATACTCGTAAAGCTTGCATCGGGAGAAGAGTCCCTGCATGCACTGCACGCCTGAGTTATTGTTTAGAGGCACACTCTCTTATGCTCCCCATACAGCTTTGTAAGACCCCAGCTGCTATGTATGAAGTGACCTCTTTACCTGTACAAAATTCCTATGAAGCCCTTGTTTGCTTACTGAGTTCCTTGTACTAGCACCTGATCAGGGGAAGTTCCGAGCTGCCTCAGAAAATCAGAGGTCCTTCGTTATAAGGGCTTTACTAGCTTGCATAAGTTCTTTTTGAGTGTTGAAGATACTCTTAAAACAGTCCGAGTGTCGTAAACAAAAACCAAATGTTGTGGATATCACTACTTTTGCCAAGCGTCAAGCGATAACCCAACACCCTTCATTCAGACCTGTGTACAAATCGAAAGATCTTCCTTACTTGGAGGCATGCTGGGTGCATTGGAACCTACTCTTTGGGGTCTGTTTTCCACGGCCCCTGTCTCTATCTTCCGACCGGCGGAGTGGTGTTCGTGGGCCCTAACCCGTAGCAATCTACCCCGAAAACTGCCCCTACGCCGTGAACGAAGACTCCTAAAACCTCCGCCCGAACCTCGGTCCTCGATATCTCCTTAGAAAAAGCTTACCTTTGGTTAGTAGGGAATGGAGGAATGGGGGTACAAGTATAGCTACTATTACTACCATTCCTCCATTCCCTACTAACCAAAGGTAAGAAAGCTCCCAGGCCAAAGTCCTACACCTCAAGTCTTGGACCTCAACAGCCAGTCCCCAGGTTCGGCCCTAAACTCTGCACATGAGCCATTTTGCCCGAGCCGTGAAAAAGGGGCAAGTAGTGCTCTAAGCACGGCAAGTGTTCGTGTACTTCGTCTAAGAAAACCTTCTGATAATCCTCTCTGACATCACATAGTCAGCGGTAATCAGCGTGTGAAAACTCCCCTGATTCTGTAAGTATTTCTGCTGGCCACTGGACCCGAAAACTCAAGCCCAACAATCACGAGCTGAGATGCATGGGTGTGTTAGCAGCCGTCGTGTGCAAGAGGAGCCAAAGCTCTTCTGCCCAACCACCGAGGACCTGATTGGGCTTAGGATTCCGGGTGTTTAGGGGGGTTTTGGGGTTTAAGGGTTAAGCGCTTAAGGCTTAGGATGGGGCTTAGGAACCCTCTTCTCCTTCTGCCCGTTTAGAAAAAGAGGATTTAGGGTGTTTAGGGGCTTTGGGGTTTAGGGCTTAAGCGCTTAGCTTAGGATTCAGGTGCTGGGGTGCTTAGGGTCTTCGGATTTGAGGCTTGGGTTTTAGGGTGTGGCCGGGAGGGCGGTTTAGGATGTAAGGTTTTGTTATGGGGAGAGTGAAGCATATAGCAAAACGGGATCGGGGGTTAGGGTTGGGCTTGAGTGTGCCCGAAACCGTATCATAAATGCTACTGTCTATGATGTCGGGTGCGCAAAGCACTCCGAACCACTGAAGCCCCAATCGTCAAACATGACAGATGTTAGAATGCGTTTAACAAGCTTGCCGCAGCCTGTGCTGGGAAGGGTCAAGGGCAAGTAGGAGAAAAGGTGTGATGCATAAGGAGCATCCCAAAACCCTGTCCTAGCTTTAACTGCTGTGGTGCTAAAGCTACACCCTAGCTCACGGGCACAAGAGAAGTAGCTAAACAGGTTTGGTACGACCAAGTTTCATTTATGGCTTATAGGGCCTTGGGGAACAAAGCTGTAGAGGCTTACGGTTTTGCCCAAAAAAAGCCTGTGGGCTTCGGGTTTTTGGTCATTCGGCCTGATGATGCTGAACACGAGTTGGGACATGTGCAACGATTGACAGACAGACTGATGCCAACACATGCTGCAACGGTACGGCCAAGCGACATCAGCCAAAACCGAGGAACCGAAAACAACATCGGCCCTAGCCGGAAAGGCAAGCAAAGCCACCACCAACATCGACAACCACCACAACATCGATGGTACAACAGCCTAGTCACAACAACAGCCGCGCTAGCAGGAAAGTTACCTTCGGTTAGTAGGGAAGGGAGGAATGGGGTACAATTATAACTACTACTACTACTACTACTACTACTACTACTACTACTACTATTACTACCATTCCTCCATTCCCTACTAACCGAAGGTAAGGAAACACCAAGGGCAAGCACCACAGCAGCGCCACGAAAAGTGAAGAGCACAGAGACGGCGATGTAGTGATGCCAATGCACACCCTTTCCAGGAATCTAGATTCGAGTGGTCCTTGCATCTAAGCCATGAGTCAGGAGCCTGACTGAAGAGACTATGGGTATCAAGGATGTAGACTGTACTACGTATAGGGGCCTCAATGACTAGAACAGGGTTTTGGGGGTTCCATTTATTCTAAAGAGAGCGCGCTGCTACCACGACAGGGGGGCCCAGCACTTAACCGCGACACCGGAAAAACCTACCGCGACAAGGCGTCGCACACCAATGTGACAAGCTGGCAAGTTTTTTTCCTGTGTTCCTTGGGCAGTTAAGCTCAGCACTACAGCGAGTGAAAACCTACGGAAACTTCAGAGACCTAGGAGCGATCACCACGTGTATATCACTATGATCGCGGAAGATCTCGACAGGAATGCCAAACGCACTCCTCACTTCTTTGGCTTCTTTGCCTGAAGACGGTAAAGGAGAGACGGAAAGGCAAGGATGAGAAAGGAGAGGCGAGCAGTGAGAGACAATTTCGGGCATAAAGTTTTAGAAGCAGCAAAACAAAAAAGCAGAAACTTGCAAAAAAAACAATTTCAGGGTGCTAAAACTGAATTTTGAAGCAAAGGAGAGTAAAGGAGAGAAGCAAATACGAGGAGAAAGGAGGCGAGCAGTGAGAGACAATTTCGGGCATAAGGTTTTAGAAGCAGCAAAGCAAAAAACAGAAACTTGCAAGAAAAAACAGTTTCAGGGTGCTAAAACTGAATTTTGAAGCAAAGGAGAGTAAAGGAGAGAAGCAAATACGAGGAGAAAGGAGGCGAGCAGTGAGAGACAATTTCGGGCATAAGGTTTTAGAAGCAGCAAAGCAAAAAACAGAAACTTGCAAGAAAAAACAGTTTCAGGGTGCTAAAACTGAATTTTGAAGCAAAGGAGAGTAAAGGAGAGAAGCAAATACGAGGAGAAAGGAGGCGAGCAGTGAGAGACAATTTCGGGCATAAGGTTTTAGAAGCAGCAAAGCAAAAAACAGAAACTTGCAAGAAAAAACAGTTTCAGGGTGCTAAAACTGAATTTTGAAGCAAAGGAGAGTAAAGGAGAGAAGCAAATACGAGGAGAAAGGAGGCGAGCAGTGAGAGACAATTTCGGGCATAAGGTTTTAGAAGCAGCAAAGCAAAAAACAGAAACTTGCAAGAAAAAACAGTTTCAGGGTGCTAAAACTGAATTTTGAAGCAAAGGAGAGTAAAGGAGAGAAGCAAATACGAGGAGAAAGGAGGCGAGCAGTGAGAGACAATTTCGGGCATAAGGTTTTAGAAGCAGCAAAGCAAAAAAGCAGAAACTTGCAAGAAAAAACAGTTTCAGGGTGCTAAAACTGAATTTTGAAGCAAAGGAGAGTAAAGGAGAGAAGCAAATACGAGGAGAAAGGAGGCGAGCAGTGAGAGACAATTTCGGGCATAAGGTTTTAGAAGCAGCAAAGCAAAAAAGCAGAAACTTGCAAGAAAAAACAGTTTCAGGTGCTAAAACTGATTTTTGAAGCAAAGGAGAGTAAAGGAGAGAAGCAAATACGAGGAGAAAGGAGAGGCGAGCAGTGAGAGACCATTTCGGGCATAAGGTTTTAGAAGCAGCAAAGCAAAAAAGCAGAAACTTGCAAGAAAAAGCAGTTTCAGGTGCTAAAACTGATTTTTGAAGCAAAGGAGAGTAAAGGAGAGAAGCAAATACGAGGAGAAAGGAGGCGAGCAGTGAGAGACAATTTCGGGCATAAGGTTTTAGAAGCAGCAAAGCAAAAAAGCAGAAACTTGCAAGAAAAAACAGTTTCAGGGTGCTAAAACTGATTTTTGAAGCAAAGGAGAGTAAAGGAGAGAAGCAAATACGAGGAGAAAGGAGGCGAGCAGGATTACTTCTTTGAACAGAATGGAACCGCCGGCCTTCTGCTCAGCACAGGCATCATCAGACTTTCTCTTGCCCCTGTTGGCCTTACAACTGCAAATGGCTAAGCATAACAGTGAATGTGCCTGGGCCCTCGGCCTTCTTGTCAGCACAGGCATCATCAGGCTTTCTTCTGCCGCTGTCGGCCTTACCACTGCAAATGGCTAAGCATAACAGCACGTGAGCCCTGGCCGCCGGCCTTCTTGTCAGCACGGGCATCATCAGACTTTTTCTTGCCCCTGTTAGCCTTACAACTGCAAATGGGCAAATGGCTACGCATAACAGTGAGTGTGCCCGGGCCGCCGGCCTTCTTGTCAGCACAAGCATCATCAGACTTTCTCTTGCCCATGTTGGCCTTAAATTTGCAAATGGCTAAGCATAACAGTGAGTGAGCCCTGGCCGCCGGCCTGGTTCTCAGCACAAGCATGATCTGACTTTCTTCTGCCGCTGTCTGCCTTACAACTGCAAATGGCTAAGTATAACAGTGAGTGAGCCCTGGCCTGGCCTCCACCATCCAGGGTTCCAATGCCACCGTCTCGGCCGAGCCTTCGAAAAGGACATGCAGTTGATCGCCACCGATGTGGCTCACCCTGCCACGTGTGCCGGCTGGAATGTCCAAGCACGCATCAAGAACACGGATCCAGTCCCCTCTGCCATACTGCTGAGATGCCATCCCGATCACCTGCAAAAACCTCTGGCGGTCGTCGCCTTGCAAGACTTCAAGAAGATGATGTGAGAGGTCGCTGCAAAAATTGCGCGCGCCCACCACATCCCGCGTCGTGATGGTGCTCCGGTTCGCATGTTGGGCCATCTGGTTGTACGAGCGTAACAGCTCCACCAAAACAGCCTCCGCACTGACTTGGAGCGCCGTTATCGCCTCCGCCGACACGGTCGGCACTTCATGATGTTGCCCTGGTTCGGCCTGGGCATTCATGAACCATATCACATCCTTGACCACATCCTTCACAAGGCGGCTGAAGGGAGCTTTCTTGATGCACAATGCATTGCTTTGCTGCATCTTCCGGATCTCGATCTCCGCATTTCGGCCTTGCTTGTACCCTTTGATGACGCAGCCTTTGTAATTGCCACGCGGATGTCTGCGGAGGTCCCGAGGAAGAACCCAAGCATTAGGCACATCCACATGTGGGAAGCTGATGAAAACCAGCGTCTCGTCCGAGCACTTTGTGCCTTCTATGCACACTGCCGTTCCACGTGGCAAGCCCAAGCTGTCTGCTTTCGCATCCTGGAGGTAGCCAGACATTCCGATAAGCCAATCCTCCTGATCGTCATTCGCACTGGTTCTACTACGATTATTGCCACAACGACGACGACTACTAATTAGTAAGCATGCGCGGCCCAGTATACGGATTTTCGACTTTCGTCCTCGTCCTGGGCTGTGCGCTTCTGGCCACTCGAGGAAGCTGGTTCTGGCGCCTCCTCCACTCGTCGGCGTAAACAGCAGGAAGAAGCGACATGAAAGCAATCTCCTGCGCGAGGTCCGGTGCCAAGGCCGGGAGCTCAGACTTCGCATCCGGAGCTGCAGCCTGCATGTGAGGACTTCAAGTTTCATTTTAAGGCGACACGTCGAAACCCACCTGGCCAGAGGCAACGGCTGCAGGACTCGCTGGGATCTCGTCCAAAAAGTCTGTCGCCACTGGGTTCACGACTTGCGGCTGTTGTCCGATCAGCTGAAGCTGCTCCGCAAAGGTCAAGGGAGCCTGCATGAGGAATTCAAGTTTCCATGTTAGGGCTTTGGCGGAGACAGCTGCAGCTGCAGTAACGGCAAACTGAGAAACCTCACGAAGTCTCTGCAAGAGGTCAGCTTTCCTGCCCTTCGTTGGAAGCTTCTTTGCCCGCAACAAATCGCGGAGCTCCGGGACCTCAAAAATGCTCAAATATCAGAAGTCAATATTGGATGCAAGAGGTACCCGGGGCATTCACAGTCAAACACGAGAGGTCTTCCGCTTTCGTCGACGGCGAAGCAAGAGCTGGAGCTTCTTTCAGAACATCCTCGCAGCACAATGTGAAGCGGTTGGGAACTTCGAGTAGGAGCACAGACCTGTCCTTCCCTGGCGAAGCAGGAGCTGGAGCTTCTTCCGGAACATCCTCGCAGCACAACGTGAAGCGGTTGGGAATGTCGACAAGGAGCACAGACCTGTCCCGGACCAAGAGCTGGAGTTTCTTCTGGAACATCCTCGCAGCACAATGTGAAGCGGTTGGGAACATAGACTGGGAGCACAGACCTGTCCTGCGAAGGAACTTCGGTCGTGGTGCTGCGGACCTGTCAGCAGTCGGCAGTTAAACCGAGACTTGAAGCGCCCTAAAAACCGTAGACCCTTGTGCCTCAGACGCCGCAGGCGACAGCGTGGCCATGAGTAGGAGGCCTGCAGAACTGCCGAACTTGTGTTTTGCGGGGCCGTAGCTCGCGCTGCCAGGTGCATTTGCTGACGTCTGTGCGAGGCGTCATTTTTTCGAGGCGCCGCACTTCTTAAGCGAGACAGAACACCCTTTGGGTGGGAAGTGTCAAGCTGGCTTCCACCTATCCGACAGTGACGTCTTCTGACGACCTTCAGGCAGAGCATCCAGCAAGGCTTCGCGCTGCAATTCGACTGGCACTAGCTCTGCCCACGCGTAATGAAAACCGACTTCGGACTGGTTGAGCTCCACCAACCCTTCTCCTAGGAGAAGTTCCATCGCAGGCTTTGGGATCAACATCCTCTTGCCGTAAGTCTCACCAGGAATTTGGATGAAAGGCGGAGGTCGCGTTGACGGTGCTGGCAGAGCCTGCCAGCATCGCAGCATACTGCTCGGAACGACAGAAATGTTTCTCAATGAGTAGTGTGGGGGGAATCCTATACCTTATAAACAGAAAAGTTCCGACTGAAGCTATTGAATGAGATTGAATTGTTTTAATCCTGTAAACCAATCGCAGTGTACTGCTCGCAACGACATAAATGTTTCTCAATGAGTAGCGTGGGGGGTCCTATACCTTATAAACTTGGGGGTGTTCTCTACCAGCATTTACTATGGGATTTGCGCTACCCACCCTGGGCCCTCAGTTTCCGCTCCGTTACAGCTTCCGTTACAACTCCGTTGCAGGTCCGTTACAGCTCCGTTGCAGGTCCGTTACAGGCCCGCTACAGCTTCTGCTACAGCTCCGTTACAGCTCCGTTACAGCTTCCGTTACAGCTCCGCTGCAGGTCCGTTACAGCTCCGTTGCAGGTCCGTTACAGCCCCGCTACAGCTTCTGCTACAGCTCCGTTACAGCTCCGTTACAGCTTCCGTTACAGCTCCGTTGCAGGTCCGTTACAGCTCCGTTGCAGGTCCGTTACAGCTCCGCTACAGCTCCGTTACAGCTTCCGTTACAGCTCCGTTACAGCTTCCGTTACAGCTCCGTTGCAGGTCCGTTACAGCTCCACTACGTTCCGTTACAGTTTCTGTTGTAAGCCCGTTGCCGGCACGGAGTCGCCAGGGTTTCTGTCATAGTAGAGGCCTACAAATGATGGTAGAGAACACCCCCAATTATAAACAACAGATAGGAAATATAGTTGGTAATAGCCACTTGCACCACTGCACACTTGCACTGATGTCAAAAGGCTTCCAAAAGACTTCTGGAAAGGAGGATTGCAAGACAGGCGCTTTGGCAAAGCTTCCAGAAAGTAGGCCCGCCAATCCGCTGCGTGTGTTCGGGGAGGGGGTCCCTGCACTACGGAATCATAAACCCAAATGTCAGCAACGATGAATCAGGCCTCCTGGTCGTCCAAAGCACCTGGCACTGTCAGTAACAGTAGTTCCTTGTCTTGTTGTTGTCGCAGCAGTGGTACTTAGCAGCGAAGAGTCGTTGTAGTGGCACTAGTCGTCATCGTTGTCGCCGCAATATCAGTTCGTGTTGTGCTGGAGAGCTGTTGGCAACTGTCAAGACATTTGGTTGAAAGCCTACTCTTGCGACTGTTGTCAGCTCTGCACCCTTGCCCGCCGCACAGGAACCGTCTCTTTGTGACCCAACCCTAATCCCCCAACCTCTGGAGCCCGGAACCCCTGCACCCTGACTGCAGCTCGAGACCTGGGCTTGGGCTGTTGGCTCGGCCACATTGACCGGAAAGTTCTCCTGAAATGGTTTGGCGTGACTTTGGGTTCAGGAGTTCAGGGCTTCAAATGTTTGGGGTTGCAACGCTTCAGTATGTACGTACTGTGCACCGCGGTTTATGGGAAGTCCACACTGGCCGCATGGTCTTGGCTTTGTCTTCAGATTCGCGGTAACCAATTCCCGGGCTCGATCCCCAGGGGCGCTATTTGGACTACTCCCAATCGGAATCGAGATTGCGAGTGAAGTGAGGTGCAATGCTCCGAAACGACACCCGTCCAAAACCCATGGCCCATCCAAAATTGCAAGTGAGGCTTTTGGGACAACGTAGGATTTGGGCTCGCTGGCTCCGCCCAGCCTGGCACGGAACTTGGCACGTCCAGCTGAAGATGTGCATCCTGTTGAGGTGCTTCATCCTCCAAAGCACCTGCCACGGCTTTAGAGCTTCAGGGTCATTGGGGTGTCGGGTTTGCGTCGGATCCACCCACCTTCGGCGGCTCGATCCCCAGAAGAACCTGGAGCGCTGACGGTTAAGGGGTGTTGGGGGCAAGCCATGAAGGCTGCTGGTCTTAAATCGCAGTGGGGCTTGCGGCTTGTGGGACAGCGCAGCATTTAGTTTTGGACAACTAGATCCGGCCAGCCTGGTGCGGAACTGAGCTCTGCATGCGCAGCCTGTTGAGGTGGCTGCCCCTTCAAAGCACCTGCCACGGCTTTTGAGCTTCGGGTTAGAGGTGTCGAGTTTGCGTCGGATCGGTTAAGGGTTGTTGGGGCGAGCTGCCCACCCCGGTGGCTTCGCATGGAACTTCAGCGCACTACCACGACAACGTGGCCTGGCAGGGGACTTGCTGTGCGTCTTGTCTTCGTCAAGCCTGGCGACGGCGATGCCTGCGGCTGAAATCTTTTGTTCGGCTTTTCAACATGCAACAAAGCGGGCAAACGCGCCTGATTACTTGCAGATTGTTTCCTCTTCTTGTTCTTCGGCGTGCGAGCATTTATGCCCTGGCCGTGCAGAAGAATACAACACGAGATACCCTATAAACACGAAAACAATTACAGACTGGCCTCGTCATCTGACCTGTATCCCCGTTCGACGACTTCGCCAGCTTTTGGTAGCTTCCGGTTCTCACGACGCATGTTCAAGTAGCACTCGATGGCAAACTGGTGCTGGCACGCGCCGTGCCAACAATGCAACCAGCACGTGCATTGCACTCGTTGCTCCTCAAAGCTGTGATGCAGCAATTCTTGCACCAAGTGACGGGATGTTGCTGGTTTTCTATTCTATGGACTAAGCTTTGGCAAAAGATTTGAATTGAGCCGGCTGTCCTGACCAACTCGCCAAACGAGGCAGTACTTGTTGTAGATGGCGGCGTAAGCGTCACGGTCGAACCTCCAAGGGGCCTGGGCAGATTCGTCTGCAGGCTGAAGCATGCCATCCTCTTGCAAGAGACCGTGAAGCTTCCCAACATTCCGCGTCTTCAGATGGGTGAGCATCTTCTTGGCCATGCCGGAGGGGATCTTGAGCGGAATTTTCTGTGCCATGCAATACCACGTAGTTGGACCAGCAGGGTTGTCATGTGCAGATTGGCATATCTGGACATAGGGCGAGTTCTTCATGCGGAGCCGTCTTAAAATAGCTGGTATGCCAGCGTGAAAAGAAGCTTCTGCAAACGGGCGCCTCAAGACTTTCCCAGTTTCCCACATCCATGCGTCTGGCGACGTCGGCCCCGCCATTGACAGGCTGTCTGGCGGCGCTCGCAGCGAGACAACATTCTCCCCATGCTCCTCGTTTGGCAGGAGGGGCTCCGACCAAGTCTGCAAAACTTCGCACAGGGAAGTGACAACAGCCTCGTGCGTGTTCAGCTTCCTTTGGCCTGTGGCTGATGAAAGGAAACATAAAACACCAAGAATATTCGTCACAGAAACAGCAAAAAAAAACAAAAGACCCCAAGCAACGAAAACTGCCCTCACTCCCCTACTCTGACAGAAAGAACTCCACGGTTATGGGGTTCATCATCTCAGGCAATCTAGTGTAAATTTGATTGGAATTTCATTGCAAGAATATAACTAAAGCCAAAGCACTTCTCATCAGGCGCTTGAAGGCGCTGTTCAGAGCTTCAATGGGTTGCTGCGTAGCAGGCCTTCCCCGCAACAGACCAGAACCAGGGCCCGACCACCAGGCACCGTGCCAAAACCAAGAGGCTCCGTCTTGCTCTTTGTTCTGCCGTGGCTTCTGAGAAACGTATTGCTTCTGGTAGTAGGACAACCACCGCGGCTCTTGCCAGACATACTGCACCCTTTCAAAGACGGCGTTGAGCACCGTGTGAAAGAAAGCCCGTGACGGCAAAAACATGAACTCCGAAAGAAGCAGCAGCCAAGCGCCGATCGATCTCTGCGTCAAGTGTGGGGGGGCCTTCTTGGCCCGAGCCTTCGGCTTTGCTTTCGCCTTTGCTTTAGCCTTTGCTTTGGGGTTGGCCGACAAGTGCTCTTGGCGTAGCCGAAGTGACACGTGCCCTCTACGATTGTTTTCGACGAGGTTCTTTCGCATGTGCCACATATCGTGCACTTGCTTGGCAGCGGCGAAGATGGATGCAGAAGACGTGTGGCTTCCGCTGAAGTAGTCGGTGTTGATCTGGTCGGGAAATTTGATCTTCCGCCTCAAAAGCTCTTGCTTGAGGGCTTCGAAAGCCCGATCGTATTGTTCACGACATTCGGATTTGCCGCAAACGATGACGAGCGGCCAGCAACTGCGTCGCCATTGGCCAGCCAATCGCCGCATAATAACCATAGCGATGATGCCGTAAGAATATCCCATCAGTTCCAGGTTGAATGTGAAATCAGCTGTGATGCAAAAAGCGCTCAACAGTCCACTCTCATGTTGCTGCTGTAGCAGCTCAAAGAAGGCAACGCACAACACGACCCAGCTGAATGCTCGCACGTCCAAGAAGGAGAAGGCAATCGGACCTACATCCGGGTCCTTGTACTGCGAAGCAAAGCTCTCGAACCGCTCCTCACTTCGGAGGAACTCAGCCGTTGCGTTGCCAAATTTCTGCTGGCGCCACCGCAGGACTCTCCGCATGGGCTTGTCGGCCACACGATTGTGGCCTGCAGCTTTCAGCCTGACGGCCACAGCTGAAGGAGTAGGCTTCAGGCCATTTTCGATGAGAAAGTCTGCGGCTTCTATCACGTGCTGGTGGTCTTCGGCTGACAAGGTTGGCGAAGCATTGCTCCTGCTTCTAGTGAGCGTGCGCACAGGCCCATTGTGCTCACCTGCAGAAGAAATATGGAGCCTGTACGCTGTCTCCTCCCATCTGCCTCTGAAGCGCCACACGACCCCAGCACCGCAGTGGCATCCCACATGCTTTGCACAGTTCACTGTCGTCTCGTATTCCAGGCTCGGCAGCAAGCGCGGGGTGCGAAACTGACCCAAGCGCTCAGATCGCAGCTCTGCCCAGCGACGTGCAGCCCCTCGAAGGGGCGCCTCTGCACCAGCACCATCACCCGCACCGGCACCAGCAGCACCCGCACCAGCCTGGCCAGTGAGTCTTGGGAGCCCCCACTCTTCGAAGTGGTAGTCAAGCGAGCGCCTCGCGACGACGCTCTCGGCCATGCAGAGCAATAGGCAAGCCCGGAGCCTGTGTGTGTCTGCAAAAACCAGTTTCGGTACCTGAAACTGATTTTCGGGACTAGGAGCTGCAGTGTGTGTAAAAACCAGTTTCGGGACCTGAAACTGATTTTCGGGACTAGGAGCTTCATTGCGTGTAAAAAATCAGTTTGAGGACCTGAAACTGCTTTTCGGCACTAGGAGCCTCAGTGTCTGTGAAACCAGTTTCGGGACCTGATGCTGTTTTGTAAGGACATGTCTTGAGGCCAAGCGTAGGAAAGGCCCCGGTCCCAACATGTGCCTTACGATTGAGCCAGGAATTGAGCCAGGAAGGAAAATCCTCGCAATGAACGCGAATGTGAAAGCCCTGCCCTGCCACTCTTCACCTGGCCTCACTGCTGAGCCAAGAAGGACCAAGAAGGACCCGCTCCACGGAGCCAAAACTGCTGTCGCAAGAACTCAAGACACCTTGTCACTGTATGCTGGAAGCTTGTCTGACGAAGAAAGATCTTGTCATGGTAGCTTAACTGTGTTGCAATTAGACTATCATATGCCCCCAAGCCCTACTCTAGTCATGAAGGCCCCTACAATACTTTGGAAGCCCTGACTTCTTCAAGCTCCTCCATTATCGGCTTTGGACCTTGGAGTTTGAGCTGCGAATTTCGGGCCTGGGGTACTGTAGGGGCCTCAATTATTAGAATAGGGTTTCGGGGCCCATTTCATTATAATTAGACTAAGGGGCCCCCAAAATAGTATAGGTGTATAGGCATAGGTCTAATTATGAAGGCCCCTGTACTAGTCCATGGTTGGGATAGGATTAAAATGTTTAACTTTGTTCCTTGTTGGGTTTTCAGTACCCATGAAAATGTTACCCAACCATGACAAAGTGTATTGCTTCAGATTTCAGGCTTCCAGCACTGAGAGCACACGAGATGGACTGCCCTGGGCTCCCGGCGTCTGTGCGCATGGCTGACACCTGCCCATCAAGCAGCGTTTAGGGTTTAGGAAAATAAGGGTTTTAGGGTTCAGGGTTTATTGGGCTTAAACAGGGCTTGCATCAGCCCCCTTCCGCAGAACAGCGAAACGAGACTAAAGCTAATGGTGCAACAAAAAACAAACGAACACACGAAACACTCGCACACACATGCATGCATGCGCAAAAGCAGAGCTGAAGGGGTTAGACCTCTGCCGATCAAGGCCTCAAGAAGCTTGACACCAAGAAGGCTCAGGGGCTCCGTAATTTCGTGTCTGAATTCTGAATTCTTTGGCATGTAGGGAATAGGGTCGTGAGGTTTACAGTATGTATATGGTTGGGGGCTCAGATAATTCATGGCATAGTGTTTCTGCTTATGGTAGCCTGTCTACGTCTGCAGAGTGTAGAAAACGATGTAGGCTAGCGTCTCTAAAGTCAAACCACATACGAATTAGCGGCTACTTCGGTGACAGAAGAAATAACCAGACAAGTTCATGCCACCCAAAGGCTGCAGAACCTGTCAACAAAATTGCGAAGCCCTCCTTATTACAACACTCGGCGAAACACTGAACCATTAACCCGAACCAGGAGAGGCGCCTCATTGGTATTCCTTCCGGTGCCGTAGCACAGCGAGAACTGGCCCGACACGGGCATCATGATGCCTCACTCAGGTTCTGGGATGAAGCCTAAGCCTCCCAGCTTCATGCCTAGGAAGAATGGCCATCACAGGACCCACCATTCAGCTCGCGAGCGGTAAATCCATACAAAGCCCTGTGGCACCCCCATAACATGACCATAAAACTGTCAATAAAACAGCACCAATAGAACTCTCTTCAACAAACTTTGATCAAACTGACCATCATCCCAACAGAGGCGAGTCTCAGGTCCCAGGTATTTCAAGGCTGAATGTCAGGATGTTGCATTTACGTCTTATTTCGGATGTTACTAAACCGGGGTTTCCAGGAAGTACTGGGCCCATGGGAGAGTCGATGCGAAAGAGCCGGATACTTAGTAATGGGTTAGGGTTTGGTTTACAGACTGTGCTTGATATAAGGGATGTATAGTATAGGGATCTATGATATAGGTGCCTTAATAATTAGAATAGGGTTTTGGAGCCCATTGTACTATAATTCTAGCAAGGAACCCCAAAATATTATGGGTAGTTCTCAAGGCCACTATAGTAAATTAGTCCTAGACTCTAGCCCCCAAACTTGTGCCTGATTGGTTCTCCACGGCCACCGACGCCGAGGAAGGTTGCATCCTTGGCAGTGCAAAAGTCTCCGCTACGTAGCCCCACAGGGGAGTCCTTTTCACCGTCCTTCTAGTACGGATCCTACTTATTTCCCTAAGGGTCCATGTGCTCATATAGTATATACATTGGTCTTAATGTAGTAGTCCCTATTTAGGCACTTTGGGGCCAAAGTATATGCTACATGAGTACATTTACTTTCAGGGTTTGGGGGTCCTCTAGGTTCTGAAACTCCCAGATCCCCATGTACTAGTAGTGCATAGCAGGTACCGATAGCAGCAGGCAGGATCAGCTGGCAGCTGCGGCAGCAGCAAAAGCGATAGGACGTCAGTACTGCGGCGACGCTGATAAAACCCCTGCCATGGAGCCTGTCACGTCCCTGTTGCCCAACCCAAAAAGTCCTAGGTATTGTTATGGGGGATACTTCCCCAAACCAGATTGGTAATTCCTATTATGGAGACCCTCCATTCTACTATACAGGTACTTTGGACCCTTTGGGTATATAATTGAGGTTGACTATATATAAGTTACGCATGGTGACTACTCCTGGATTCCATTCCTATCCTCGCGTTTACGGTTTTCGTGCTGTAGTTCAAGTACGGGTGGTGACAAATCGCCTGGATGACTGAGGCCGAAGCATGACGTCGCGAGAGGCTTGTGTCGCTGTGGAACTGCCAAGGAATACCTGCACTGTGGTTTCACTGGCACCGCCAGAGCAGAGTAATGGGCCCAACCACAGCAACACAGCTAGCAGCTAGTGCAAAAGCCTAGACCATAAACAGTTTAGGATCCTAAACCTCAAGTGTGAAACCCCGCAAAATCATGGGAAGCACCACCCTGAATCATAAACCCTATAGAACCCTTTGAGGGATCCCCAAACCCCAACCTCGCTCCTCTAAGTCCTCAGAAACAGAACCCGATTACAGGCCCTGAAAAAATCTAAGTTGAACCGTTTGAAAGCCTCACGAACCCATTGCCAAAACTTCAGCAAAGAGTAGAAAGCGCTTGAGGATCCTAAAAAAACCTGATCTGACAATAAAAGACAAACCCCTTCCAACCTTTATCGTACCCTTGAACTTGCTGTCATTTTGAAGTCCGCGGCTGGCCACACTGAACCTGTCCTGTATTGCGCTCTTCATTCAAACTTAAAACATTGAATAATCGAGACCCTAAACCCCAAACCCTAGACAATAATTAAACCTTGAACCCACAACCCTTTTTAGAAACCTCCTATAGACGATCTCCTCAGGGAACCCCCTAAAGGATCCCTTAGAGAACCCCCCTAAAGGTCCAGGAACCCTATTTAAAGGATCCTTTTACAGCAACCCCCTAAAGGATTCCTTAAAGGATCCCTCAAAAGGATCCCTTAAAGGAGCCCCTAAACGACCCGTTAAAAGAGTTAACCCCCTAAAGGACCCCTTACAGGAGGCCTCCCAGGTCTGCGCCGAGGTCGCCCGCAAAGGAGCTGTGATCAGCGCGGGACTCTGGGCTTCGATGTCCTGTTTAGGGGTTAGGGTTTAGAGGTGAGGGTTTAGGGGTTAGGGTTTAGGGTTAGGGTTTAGAGGTCGCTGTACCCTAATAGGTTACCAAACCCTAAGGGTCCATGCACTGATACTGTATGCGCTATCCCCATGTGCACGCCCGCGCGAGACGACGTTTGAGAAACACGTCCATGCATATCTGGAGTAGGGATTGGCGTTTTGGTTGGGTTTTCAATGTCGCCACACAAGTGGCTCCCAGGCTGTACTTCGGAATCCCCATGTGCTTGCCCGGGTGAGATGACTTCCAACTACATGTTTTTACGAGCCTGTATGCGCTATCCCCATGTGCACGCCCGCGCGAGACGACTTTTGAGAAACACATCCATGCATATCTGGAGTAGGGATTGGCGTTTTGGTTGGGTTTTCAATGTCGCCACACAAGTGGCTCCCAGGCTGTACTTCGGAATCCCCATGTGCTTGCCCGGGTGAGATGACTTCCAACTACATGTTCTTACGAGCCTGTATGCGCTATCCCCATGTGCACGCCCGCGCGAGACGACTTTTGAGAAACACGTCCATGCATATCTGGAGTAGGGATTGGCGTTTTGGTTGGGTTTTCAATGTCGCCACACAAGTGGCTCCCAGGCTGTACTTCGGAATCCCCATGTGCTTGCCCGGGTGAGATGACTTCCAACTACATGTTCTTACGAGCCTGTATGCGCTATCCCCATGTGCACGCCCGCGCGAGACGACTTTTGAGAAACACGTCCATGCATATCTGGAGTAGGGATTGGCGTTTTGGTTGGGTTTTCAATGTCGCCACACAAGTGGCTCCCAGGCTGTACTTCGGAATCCCCATGTGCTTGCCCGGGTGAGATGACTTCCAACTACATTTTCCTACGAGCCTGTATGCGCTATCCCCATGTGCACGCCCGCGCGAGACGACTTTTGAGAAACACGTCTATGCATATCTGGAGTAGGGATTGGCGTTTTGGTTGGGTTTTCAATGTCGCCACACAAGTGGCTCCCAGGCTGTACTTCGGAATCCCCATGTGCTTGCCCGGGTGAGATGACTTCCAACTACATGTTCCTACGAGCCTGTATGCGCTATCCCCATGTGCACGCCCGCGCGAGACGACTTTTGAGAAACACATCCATGCATATCTGGAGTAGGGATTGGCGTTTTGGTTGGGTTTTCAATGTCGCCACACAAGTGGCTCCCAGGCTGTACTTCGGAATCCCCATGTGCTTGCCCGGGTGAGATGACTTCCAATTACATGTTCTTACGAGCCTGTATGCGCTATCCCCATGTGCACGCCCGCGCGAGACGACTTTACACAAGATGGGACGACTTAAGCCTACCACCCTGTAGAAGATAGGGTTTAGGGTTTGCTTTACCCGAAAGGTCCTTGTACCCAAATAGGTTCCTTCAGGGGTTCCTGGAAGGGTTCCTTTGAGGTTTCCTTTAAGAGCACCATAACGTTTCAGCAGGGTTCTACAGGTTCAGGGCTCAAATGGCCATGTACAAGTAGGTGTTGGCCCAGCGTGTTGGCAAGCTCCGTAGGTATGTTCCCCCCTGTGGAGACGTGCGCCAGGAGTGCTTTGAGCCACTGCTGCTCTCTCGTCTGCTGGCCACTGCTGATCTCTTTTTTGCTTTTGGCGTGTCCAGTGCCCTTTCCTTTTCCAGCTTCCTTCCAGTTCTCTTTTGTCCACTTATCCTTTTTCGCATGGCCTTTCTTGCCACAGTGCTCGCACAAAACGTCGGTCTTGAGGGTTCGGTTGTTTGCAAGAGTTGCACTTAAGGGCCACTTCGATAAAGCCGGAGTTGTTTGTTGTTGTCAGCCTTCGAACCAGTTAGAATCCCATTCTGGTCCTTGGTTTCATCAGTGTGCATAAAATAATTTCAAAAGGCTTTTCGGGCTTGTAAGCTTGTTTTGGGAACGTCTTTTGCGGCAGCGCAATCCCCAGCAAGAAGCAGAATTTACAGCAGGAAACCGGGGACTACGAACCATTTCCGGGGTGTGCAAATTCCCGCTTGCGAGCAATAATCAGCTTGGGGACCCGCCCTTTGCTGAATTCCCCAACAGCTTGCCCGAAAAAGGCATTGCGAATTGGTTCACCAATAGTAGCTTGCGGGAAAACACAAAACAGATTGCCAAAATCTGGATTGCGGGCAAGTGGATTTAGGGGCTCAAAAACTCTCCAAATCTTGAAGGTTTTAAGATGTTGGGTCTACACGGTCTTAGCTCTACCTTATGAAACAATCTAACCCCAACCCAAACCCTGAAACCTTCCTCTCAGATTCGCCCCACATGGACTTACCCACCTTGCACGAGGTATCTGAAACTGTAAAAAACGCATACCAAAGTACCCTAGAGAAAACGTTTGATTCCCTCCAAAAAGCTTTTCGAAGTCCACAAGACGAACTCTAAAAGACTCCCTATGAAAACCTATCAGACCGAAGCAAACACCATTGTAAAGCCCATCGAAAGAAAACACTAAACAACTTAAGCCCTAAACAACTGTACTACCCCAATTAAAAACCTAGTAACCAAAAAACGAAAGCCTTAAACTCGCATAAGCTTTTAAAGCTTCAAAATCCGGCGTAAGGCTGGCAACCCCCAACAAACAAATCCAATTGATCCCCAAAACCCTGAACAGTAAAACCCTTAAGCCTGAAACCCCTTAATACCCAAAACCCCTTGACCAACCCTAAACCAAGCCCTTGTAGTAGCGCTTATGCAAAAATAAACCTTTGAGTCAGATATGTACGCATGATTGACAATTGTGCGTTAAGGCATTTCCTTAACTAAGAGGCTTGGTCTCTATGGTCTATGGCCAGTCTATGGGTATGTAGGACTCTTTGTCCTACTTGCTGAGTTCATAAGCCCCCAAAAGTGTACACTAGTGGCCAGTATTATCCCAAGAAGTGTAAAGTGTATCCACTCAGCTACTAAGGAACATAAGGTACCAACATATCGTACCCTAACTAAGTAGTAGGATCCTGATTATGAGGACCCCAAAATGAGGTACCCCTACTAAGATGAGAAGCTGCATGCGCCTCACAGAGCTCCGTCACCGAAATTTCGTAGACCTTTGCTAGCTTCAGGGCCGCTATTAAGAAACCCTGGGCCTACAACCCCAAAATAGTAGGACTCATCTAAGGAACCCTAATAAAGGCCCAATGTAAGGCGTTCAGGTGTTTTTGGAGGGTTGGGGTTTTGGGAAGCTTAGGACTTTCGAGGTTTGTGCTGGAGCTTCGGATTACGGGCTGAGGGGTGAGGGTTGATGAGTTCAAGAATTTAACGGCTTGGGTTGAGTGTCTATCTTGGCCCAGCAGGGCTTTATGGAGCTGCTTCAACTCCTCTATGTCCTTAATCGGGGCTCTCGGGTTCACCCTCGAGGCTATACAGTGCTTATGGGAGACTGCCAACGACTTCGGACGCCTTTGCACGCGGTTGTGTACGGTTTCACGAAATTTGGGCTGAAGGGCTTTGATTTGCAAGGCCCAAGCGGGAGGCTCCAGAAAGGGCCTACCAGGCAAGTTGCAGCTGCGTGTGGCGCAGTATTGCTTTTTGCGTGCTTTTTGCTATGCAGGTGACTCGCGCAACAACAACGGATCCGCAAAGGAAAAGCCACACGGACTTGCCATAACGTGCTTGCACAAGCTGTTGACAAACCCCAGAAGTGCTCTTCATACAAGCCTGTCCCCTCCTTACAAGCCGAAGCACCATCATGGCAATCAATGGCTCCACGAAGCACTCGGTCTCGTCGCGGGAAGACAGCATGCCTTGATTGACTGGGTCTTAGTTGCTGAGTTCATAAGCACCCCCAAAAGTGTACACTTTTCGTTTTAGTGGGTATTATTATCCCAAAAAGTGCAAAGTGTATCCACTCAGCTACTAAGGGGTTTTATGGGGGATGCTCCAAAAGTGGAAGCAGGGAGAGGAGCTACCATGGCGACCTTAACAGTTGGAACAGGGATTTGTGGGGTCTAACGGGACCATAAGGGAATGCTAGTCTTCTGAAGGTCTGAAGGACGTCAGTGCCGTGGCGGCGCGTCAAGGCAATGCTACTGAATTGCTAGGTCTCGCGACCGTTTGGGAAGCTTCTGCCAGTTACATCCCATGGTTCGGGCCTTAGGATTTGTAGATTAGCGTTTATAAGGCATCAGCCTCTACAAGGCATACATTCGATGCTTCTCATGTTGTTGCTTCGGAGCTTCAAGTTTCGCGGAATGTGGGATGTACTGGGTTCTTGTTACGGGATTTAGTTTAAGGTGCCATAGTAAGGAAACCATATGATTGACTATAGATCCTGGTCCTATTATGGTACCTCAAATTAAACTCCATAAAAGGAACCCAGATAATTTAAGGTAGATTCCATAATTCCCGTGTAAGAACCCTTCTAGATCCGTGCAAGGAACCCTTTAAGGACGTTTAAGGAACCCTTAGGTAAATCCTAACAAGAACCCAGTGCATGGGCTGCAAGTTCAGGCGGGACCAGGGCTGACTCCGGCTCATTGCCTTCTGCTGAAAACCCTTTATAAGGTTTATAGAAGTTTAGGGTTTAGGGTTCGATAAATGACAAACTTCCGAAACCATCTTCGGGTTCAGGCTTTAGGCTTCACAAAAAGCACAAAACCCTGCGCTTGAGCTCTAAATGCTGCTGCCATGGGGCTGCAGTTTGATGCATTCTGCCACGGCCCAGGTGGAGCGTCCAACTGCCACTGCCTGGCCAGGAGTCCCTAAACCCTAACCCCTAAACCATAACCCTCAACCCCTACACTAAACCCAAACCCTTAACCACTTAACCCTTCAACCTTTCATCATTAAAACCTGGACCCAAAGCTTCCTTGCACTCGAGATCTTCTATATCACACCCTTGCGAATACAGGGTCGCAGTTGAGTCTTGCAGCTGCAACGCAAGCCTCAAACTCCAGTACCGGGCTCAAGGCGTTCAGGTTTTTGGGGTTGAGGGTAGGGGGTTTGGAGTTCAGGGGTTTTGGGTTAAGGCCGTAAACCTGTAGTAAATGTCCATGCCGGCAATATCTGACCGGTCTGCAGACAGCCCTCTTGCCTTGACTTCCTGCTAAAGTTTAAGGTTTAGAGGTTTAGGGTTTAAGGTTTAGGGCTGGCGATATATCTCAGAGTATGCAGGATCGCGGGAGCTGAGTAACCGCTCCGGTTTTCAAAAGGTGCTACGCTTTCTGAAAGACCTATACATGTAAGGTAGGACAATAAGGTCTTGGAGCATCTTCGTGGGGGGGGGGGGGGGGTGTAGGACATGAAGTTTAGCAACTTGGGGGTGCAGGCTTCGGGCTCATGAGATTGCATCCTGTAGCCGCCTTCCAAAAACTACTAATCTCGAGCTGACAGCCCTAAACCCTGCCCTTGCCTCCATTGCACTTGCCATGATTTGAAGACCTGCTGGGCTTCGCGACTCGGTGTAAGGTTCAGGGTTTAGGGGCTCTGGGCTTGCATGGGAAAGGGAATGCATCTGCGCAGGATCTGCTGTATCAGTTTACGAGCTCTTGTGTGGGAGGGTGCGGGTATTCAGGTAATGAGTTTTCAGTTTTCAGGAAAAGACCCTGTGGGCATCGCGCCTTCCCTACGACTCCGTTTGCCCATATAGTAGGTACTTAGGCCTTAAAGGGGTCCCTGTATGGGTACTTCAAGGCCTAAGTACTTATTATATGGGTACATGTGGGCTTGTTGAGGTACGGAGTTGTCGTGCGTAAGGTAGTGGCAGACGAGATGGAGAGGTGTGTTGTTGCGGGAATTAGGGGTTGCCGGCTTCAGGATCTGCTTGGAGGCTCAATGCTAGTTATAAGTGGGGTTATAAGTCCCCTAATACGGGTTATAAGTATAGTCACCCTACTTATAACCCTACTTGTGACTACCCATGAACCTCCAAGCTCAAACCCTAAAACCTAACACGAACCCAGACCTACCGACATGCAAAAGCATTCCTAAATCCTCGGCCTTGAAAAGCCTACCCCTAAACCCAAAACCCACGATTCGAAACCAACAAAACCATAAACTGTCTTGGGCCCAAATCCCTAAACTCCCGTATAATACTAGGCGCGGAAACTAGACGAAAACTTGAAACACACAGACCTTTAACCTGCATAAACCCAACTCTATCTCAGGCCACACTTTGCACTTGACTTGTGGTATCCATAACCCGGTGTCGCGAAACTCTAAACATTGAAAGCCTCAACATCAAACACCTTCACCTTCCCAGCTTAACCTTCTTGTACGGACAAAAGCCCATAACATGCTAACCCTTCAAACCCCAAACAAAACTGATGTACACGACCGAGATTTACCAATCAAAAATCCGGCACCCGATTAAACAAACCTAAACCCTACCAGCCCCAAACCCCTAAACACTAAACCCTCAACCCTAAACCCTACACCCCCAAACCCCTAAGCCCGAATTCCTCAAGCCCAAACCCGAAGGCCCACGTTTCCATTGGCCAAGGCACGCAGTGCCCCTGCATGTTGCCAGGGCTCCAGGCGATCCGCAGAGACTCGCTGCCTTCAAGATAAAGGGGTTTAAGGGGTTTTGTAACCCTCAAGGTCAATGTATTCATATAGTAGAAACAATGTATCTCTATAGGGGTTTAAGGGGCTTTATAAGTTGAGGGTTTAGGGTTTGAAGTTTAGGGTACCATCGGGTTTAGGGCTTAGGGTGCCTTCAAGATCAGGGATTCAAGGGTCTTGACAAGGGCTTTATCCGCTTTGCAAGGGCTCGATATTAGGTTTTGTGTGAGGGACGTTGTGAACGGTCTCAACAGGGCTCACGAAGGGCCCTATTCAGGCTTCGGCTTCAGTTAGTGCATTCTGGAGCCCTCAACAACTCTATCGAGGATCTACTGTAGCAGCAGGAGGTTCAGGGGAAATTCAGCTCATACGAGAGCTTTACACGGTTCTACCAGGGTTTACTACAGTACTAGATTTTGCGATAAGGATGCCTGGCATGTGGGGCTTTATGTTTGACATGGGATGAAAAGACTTTATATAGGCCCGCAGAGCCTAATGCCCATAATAAAAAAATATATTCACACATACTTCAAATTATCCCGGGTTAAGGCTCCGGCGCCTTAGTTAGTGCCCAAAAAATGCTGCTGGGGCCTCGTGATGCGCCGAGCATACTGGCTTGGGATTTAGCGTTGAAAGTACCTGGACCCCCAAAGTACGTAGAACATGTTGTTAAAGGGCTTGGGCCGTTGTTTTGCCGACTTTGGGGAGTTTAGGTAGTGTTTCCGGGTGTAGGGATTAAGCTGGCTTCGTGTTCAGGGTTCGATAGTGAACAGCAAGGCAGTTACAAGTAGGGCGACCACACGTAGAGCCCGAATGCCTGAACCCTGAACCCCACACCCTCTGCCATCACCCCGAACCCTAAAACCCCTATTAATTAAGCCCTGGACCCCTGAAAACACACCTTTCGAACTCTATAACCTACGCCCTCAACCCTATACACTCCTAGCCCCAATCCCCTACGCCCTAAACCCTAAGCCCCATAAACCCTAAACCCTAAATCCCCCATAAGCCCAAAACCCAAACCCTAAACCCCCTGGGACCCTTTCACGGAAGCCCGAAATCCCCTACATATGCGTCCGCGTTCCGCGTTCTCGATCCCCCCCCCCCCCCCCAATGGTATCCCCCCCCCCCCCGACCCGGGCGACCACACAACAAGAACAAGAACAAGAACAAGAAGAAGAACAGCAGCAACAACAAAGCAGCAGCAACCACGCGGAGGAACCACAGGAACCACAGGGGGGGAGGGGGGAGACAGGAACCAGAAGAACCACAAAAGGGAGGGGGAAAACCAAGAGGAACCACAGGGGGGGGGGGGAACCACAGGAACCACAGGGGGGGGGAGGGGGATTACCATGGGGGGGGGGGGGGGGGGGGTGCGCAGATGCTGGCGCATAAACCCTATACCTCGTTCGAAACGAGTGGCCGAGCTCGAGTATCCTGAGCTGCGTCGGTGCTGCGGCAGGCACCGGCTTGGTGCGTACGGGCTCGGAGACCTTGCTTCGAAAGTTTTTTGGTTGGTTAGGACTTCTATCGGACATATAGGGTTTAGGGTTGAGGGTTAAAGACCTTGCTTCGAAAGATCTTCGGAAGTTTCCGAAAATCGGGGGTACCTTGTTTTGGGGTCCTTATAATGAGGATCCTATTCTTTAGGGTACTTGATTAGGGTGCCCTATTTCAGAAACTCCCATTAGGATTTAGGGTTTAAGGTCTAGGGTTGAGGGTTCAGAGTTTGGGGTTTAGGGGAAAAGAAAAATAAGTAATATTGGGTTTAGGGGCCAAAGACCTTGCTTCGAAAGTTGGCTGGGTTGGTTTAGGGTTTATGCGGCTTATAGGGTTGCAAACCTTGCTTCGAAAGTTCTTAGTGTTGGTTTAGGATTATCGGCGAAAGTTCTTGCGAGGCTGGTTTGGGGCTTATAGGGTTTAGGGTTTAACAGGTTTGGGGTTAAGACCTTGCTTGTAAAATTCTTAGGCTGGTTAGAGGTTTCTAAGGTTTAGGGTTAAAAACTTGCTTCGAAAGTTCTTGGGTTGGTTTAGGGTCTATAGGGCTTAGGAATAAAGATTTTGCTTCGAAAGTTCTTAGATTGGTGTAGGGCTTATAGGGTTTAGGTTCAAGACCTTGCTTCGAAAGTTGCTAGGTTAGCTTAGTGTTTACAGGTTTTTGGGTTAAAGACGTCGCTTCGAACGTTCTTGGGCCGGTTTTAGGGCTTCAAGGGTCTAGGGTTAAAGACCTTGCTTGGAAAGTTCCTAGGTTGGCTCAGAGGTTATAGGGGGTTACGGTTAAAGACCTTCTTCGAAAGTTCTTAGGTTGGCTTTGGGTTTATGGGGCTTTGGGTCGGGTTAAAGAACATGAAGACATAGGGCTCCGGGTGATCTGGACATTTTGTGTGACTCCGGCCGAGGCTTTTCAAAGGATACGTGCAGAAGGGTTCACTTAGTTGCTGAGTTCATAAGCCCCAAGAAGTGTATACTTTTAGCTTTGATTTTTCAGTGGGTAATATTATCCCCAAGAGTGTAAAGTGTATCCACTCAGCTACTAAGTTCAAGAGTCTGGCTTAGCGTTTTGACAGGGTTCAGTGTTCCATAGCCAGGGCGATCGATAGACAGGCGTTGGATGGTTTGGGTTTCCGGTTTAGGTTTCTCGGTCGAGTTCTGCGGGTTTGGCCGAGGGCGTTAACTGCCAACATGTGAGAAGTTTGTTGTTCTGGGAATCGCAAAGGCACGAGGCTTTGGGTTTTGAAGACTTTCGAGACCGAGGGTTTAGCAATGCTTATAATGTAGAACCTAAGAGGAGCCTCCGGATCCCCTAAAAACAACACAGGCCTCTAAAGCCTTAATGGACACCCGTATGCACTGAGTATAGTATAGTATATACACTTTTGTAAATACCCAAAGCCCCAAACCCCAACACCCCAAACCCTCAACCCGAAGCCGATAACCCCAAAACCTTTAAACGCTACACCCTCAACCCCAAGCCGTCAACCCCGAAGGCAGACATTTGGGAGTTTCCAAAAATTAAGGGTACCTCCATTTTGGGGTCCTTATAATAAGGATCCTACTATTTAGAGTTCTATATTAGGGTCCCCTATTTTCGGAAACCCCCACTTGCATCCTGTCAGAGTATATAAGTCCCTGAATAGGTAGGTTATTTGAGCCCATAACCCCAAAGGCAGACGTTTGAAGGCCCCGGCCGTCTGATCGGAATCCAACGCGCTGTTTGCACAAAGCTCGGCCACGCGAACCTCGGGCAGTTTTATCGGGGTCCTTTTTGAGAGTCCTGGGGAGGGTTCTGCGGCGCTGTTGCTACTGTTGCTGTTGCTGTTGAATTTTGCGTCGTTTTTCATGGCCTTGCAGGAGCTTTAGAGGAGGACGTGATAGGGTTTACGAAGAGGTACCTAAGGTTTGCTGATGTGCCGGGTCTGAAGAGGTTTGTGCAGATTTTGGGCTAGTATAGGGGCCTTAATATTTAGAATAGGGTTTTGGGGCCCATTACACTATAGTTGTACTAAGGAACCCCCAGAAATAGGATAGGTAATTAATTTAAAGCCCCTATGTGAGATGGAAGGTTCTGGGCTTGGGGTTCGAGCTTGTGAGGTTTCATGGGTTTGAGTTTAGGGTTGAAGCGGGAATCTAGGCTTAAGGGCTACATTTGGCGGGTTAGTCTGGGGTTTGGGTTTAAGGATTGCTTCGTTTGAGGTTTGGGGGGCTTAGGTTCTGATTTGTGCTTTAGATATTGGTTTAGGCCGTTGGATCAGGGTTAAAGGCTGTGAGTCGTTCCTGTGCGGATTGCTTCTTCCCCGGACCTGGGCACTTTCTTTCCCTTTGAGGACGACTATTTGGACGTAGTCGCAAGGAACCGGCCAAAGAATACGGTCCAAGCGCGCGATACTAACCTACGGTTGTTATTACCCAGAGCCCAAGTACCTAACTGTTGGGCCCTTTGGACCTTTACGGACGTGAACAGTCGGACCATGGGAGATTTCTATTGAGAAGACCTTCTCGGGATTTGGCGTATGCTACACAATACTTCAGCCAAGGAACCCTCAGGAACTGCTAATTGTTGAAGCTTGACTGAAGAGAGTCTTGTCACAGTCTTGTCAGCCTGGATGTTGACCCCTGATTGATGAACCCCTGGTTTATGGATGCTTAGTATACAAATTCCAGCAAGGCCCTGCGACAGATGCCACCGTGACAGAGTTCAGGGTATAGCGCAGTAGTCGCGACTGAATACAAGCATTGTAAACGGATGCAAGTGCCGTGGTATCGAGGCTCCTGGACTACGCTCGAAGCTCTAAATCGGCTGTTGTGGACTTTGATGCCGCTGATGGATGTGAGATGCATGTCATGCTAGCGAAGTCCTTCACGTCACCAGCATCCAACAATGAATCATGTTCGGCCTCAGTATGCTGCAGGTGCTCTTAGACCAGAGGCATTCGGCAGGTTCGTGCAAGCGTCAGCATGCACCAGGAGACGCAATAAACACACGATGTCAGCCCAGCTGCTAAAGGCTGCAACCAATTTGCGCGTGCTGCAGCAACCACCAAAGACTTTCCCCGCTCAACCATTTGCAAGTCCGCTCCATTGCTAACATTCACCAGCAAATTAGCGATGTCAGTGTGGCCGTCGAATGCTGCGTACATAAGAGCTGTTCGGCCGTGAATATCCTGCAACTCCTTGTCAGCGCCAGCATCCACCAGCAGACGTGCGATCTCAGTGTGGCCGTAAGCCGCGGCAAGCATGAGAGCAGTCACGCCACCAGTACTCTGAGAGTCCTTGTCCGCGCCGAATTGTACAAGCAAGCGAGCGATGCCAATGTGTCCGTTGGCGGCCGCATGCATGAGGGCCGTTCTGCCGTCAGAGTCCTGCCAGCTCGTGCTAGCTCCGGCATCCATCAACAAATATGCGATCGCTTTGTGGCCGTCAATCGCTGCATGCATAAGCGCTGTTCTTCCGTTAAGATCCTGCAGGTCCTTGTTAGCGCCAGCGTCCACTAAGAGGCGAACGATGTCAAGTCTTTCTCTGCGAGCTGCCATGCCAAGAGCTGACATGCCATAGGTGATGCCAAAGCTCAGCATGTCCTTGTCAGCACCAAGCTCCACAAGCAAACGCACGATTTGCACATGGCCGCCCCAGGCGGCATGCATAAGAGCTGTTTGGCCAGCATCATCTCGCAAGTCAGTTTTCGCTCCTGCTTGCAGCAAAGATCGTGTTGCCTGGAGATCACCAATACGGGCAGCATAGTCCACAAGCTCGGCGCCTGCTTGCCAACTCTGCACATCGCTGACGGAGGAGAGCAGTACCAGCTGAAGCTCCGTTGCTGAGTCGACTCGATCATCATCCTTCAAACAGCTGCCCTCACGTACAAGCTGTTGCAGGCTCACCGGGTGGCTGTGCAGTTTGCGCAAGTGCTGCTTCAAAGCCCGAACATCGCCTTACTTCCACAATACCCCGCACAGTAAACAACGTCGTTACCAAACTTCAATATACTGCTATCTATACCAAATTAGCGCAAGGGGTGGGATTCAACAGCTAAGTCACGAAAGTCCTCCGCGTGAACAGCAGCCAGCTCTTGCCCGGAAAGTCCCCGCACCAGTAGCATGGCAGAGGACGACGAAACGCTTCAGGTTGCAACTCAGTTCTGTGACTGAGGAACTCTGGTGAATATAGGGGCCTTAATTTAATAATTAGAACAGGGTTTTGGGGCCCATTATACTATCCTTATACTAACGACCTCCCCCCACCAAAAAAAAAAATATATAGGTTTTTGTAAGGCCCCCCATATTAGCGTTTGCCGGGCCACTTGTGAGCGCTTGACTCTTCGGAGGCTTCGGACACTCGTCATGCTCTCACACAGACGCACGCGTAGTTGGAGTTTAGGGGTTAGGGTAGTTGTAAGTGCGGCTATACGTCCCCTGTTATGGGTCATAAGTGTAGATACCCTACTTATAACCCTCTTTATACCTACGCATGAACCTCCATTTAAGCTCTCACTCGTCCATTAACCCACACCCAACAACTCTAGCACTCGCAGATTCGCAGCGTGAAGTGCTAACGGCCCTCTGCCTACGTGCATCTGTTAATCGATTCAATCACAACTCTGCAAGGGGCTGAACCCTAAACCCTAAGCCTTAAACCCTTAACCTTAAACCCTAAACCTTAGACCTTATACCCTAAATCCTAACGGCCCTAACTACGAAGCCCAACTTGTGGAAATGGACAGCGAGGCTCAAAGCCCTGGGCATTCATGGAAATTCATGGACACTTGGCCAGCTCACTCGGAATCCCAAACCCCAACGCCGAAATTACGACACCCAAAGACGAACGTGCATAGGATCCGGAACCACCCGTCAAGGCGACAACATCTACGGATGATGCAGTAGCTACTGCCGCAGCTGGTTACTCCTCACGCTGAACCCTATAGAAACCTTAAGAACTCCATAGAAACCCCAAACCCTCTCGAAACCCTGAGCGGCACATTTGTACACTCGAGCTCCTGGCCACGTAGAACATGTTCGAGGTGAGCCCGGTCACCTTCCGAGGAGTTGCCGAAATACTGTCATTTTGGGTTTTCCTCATCAGAAACCAAAGTAAAATGCCCCCCCCAAAAAAAACCTATTATGCCTTAATCAGTTGAATATACCGAAAAATTATGAAGGGATCCCTGATATGATTTGAGGTATATAGTCCCTAATTCAGCGGCAGTGGAGTCAAATTTTTCAGTCGGAAGGCAGGAGTCGCCGAAATAACTCACTGGCCCCAAAACCCAAGGAAGTAAAAGCTAAAACTTTCAGAATCGACTAGCTTATAAGAACCCCAAAATGTTGAAAAGTTAAGTTTACAGCCAATACGCATACTGTCAAAGTTGAGAAGCCCCCCCACCCAATGCTAAGGACGATCATGCCAAAAAAGCTTGCGTACTCTAAGCTAGTTTGGGGTCAGTTGCGGTTTAGGGCTCGGTCTCAAGATGTAGGTGTTCGGGGTTGATCGTGCGCATTGTACATTGTTTTCGAGCCCAGGGTGGGGTTTTGGGAAGGTTTGGGATCTAACGCTATCTTATTTTCCTTTAAACTTATGTTCTGCGCAAGTTGGTAAGGCTCCAAAAGAGTGTATAACAAACTCCAAGACAGGTGTTTAGGCTTTTGCAGGGCGTCTAACAGGAGACTCCTTGGGCATGAATCCGGGTCAATAACTAGAGCAGGGTTTTGGGGGCCCTATGAGACTATAAATATGATGAAGATCCCCCCAAAACTAATATTGGTAATTATTGAGGCCCCTATATCAAATTTACAAGCACCCTTGAAGCTCAGTCTTTGGTTATCGGATCCCATCCAGGAACACAGCCCCACCCCGCACGCAAAATGCTATCCACTCCCAGCATCAAGAACACTCGATGAAATCTGTAGGAGACCGTTTAAGCTCCTGCCAAACACAGCAACACACGATCCTAAACCCTCAACCCTATAAGCCTTAAGCCCTAAACCCGCAACGTAAGAGCCAGCCGGAAATCCCCAGCATTCTAAGCCAAACCACCTCGCAGGTGGTCGTGTCCCGCACAGATCCACTGCAGTCCTACGAAAAGACGAGGTTTGGCTTCGAGGAATAAGCTCAGCGAGTACACATGTACGGGATACAGGACTTTCAGAACAGAGTAGTCTGGATTGTCCCCGTGATTCATGATGAATTGGGGTAGGGGTGATCAAATTGCCTTAGTCCGCTATATTCGGGAATCTGGACTTAGAGTTCAAAGCTCACGGCGAAAGTTGAGGGCTTGGGAGGGCTTGGCAGTTTACTGGTGGTGGGTGTTTGTTTATGTTAGGGTGTTGGGTCGGCAAATCTTCTGAGAGCCAAGATGTCTCTCTACGGCCTTGAAACCGAACCCCTTGATTTTCCAGCTTCGGATGTTGTGACTGCTGAGACCAAGCTACTTTAGGCGTGTTTCGAGAGCGGTTTAGTTTATTTTTTGCGGTTTAGGGTTTAGGGTTTCGAGAGGAACGGGTGAGGTCCTCCACGCGCATCCAGGAGTCCTGACGGCCAGCGCGGTTTGGGTTTCACGGGCTTAGTTTGCTTTGTTGCGAAGGCATTCCAGTGGCTCAGCATGCTGTGGTCATCAATGCGAAGTCTTATAAAGATAGACAGACAATTATATAGCTAGGTAGATAGACAGACATATCGACAGATAGGTAGATAGACAGATAAACAGACAGACAGATAGATAGATCGAAGATTGATAGGGCGATACTTCGACAAGCCGTTAGATCGATCGGCAGATCGATAGTTCGATAGGTGGATAGAGAAGTAGATTGACAGACATGCAGATACTTCAGTCTGTCAGTCTGTCTGTCTGTCTCTGCATATATATATATGTATGTATATCTTAGAATGTCTGTACGTATGAATGCATGCATGCATGAATGTATGTCCAACTGAGTCTATGCACCGATGTATGCAGGGATGTACGCATAAGGATGACAGGACACTCAGATGGATCGTGTGCTGCGGTACAAACAAGGGAAGCTCGATGCTGCCAACATGCAGCGCGCCTCGCCGACCGGGGCAATGTCCAGAGCCCATTGGCGGAAGTCGCTGATGGAACCCGCCTGTGCCGTCCAACTCAACAAAGCAATATCTAAACTTAAGCCAGCCAATCTAGAGCTAAAATCTACACCTTAGACCTTAAACAAAAGCACAATACCTCCTAAAGGGCAAACCCATGCAAACTATGCGAGACTTTGGGTCTAAAGCCCAAAGTCCACTACCCGCCACAATCGAATACTTAAAGCCCGGAAACACCCAAAGACGTGAAACATAAATTCGAAGCTCAGGCGTAGGGCTCGGGGAATTCGCGTGTAAGGTATAGATGGAATAGGATTTAGGTGTTAGCGTTTAGGAGGAAGACCCCCAAGACAAGGGGCTAACTAAAACCCGTAACATGAATACTAAGCCGCAAGAACATAAAGCTCTAGCTGGACTTCTAAAGCCTGAACCACGAAACTCGACCCCAAAGCTCACCCTTAGCCCGAACACCGAAAGCTGTGACCTGGATCTACAGAAGGATGCGCGTAGCGGTTTAAGTACCCTAGCAGCCTGGCCAGCCTGGCACGTATAGTCCTAGAACTCGCCTATGTGTTAGAAGGGGTCCCCACCCTGTAATAGTGGTATTATGGGAACATAATAGGGCCCTGATATAATCCTCATAGTCACTATTACAGGGTCGGGGGCAGCTTCTAACCTATATTAATACTTCATGGGGCTAGGCACGAGGGATCAAAGCCGCAACCCTGAACCCTAAGGCCAGTATAGGTGACTGAATAGGGCTTCAGACAAAACGACAAAAATTAAGAACCCCAAATTAGGCCCTAAACCCTAAAGCCCAAACCCCTCAACCCGAACGCTCTAATGCGCTGCCTGGCCCGAGCATGGGGCGGGAAAACCTGAGATGTAGACTCCAGCCGCCCACTGCCTAGGGCTGTGTAGGGTAAGGGCTTGCAGGGTTTAGGAGTTCAGAGTGTGGGGTTGCGGGTGTAGGGCTGACGGTGTAGGGTTTAAGCCCGAAACCTAAACTTTGGAGTGTAGGGTTTAGGGTGACGGGCTGAGAGTTCAGGGTTTGGGGCCGAAGATTTCGGGTACAGAAGCCTGAACCCGGAATCCTGAACCTTTGGAAGTGCCTTTGGCCGCTAAAGCCTGACCGCCCGACAGCCTTCACCCCAAACCGAAATGCTCTCCTACCAGGACCCTCCCTGTACCCTCAAATAGGAGTATATGGTCCCAAATAGTGGGTACTCAGGGTCGAATAGAGGGAAGATGGCAGGTCTAGGTACACTGGCCTTAAACCCGAAAACCTTAGACTCTCAACCCCAGCCTAAACCCTGCAGCACCAAACTCTGGTTTGTGCCTGTCGGGTTGGTGAGTTTCCGGTCTTGGGCTGAAGAAGATACCAATATAGCAACACTAGTTACTAGTAACATCTACCTGGACCCTGAGGAACCTACCTTTTTAGGGTCCCCTAATATGATGTCTTTACATGAGTCCCTAAAAAGGTAGGTTATTTGGGGTTAAGGTAATGGCTACAAGCAAGTATAGTCAAGTCACCACAAGAGCTGAAACGAATTCAACCACGAAAGTTGTCCAGCTAGACAGTGTTTCTTGTTCCGAAATTTCCGCCCCAAACGCTCAAAGCCCTTCGGAAGCCTAGGCCTAGACCCTCAACCCTGGCCCTACACCATAAATCCTCAACCCTAAACGCTACACTCGCAATCATAAGCCCGACACCCTCAACCCTAAACCCTCACGGTCATCTGCCCATCGGAGCGTCAGCTCTGATCTCTCAAGCCGACAGCCTGTGCTCGAAATTTCAAACCCTACATCCTACTCTGTGAAACTTAACCCCACCCCCCTACACGCTGAAGTCTATACCCTACACCCTCGATCCTAAACTCTCAACCGCCCAACCCGTAACCCGGAAAACCCTACACGCCGGACCCTTGATCCTGTACCCTCAACCCGAACCCGAAAACCCTAGTATAGTTAGTACTCTAATGGAGATACTATTGCTGCTACTAATATTGCGATTCTGCTTGTTATTATTCTTATCATTCCTATCATTAAGTATTATCAAGACCCATAAACCCGAAAGCCATCGTCTCAAGACCTCCCTGGCGAGGAGCACAGCGAGCGAAGAGGTGGACGTGGCATTCACCTGGTGCTAAAGGAGAGTTCCTTCAAGGGCTTTGGGTTTGGGGTTTAGGGATCCTTTAATAGGCTCTATCAGGTTTCTGCTTCTCTTTTAGGCAGGACCTTTAGTTATGAGCCTTAATGATTCGACTAACGTTCCTTAAGGTTCCATCAGGGTTCTGCAGTAAAGGGGTCTTAAAATTGGCATGGAGACTTCAGGTAACATGAGCATAAGTATATAAGGGAACCCCGAAGAACAGAACTAGCAACTCCAGGCTTCTATGCCAAAGTTTATCTGCGCCCCAATGCCTTTAGAACACCTCCATTCTCGTACCTCCATACTGGGCTTATTGAAACCTCAAAGCCTGTGATAATAGGAAACACTTTTACCGTCAGATGAAACTGAGCACCTTATTTGACAAAGCGCTACACAACTGGGACCTGCAATACACCCAATACACCCTAGCAAACGAACTGAAGCTTTCCTTATGGGCAGTTCACTAATGTGGGGTCCCTTTTGGGATCCTCTGCATTAGGGTGCCGGGGACCCAAATTCAGAGAACTACCCTGTATTATCCTGTGGGGAACGCGAAGTGTGATCTTTGGCTTTGGGGTGTCGGGGTAAGGCCTTCCTAGCTTGTCAAGCCCTGGCCTGCACCGGCATAGGCCTTCCGGCTTTTGCAGCTTCGAGGTAGAAACCCTAAGCCCTTGAAAGTCTGTAACCCCCCGAACCCGTGGAAAAATAGTGCCAGATCCCCAAAGTCTTAAACCGAATATCCGAAATTGCCGACTCGAACCCGAGGCTTGCTTAGTTGCTGAGTTTCTCGGTCCAGAACGCCTCGCTTTCTAATGATCATGGTAGCGCTATATGCATACACATACACGTATGTAGGTGTGTGTGTATATATGAGTAGATACATATATATATATATAGGAGAACGAACTTAGTAAAAAAAACAAATACCATCTTTATACAAATTAAATAAACATATATATATATATATGTACACATACATACACTAAATGCCAAGCCCCCCAAACCCCTAAACCACCAACCCATGAGGAGACGGGTTTAGGAAGGCACAGGGAGGACAGCCATACATACATAAATACATACATACATACATACATACATACATACACATATATACATACATACATACATACATACATACATACATACATACATACATACATACAATAAAGCCCTAAACTCAACCCAACAAAAAACTAAAGCGTCAACGCTGGATGAGATGGTTTTGGGAAGGCACACGGAAGACTCATGGTTTAGGGTTTAGGGTTCACCCTAAACCCTAAACCCCTAAACCCTTAACCCCTAAACCCTAAACTTCTAAACCCTAAACCCCTAAACCTAAACCCCTAAGCCACTAAACCCTTAAACCCTAAACTCCTAAACCCTGAACCCTAAACCCGAAACTTCTAATCCCTAAACCACTAAACCCTAAACCCCTAAACTCCTAAACCCTAAAACCCGGGAGGAGAGCCGAGGAGCAGCAAGGATCATCGGCTGCTTGGCTGGCACTTGCGAGTCCAAGCAGGGCCTCACCGCGAGACTTCACGGGATCTGCATAGGTTCCTTTAAAGGTTCCTATAAGGTATATGGGTTCCATAAGGGAATTACGGAATATACGTTAAAGTACATATTAATCTGTAGAGCCCAATGTACCTAGATAGGGAGTACTTTAAGGCCAAAGTATATACTATTTGGGTGCATGGACCCTTAGGGATAGGTTCCTTTAAAGGCTCCTATAAGGGATCTACAGGGCCCCTCACGGAAAAAAGCTAAAGGTTCCTTAAAGGGCTCCGAATTTTAAAGGGATCTGCAAGGAGTTTATAAGGGAATTAAGGAATAAACCTGAACTTTTAGTACGATTCCCTCATATGCAGTGAGGCTCCTCTTAAGGGGTCCTACAAGGGATCTATAGTGTTTAGGCTTTAGGAAACTCCAAGATGCCCTGAATGAAGGAATTAAGGAGCATACCTCGAATTGTAGAAGCATCCTTGATATGATTTAAGATATACAGATATACTCGATACTTAAGGGATATTCGAGTCTCTGGGTCTTCAGAAATTCGCGACTCGGAGCTTTGTATCTGAGGTAAGGAGGACGTGTATAAAGGTGCTGTCGCCCCTAAAGCCTTTCGCAAACGGAATGGACAAATGTGTAAGTGTGTTCGGCCCTGTGCACAGTCTGCTCTTGCTTGGGATTGGTTAATACAGGCCGTAATCGAACTGGGACCTAAAATCGAAACTGCAGCACTCGCTGCCACATGACGTACATACTAATCATATTGTCTCCCATGTATTGACTTGCAGTTCTTTCTACTACTCGCATGGCGCTGTGGATGAGCCGCTAAATGGCGCTTATCGGCTGGAACGGACCACAATTGTAGAACACATCCCAGGCGCTGCACCCTCTGCACACATCTACAGAAAAGCTTTAGGGCTCCAGGCTTTGGGGACCTGCTACGACGGCTCGATATTCAGCAATGGCCAGCGTCATTAATCATTAAACAAATAGAGATATGATGCGTTCCGACTGTACACTTTTAGGATGAGGGTTCTACCGGGTGATTAAACTTTTGATAAGGGCGTGGTGCAGTACGTGCCGCTATTGGTTTTTGTGGGCTCTTACCCTATATGGGTCAAAAGACGACGAAGCTGTTGAATAGCATGCTATCGACAACTAACCCACAAAAAGGACACCGGCCTACCACAAGGACCCCTAAATGGCACGACGCCACGAACTATCATGACACATACAGGAAACGATAAGCAATACAGTCGAATTAATACAAAAAAGAAGAAGATCTGAACTCTAAGGCCAATGGTCGGGCTCTCGGACCAACAAGGTTAGCAGTTTTCCGCATCGATGGTAGATTAAATTGTACGGATGTGCACAGGAGCCAGAAGCCTTCTGCCACCCAAAGCGTCGCAGTCCTGATCCTGCCGGGGGTTTCAAGCTTTCGGGTGAAGGTCTAAAGGGGTTGGAACGTCTTGCTCTTCTTAGCTGTCAAAAGAGCTTTCTGACAAGAAGCATTCTAAGCCTACCTTACAATGAACGTGCAGAGCACCGTAGTTGCCTGAAGCCATTAATTGAACCCCAAACATGCACACACTGATTTTCCGAAGTAACCTCGTGTGGTCTGCTAGCACGAATTGTAATTGAAACCTTACCTCAGTTTAAAACTGTGTTGAAGGACCAAAACTCGCTGTACAAATACTAGCATTCGGGGTCTCCAGAAGGTCGGCGTAGGTGGCATCAGTTGTCCCCAGATCTCCACTCACTGTCTTCGTCTCTATCTTCATAGCTTCTGTTGTCTTCGCCTCTAGGTTCTTTGGAGGCTATTTCAGAGATCTGCTGTCAAAAGACCATCGTTTCCGTCGCAGTTGTCTGCGCATGCGATCTTCATATGCATGGCAGTTTGTCGGAGCATGCGGCTAAGGATGCTCCTTTTCACACACTCCTCTTCACTAAAGATGGCGGATCCAATAATATAGGGCCTTAATAATTAGAATAGGGTTTTGGAACCCGTTATACTATAATTATAATAAGGAGTATAATAAGGACCCCCCCAAACAGTTTAGGTAATTATTCAGGCCACTGTACTAGAAGCTGAGGGACGGTCAGGTGTGCTCGAAACCGAAACAGGGTCCGAAAGCAGCCCGAGGTCACCAAGCAAGACTTTGTTGAAGAAACCTCTCAAAAGGCCCAAATTACCTACATGTAACATAAACTTTGCCCCCGAAGTGTCAGAAAACTATTTACCCTACACCGCGGTCTTTTTAAGGCCATGACACCACGAGCACTGAACACTGGCAGCCAACATGATGCTTAACAATTGGAGCTTATAGTCTGGGGCTTGCCTTGAACCCTTGACCCTGAACTAATCACACTACTCCCTAGGGTTCTCAAATGTATCAGCAAGTTGAGCAAGAAACTCTGGCCCTATAACCCCCAGATACAAGGATTCACATAAACAACCCTAATACAGACACAGGCTTTCTCAATCAGGTTCCTAGGTTATGTTACACGATCTGGAGCCTGCAGCGCCAGGATTCGGGGTGGCGCTGGGCTTCTCTCGAAGTGTGTGACGGAGAATGTCGCGACGCTTGAGGTACCCTGAATTCACAGAAAGATAATAGCGGGTTTAGAGGTCTACTGCTAGCCGATTGTAGGTAACTACGGCTTAAAGAGGGTGACTTGCTGTTATGTCAGTTGGGTCTGGGGTAACATCAGCAGCATGACCCCTCGACCCTATACCCGGACAGCTAAACCCAAAAATCCTAAAAGCCCAAAACTACCCTAATCCGCTTTGGCTCCTGCGCCACGCAGCAATAATCACCGCCGCAGGTCATGGAGGCACACCTCGAAACGAAGTATGAAGTAATGCTTTACTATGGGCGCCTTAATAATTAGAATACGGTATTGGTGCCCACTTTACTATAATCGTAAAGTGGAACCCCTCACAATGGCATTGGTAGTTATTTAGGCCCCTACAGTACTTGTGTCAGCCAAAGACCTCAGGTATGTCAAAGTACGATCATATGTGTATAATATGGTATATAAAGTATATATCTTCGCTATGAAGCTGGGAATGCGGACACGTTCGGAATCCTAGGAACAACCCAGGGTCCAAGTATCATTGTAGCAGGTATTCTGGCCCCCAAAGTATATACTATACCATTACTTGGACCCTTTGGGCTACAGGCTTTCGGAGCCCTCCGCCGCAAACTCCTAACACAGAAACCAACGATCGCACCCGAGGCACGATCATCCCAAAACCCAATTCGATCCAACCAACCCTACGCCCATCCCACCTTTTAAGCCTTGTATGTGAACCGCCAACTCTGGCACCTGAAACTCTGTACGCCTTCACAATGATCCCGAACTCGAATTCCTCGCTCTTAATCTCGAGACTCCTGAATCTAAAATATAATCATGTTCCAGAAAATCCTGCCTCATTCACCCTTATACAGCCTTCAGAAAGCAAAATAAACATAGAACCCTCATTCCAACCCTACAGCACCTTGTAGAGCCAAATCAAGCCCAATAGAAACCTCCTTATCGACGACGAAATCTTGCCTGCAAAGACCCACAAGAACCCTGTAGAACGACGATAGAACCCTAGGTTAATATACGGCACTACAGACCCCTGCTTTGAAAACCCTACCAACAGCCCTACTACAGCACCCTTACAGAACACTTAAACGAACCCTTCTTCACACACCTTCAAGGAACCCTAATAAACACCCCATAAGACCCTTAGTTTAAGTAGAACAACTACCCGTCTTAGAAACGACAACCCTATCCTATGAACCCTAAACCCCAACCCCAGACCTTAAACCCTAAACTCCAAACCTTTAACCCTAGACCCACCCTAAACCCTAAATCCCTAAACTCTAAACCCCTGAACCCTAAACCTTGTACCTTAAGCCCCTCCAAAGAAACGTTCAGCTCCCTAAACCCTAGCCCTAACGTAGCTTAAACTTAAACCATGCCCCAAAACAACACCCTAATCCCTAAACCCGAAATCCCTAAATCCCTAAACTCCAAACCCCCAAACCCGACACCTCACACCTTAAGCCTTAAGCTTAAACCCTACCCACAAAAAAACGCTCAGCTCCCGGCATCACCGAGGCTGCCCCTGGGCAGCGCCGGAGCCCGGAGTCGCAGCAGCCCACATCCGGGCAAAAGCTGCCGTCCTGCTCGGGGCTTCGGATGCTTCATGGGGTTTAGGGGGGTTTAAGGGGTTAAGGGCATAAGAGTGTCATGGGGGTTTAGGATTTAAGGGGTTAAAGGGGTTTAGGGTTAGGAGTTTAGGGGTTTGGGGTTCAGGGGTTTAGGGGTTAAGGGTCTAAGGGCATAAGAGTTTAGGGGCTTAAGGGTCTAAGGGCTTAGGGGCTTCGGATGATTCATGGGGTTTAGGGTTTAAGGGGTTACGGGGGTTTAGGGTTAGGAGTTTAGGGGTTTGGGGTTTAGGGGTTTAGGAGTTTAAGGGGTTAAGGGCATAAGAGTTTCGGGGCTTAAGGGTCTATGGGCTTAGGGGCTTCGGATGTTCAAGGGGTTTAGGGTTTAAGGGGTTAAGGGGGTTTGGGGTTTGAGGGTTTGAGGGTTTAGGGTTGGGGGTTTAGGGTTCTGTCTAGATATGGCTTATAAATAAGGTTGAGGGTTCAGGGTTTTAGGAGTATGAGGTTTATTCACTTTTTGAGCAGAGGGCCTTTCTAGGTTGGTCTCGGGTTTAGGGCCGTTTAGGGTTCAGGGTTTAGGGTTTCGGGTTTGGGATCAAACTTCGTGACTATGGATTCTACTTCGTGCGGTGACCTCGGGCTGAGGGTTCCGGAGGTGCAGCATCGCCATGGCATGGGGGCAGTTGTCTAGAGAACGGTAGACCGTGCAGAAGCATCGCGGGGTGAGGGGTGGGGGGGGGGGCCTGTTGCACAGGAGGCTGTGGCGAGATGTTGCAACAATGCTCGGTCAAAAAAGCAAGAACTGGAAGAGGAACGCCTTTTCCATCGGGCGAGACGACATCTGGCCGTATGGCTATCCGAGATGCCCAGCCACTGTGCTCTGATAGAGAGACGGGTCAATGCTTTATCTCGGACATCCTAAACCCTAAAAACCCTGCAGACGTAAATTCCTAAGGTTATAGGGTTTATAGGGTTAGGGTTCAGGGACTACCCCCAATGAATCGAGGGGCTTGAATTAACTAACTATCTTATCTGTGCCTGTGGACACTGTCTCCTGCCACTCATACAAGTGCAGGATTTCATAGGCTACTCTCTGAGGCTCAGTTTGGACATTGAAGGGCCGCAACAGTTATATAGGAGGTTCTGCGATGTTAGCAGGGAACACTTGCATGCATGTAAAGCACCTCGATCACACACCAAACTGTTTCTCCGTGTCTCATTCAGAAGAATACCGCGATTCCTTCCGGCTGGGCCAGGGTGGAATGGACCCCCCACCTATTGTCAATGCCGTGGACAACCGAGCAATAATAGCTCGCGGCGTTCTCTGGAACAGTGCCGCCGGACTCACTCTTGAGATGTTGTGTCGCAGGCATGTTGGGTAGCACCGCGGCAGCTGAAGTGGTTGGAGCGGAAGTGGCTCTCTGTACCGCGGCGGTCGTCACATCGAGGTACTTCCCTGTCGGGCCAGGGATGAGAGTTTAGGGGTTTGCCGGGTAAAGGTCCTAAGGGTTTCGGGTCTTGAGACTCTTACAGTGTGGTTCCGCGCATAAGTTAAAATCTTCAGGCTTCTACAGGGATCAAGTTTTGGGATCCAGGATTTTGCGTGGCAGGGTTATGGAGTTCTCATTGGGGTTGCAAGTTTAGTGTAGGAACCTGATTAAGAGACCCCAGGCTTATACCCCAAAATAGTAGGATGCATATAAGGAAACCAAATAAAGGCCCTAGGTCTCTTAACCAGGTTCCTACGTTACATTAGGGTCAACACCTGGAGACAATAAAAGCTTACCGGGGCGAGGTTTGAGCTCCGGCTTGCTCTCGACTTCCTCTTAAATCTTAAAAAAGATCCATAAGGGTTCCTATAAGGGCTCTATAAAGGGTTTAGGGTTTAGGGTTTTAGGGTTCCTCTACAGGCTTCCATTTAAGGCCTCCCTTACGGGCTTCCTTCAAGGCTTCGTTTAAGAGCTCCATTGTTCCAGAAGGGTTTAGGGCCTTTCTGGTTCGAGGCGTTCGGAAGCAATCTCAGGGCCTTAGTGATTAGAATAGGGTTTCGGGGTGCATTATACGAAAGCTACAATAATCTCAGGGCCTTAATAATTAGAATAGGGTTTAGGGGTGCATTCAGAATAAAGAACCCCAAAATAGTGTAGGTAATTATTCAGGCCCCCATATTTTCATCTACGTATGGTGTAAGGGCCTGAGCTCTGAACCTCCTAACCTGTAAGACAGGATCTATAGGGTTTAGGGTTTACGATTTTTTGGGGTGGGTTAGGATTTAGGGCTTACGGCTGAGAGGATTAAGATTTTAGGCTTTAGGATTTAAGGTTCAGGAATTATGATGGTATCATGGTTCATTCTGCTTAGGGCTTATAAGAGCTAAATCCCTCACCCGAACCCCTGGGTCCTGAACCCTAGACCCCTAAGGAGAACTTAAGCAACCTTCTAGTATATATAACCCATACTAAGCGCACAGTCTATAAAGCTCATCTAGGGCGAGAACTTCCTTGTATCCTATGAGCGTGTAAAGCGAATTGAGGAGCCTACCTACAGGCTCCATAGTCGTTCCTTTTTGGGATTACCTTATAGCATTCTAAATATGAACCCCAAACAGGAACTACTATGGAGCCTATGGGTACAGCCCGTCCTCGCATTCAAAGTGCGTGCCATTCATCGACGAAGAAGTCCAGCGACAACCTGGCACACGAGGGCAAAAGGCTCCTAAAGCCTCAACCCTGAAGAAGAATAGGGTTCTTTTAAAGGGTTCTTACAAACGGTCTACTTGGGCTACTGCAAGGGCCACTATAAGGGATTAGTATAGGGGCCTGAAATAACTACATAGACTGTTTTTTTGGGGGCGGGGTCCTTGTTCTAATCATGGTATAATGGGTCCCCCAAACCCTATTCTAATTCTAAAAGCTCCTATATCAAACCCGAAAAAGATGAGGGTTTGGGCTCGGGGGTGAAGGAATGGCTCCAAGTACCGGCCAAATATGTCTCTGGGCCTTGCTACTTGGAATGGGGTGTTGGGCTAGACTATACTGGAGATCAACATAACCCAAAAGCCTTATATAGTAGGGTGTTGGGCCCAACAACCTTAATTTTCTGAGTCCTTATAATACCTAGGGTAAGGAGTTGTTTCTCATGTTTAGGATGCAGGGCTTCAGGATTGAGATTTTCGGGCTCACGGCGAACGCTCGCGTCCTAGTCCTTCCGCTTCGATGTAAGGGAACTCCGCAGAAGCAGCATGCTGACCGCCTCCTGATGGCCTTCCTGATGCGCCAGGGCTCAATGGAAACCGCACGACCGAGGATGCTTATCAGTACAAAATCAGAAATGCTTCGATGCCAGGTGTAGGATCAGCCTTAGCCGGTGCATGGTGAACTGCAGCGAAAGTCCGTCGTGACGCTGCCGAACTATTTCCAAGGACGGCATCAGCCCATGTCAATGATTCCGACCATTGCCTGCTCTGACCGTATTCACCGTATTCGACTTCCTTCATCGTCCCCTCGTCGGGCAACTTGGCCTCGTAAACCGTACCGAAAGTCTTTCCGCTCTTGAGCTGCAACGAAACCCTAAACGCAAAACCCCTGAACCCATAAACCCTAAATCCCTAAACCCCTCAACCCCTAAACCCCTAAACCCCTAAACCCCTAAACTCCTAAACCCCCAAACTCCTAAACCCCTAAACTCCTAAACCCCTAAACCCCCAAACTCCTAAACCCCTGAACCCTTAAACTCCTAAAACCCCAAACTCCTAAACCCCTAAACTCCTAAACCCCTAAGCCCCCAAACTCCAAAACCCTAAAATCCTAAACTCCTAAACCCCTAAAACCCTAAACCCACAAACTCTTAAACCCTAAACCCCCAAACTCCTAAACCCTTAAAGTCCCAAACTCCTATGCCCCTAAAGTCCCAAACTCCTAAACCCCTAAAGTCCTAAGCTCCTAAACCCTAAACTCCTCAACCCTAAACCGCATTCCTGGTGCAAGTTCGGATCCCAGCTTTGCAGCTCGCGCAACTTGGCTCCCTCTCCCGCTCTCCCTTTCTGTACCAAGGGTTCCTTTAAGGAGTTCCTTGAAAAGACACCTATAAGAGCTCTATTAAGAGGGTTACTAGAACTAGGTATCGATTTGGGATATGACCCTGGTATATTGCTTGCAAAACTACAGGTCAGGCAGGCAGGAGGTGCACACATATTCGCACGTGCGAACATGTAGTACTAGGTCACCTAGTCTCGGTGTCGATGTCAACAATCCCCCAATAAATATCATCAGAGCTCTATACTAGACCATAAGGAGACTTTGAAGATATCCCAAATCGATACCTAGTTCTAGTAACCCTTATGATAGATCTCTTAAAGACCCCTTTTAAGGAACTCCTTGAAGGAACCCTTGGTATAGGTATCTAAACCGTAAACCCCTAAACCCTCAACCCCTCAGAGGTACTTGCCCTCTTCGGGCCGACTACACTGGCCTTTCAAGGCAAGGCTCACTCTATGGACCCCTATTTATATAGGGGCCTTTGTAATTGGAATAGGGTTCCTTTCAAGGGCTCCTTAAAAGGGATCTTTATAAGGGTTCTACTAAGGATTGAAGGTATAGGGGCCTTCAACATTAGAATTGGATTTTGGAGTATGTCATGCTGTTACTCAGGAACCACTGCAATATTACTTTATTGGGCTCCTACATTGATATTATTTCGGTTTGGGGGCTGAAAGGGTCTAGGGCTCAGGTGTTCAGAGTTTAAGGTTTAGGGGTGTTGGGTCTCGGTCTCAGAAATAATCTTGCACAAAGCTCGCTGTCAAACGTGCAAGCTTGGGGGTTACTTTTCGTACGGGATGAGCGGTGGCGGATTTCCAGAGATGTAGGGTGTCTAGGGGATGATTGCTTTTGAGGCATGATTTGGGTTTTAGCAGCGCGAAAGGCATGTGGGGGTTACGGTTTTTTGCCTGCACTCTCAAAACCTTAACCCTCAGCATCCACATTGACTTCGTGCTTCGCCCGAGAACCGAACTCCGGACACCCCAAAACCTAAACGACGACCTGCACCGTAAGCCCCAGAACCCTGAACCCTAAAACCCCAATGCGCCACAAAACACAATAAACGTCGATGAAGCCCTGATAAACCCGAAACCCTGCACCCAAAACCCAAAACCCTAAAACCCTATTCCAAACCCTAAACCCTAAATCCTAAACCTTATTCCAAACCCTACACCCCAAAACCCTAAACCCTATTCCTCTTCCATATTCTTAACCCTAAACCCTATTCCAAAACTCCAAGCCCCCAAACCTAAAACCTCAACCCCGAAGCCCTAAGAGTCTCGAACACTGATCCAGAATCGTGTGCGGGAGACCTGGCCGAGTCGCAAATGACGAGGCCTCGAGGCAAGACAAGTTTAGGAGCCGTAGCAAGTAAGGTTTGGGGTTTAGGGTTCAGGGTAGGGCAGAAAAGATGACCGCGAGAGTTTAGGGTTCAGGGAGTAGTGGGCTTATGGTTGAGGGTGTAGGGTTTAGGTTTTAGGTTTCGGGGTAGGGTAGTATAAGCAGGGTCTAAGGTACCATGAACCCTAAACCCTAGGCTGTTCATGGTCCGTTGTTTGATAATTGTAGCAGGCAGCCAATAATTCAGACCCCTGTCTCAAGCTTTGGGTTGAAAGTTTGGAGAGGATTATAAAGCTCAGGAAATACAGGGTGTAGAACTAGGGAGCAGTAAGGGAAGTCTCTGTATGGTTTCGGGGGCCCTTGTTGGGAAGGCTCAGGAGGGCTTTGGAGAGTGCTTGGCGACATGAGGTTTTCAGGGTTTGGCTCGCGAGAGGGAGGTGGTAATCCTTGCAACCAAGTCTAATATACGATCCTTAATGGTTTGAACCCCGGGGTTCCTGAAAAGGGGTCTATATGGGATCTGTAAGAGGGTTCTAGAATGTAGGAGCCAATCATTTGAATAAGGTTTCGTGTCCCATCATACTATGACGTATACCCAGACCCCCGGAAGGATCCAAAAAGTAGCTAGGTTCGTATAAAGCCTTAGTAGTTTGGGGCCCCAAATTAGGGGATCTACTTTCTAGATCCTGCCGGTGGTCTCGGTAATAAGGAGCCCCCTCAAACAGTATTAGTAAGTCTTCAGTCACCCAGAGTAAGTCTCTCAGGATCAGGTGGCTTGAGTTGGGTGAGTGCGGTGACCCGGCGAGCCTTAGCATTACTTCAAGACCCCATCCCGTTTTCTCAACATCCACCCACAAATCCAGTCCAATTAAGCACCATAAAGCCAATATCCCGATGTTAGCGGCCTAGAATACCGTATAAGCTACTAAACCTCAGACCGAAAACCATGAGCCCTACGAGACAAAGGTCCAGACGGAGCTGTAGGTCCAAGGACTCTCCAAGGAAGCGTTCTCACCTCAGAGCTGCAGTTTCTAAACCCCAAACCTGTAAACCCCAGAGCCTGCAAGGCGAACCTGCTTAGGATTTACGGCTCAGGGTTTTACCCTCATATTTTGGGTCCTATCACTATTTTGCTTAAGGCATAGGATTCAGTCAGGGTTTAGGACCTTAGGATTCAGGGTTTAGAGTTTAGGGTTTAGGGTTTATAGGGCTGGAAACCCTGCAACATCCTGAAGGTTTAGGGTTCAGGGCTTGGGGCGAATGTTCGGGTGCCCTTTCTCCTGCTATGCAGTTGCCGCGGGACCATCGCACCCAAAACGAAAGTCTACACAAGGGCGCTTGAGTCTAAAAACCGATGCAGAACCCTATAAAACCCTGTAGAATCCTGTATGTAAACGCCTCTAAGACGCCCTCACCCCCCTTAAAAAAACACAAAAAGCATTGTGCTACTTGGGAACCGAGTCCAAAGCAAGTATCATGAAAGAGCCCTTATAGAACCCGTCTTGGAACCCATATGAAATTTGGGAATCGAGTGAAGGAGCCTTACAAAGCCTAAACGCTTGATAAACTTCTAAACCCCTCATACATCCTGAACCCTAAATCCTAAACTTCTACACTCTAAACCTTGAAGCCCCAAAGCCTCAAGCCCTAAACTTCAACACCCTAAAACCTGAAACCGCTGAAACACCCTAAATCCTGGCCCAGAGCACCCCCCTGAGGCTCGCGGCAGGTCACCTTTATGCGAGCCTGCTCAGGGTATGTAAGGGGTTTAGGGTTCAAGGTCTAGGGTATGCGGGGTCTAGGGGTTTAGGGTATAGGCCTTAGGGGGCTATGTATGGGGCATAGGGTTTAAGGTTTAGGGTATGTGGGGTTTAGGGTTTAGGGTATAGGGCTTAGGGGGTTATGTATGGTGCTTAGGGTTTAAGCTTTAGGGTATGTGGGGTTTAGGGTTTAGGGTATAGGGCGTATGGGGCCTGGGGCTTAGGGTTTAAGCTTTAGGGTATGTGGGGTTTAGGGGGGTATGTATGGGGTTTAGGGTCTAGGGTATGTCGGGTTTAGGGTATACATGGGCATTTCCGAAAATAGGGGACCCTAATATAACATAGTACCCTGAATAGTAGGATCCTTACTATAAGGGCCCGAAAATAAGGTACTCCTAATTTTCGGAAACCCCCACATGGGCTTTAGGGTTTTGGGGGCCTTGCCCCAAGGCTTTTGCAGAGCTCGGGATGAAATGCTCAGAGCTTGAAGGGCGAGACGGGTTTACGGCACGGTGTATATGGGTGGCTGTCAAAATTAGGGTCCCTTTTTGGGTCCCTATTATAATACGGCACCTTACATTTAGGGTACCCAAAAACGGACCATAACTTTGACAACTACCCATATGGGGCTTAGGATATATCGGGGTTTAGGGCTTACGGTATATTGTATAAGGTAACGACAGGGTGTAGCTCGGTGCTGAAAGGGTCTAGGATATGCATCTGGCTCCCTTTCTGGAACAAGCCCTCCGAACATCAAGATTCGGAGCTGATTTAGGGTTGGGTGTTGTGCATATCGGAACTTGCGGCCTACTTGCGCTTCAGCTCGCTCCGCGTCGCTGGGGCATTGGGCTGCACGGATGGTCCCAAGTGCATAAGAAATCAGGGTTTAGTGTGCTTTATGGCTTCGGCTTCGGGTTTACATGCTACTGGTCTGAAGGATCAGATCCGCGAGTGGAACACTACTACTAGCAGAAGTAGTAGTAGTAGTAGTAGTAGTAGTAGTAGTAGTGGTGGTAGTAGTAGTAGTAGTAGTAGTAGTAGTAGTAGTAGTAGTAGTAGTAGTAGTAGTAGTAGAGTAGCAGTAGCAGAAGTAGTAGTGGTGGTGGTGGAAGCAATTGTGGTGGAAGAAATTGTGGTGGTGGTGGTGGTGGTGGTGGTGGTGGTGGTGGTGGTGGTGGTGGTGGTGGTGGTGGTGGTGGTGGTAGTGGTAGTAGTGGTAGTAGTAGTAGTAGTAGTAGTAGTAGTAGTCGGTGGTTTTTTCTACCACAACAACAACTACTACTCTACTGCTACTACGACTTCCACCACCACCACCACCACCACCACCACCACCACGACCTCTACCACTATCACTACGACTACCACTACGACTACTCTACTACTACTACTACTACTACTGCTGCTACTACTACTACTACTACTACTACTCCTACTCCTACTCCTACTCCTACTCCTACTCCTACTGCTACTGCTGCTACTGCTACTGCTACTGCTACTGCTACTGCTACTGCTACTGCTACTGCTACTGCTACTGCTACTGCTACTGCTACTACAGCTGCTACTAGCTCTTACTACTACTAGCTGCTAGCTGCTACTGCTACTGGCCCTGCTGCTACCACTCATGCTACCACTGCACTACTGCTAGTACAGCAGATAACCCGCCCAGTGGTTTCATGGTGGATCACCAGCTATAGATCAACTGCTGAGCTTCAAAGCTGGATCTGTGTTTCGGGATCGCCTCAGTGATGGGCCGGTGCCTGTTCTTCAGGCACAGACTGCTTCACGGCATTGCCTTCGCTGGTGGCTGCAGCTGATCGTCGAGAAAGGATCCTTGGCCACACCACCGGAACCGGGGGATCGAAATCCTCGCTCAAGAGGAACACGAGGGCCATGTGCGCCGGAATAATTACCTGAACAGCACGTGAGGCGATGAGGAGTGAAAACAGAATCCAGTTGCGAACGGCTGCGACGACGCCTGGTAAACTATACTGATACCCAAACAGATGATGGAGCCGTGCGCCGTCAGGGGCCCCACATTTTGCTTGACGCATGACATGCCTGACAAAGCACTCCGCAAAATGTTACTTCGGGGTTGTCCACCAAGTTGCACCCATAAACACAAGATAATGCAGCCCACCTTGACCTATGAGACAATCCTTGTAGCAATTCACATGAGCAGCCGGACCACAAGTGGTGTCTGTAACTGCCAAGAATACGTAAGCCAACAGAAGCAGCGTCGCTCCAATACACCCGATGCGGCAAATGAAAGCTCGAGCTTTGAGCGGCCCGCAGCTTGCAAGTAGCCACAAACCACCTGGGAGTTTTCGAAAATAGGGGACCCTAGTTTCGCACCCTAAATCGTAGGAGCTTTATTGTAAGGACCCAATAATGAGGTATCCCGGTACCCCTTATTTTTCAGAAATCCTAAACCCTAAACCCTTTAGAGCACTCTTATAGATCCCCCTAAGGAACTTGACCTAAACCCTAACCCCCTAAGGAACTTGACCTAAACCCTAAACCCTTACAGAGTCCCTTAAAGGAACCCTGATAGTACCCTTATAGTAGCCCTTTAAAGGAACCCTAAGGTACCCCTTTCAAGCTCCCACCTGAGTAGAGAGCTCCGAGCCCCATGAAGCAGGCCAAGAGGAGCAGGCTCAGAGTATCGGACAACGAGGATGCGGTGAGAAATCCTGCCAGCGACCCAAGCAGATATAGGATACCTGGGTTGTAGTTGGGGGGTATGTTAGGGTTCCTTTAAAGGGCTATTATGAGGGACTATAAGGGTTCCTTGAAGGGGCTCTGTAAGGGTTTAGGGTTTAGGTCAGGTTCCGTAGAGGGATCTATAAGGGTTCTATAGGATACCTGGGGTTTAGGGTTTGAGGTTTAGGGTGTAGGGCTGATATTATAGGATGCCTGGGTTGTCGTGTTGGGGCTCTGGAAAGAATTTATGAATAGGTACCTCTATGGGAAAATGAAGGAAAATCAACAAGTTTCCCAAATTGCCACCTAGATACTCAAGATCCACACACTCTCCCAATGCTTTGATGGCCAAAGCGACTCGCCCATGCCATTGGCTTCCACGAGCAGCGGGCCCAACGATGTAATGGTAATCGCTCGTGCTATCAGAGCCATTGCGGAGCCATCCTGGGATGCTATGAGCTGGAGAGTGATGCCTTTTGGTTGAGGGTGTGAGTATCGACAAAGGGATCAGAAGCACAACACCATGGATGACGAATACTGTTTTAGTAATGCTGGTTGACAATCCCAAAGGGTCCAAGTAATGGTATAGTATATACTTTGGGGGCCAAAATACCTATTACAATGGTACTTGGACCCTTTGGGAATGGTTAACAATGCTTAACGATGGTCCATCATGGTTGCTTATTGCCAAGCATCCTTCTCGGTGAAAATGAGTGTCGCAGCTCCTTCCACGGCGCTGCCAATGCCAGCGAGAGCGAGGTAGAAGTAGCAGATTTTCCTCTTCAAAGTGACAGGGCCTCCTTTAAAAAGACAGGCAAGTATGACAATTACCCCTGTGTGGAGCACCGCAACGGCTATGTGAATAACGCCTCTCACGGTCTGGGCTGCAGGAAACAAATAAGGATCTCTGATGATGATATCCCCCAGTTTTCCTCCTTCATTCTCATACACGCACTCCATGGCCGCACCGCCGGGATTTTTGCTACATCACTGCACCGCTGATGTTGAGCCGTAGGTCCAAGGGACCCTTAATACTTAATAAGGACCCCTGGCTATATACCCTTCATATAGCTATTATATACCCATTATTATATAGCCCATTATAGGGTAGGGGTCCCCATCAAGGCTCCCTCCTTTTCCCATTTGAGTAGGAGATCGCTCGAAACTGGCCTCATGGGTTCTGACGTCCCAAACGCGAAGAAGCTCCTTCCAAAAGGCGACCCTGAGGGTCCTTTCACCTTAACCCACTAGACCCAAGAGTAACCTAGGAGTAAACAGGCTGCCCTTTTTGGTTTTATAAAGGGGCTTACAAGGGAACTTGAACCTAAAAAACGGGAATAAGGGCCTACTCTAGGTTAAAGCCCTGGTAGGCATTCAACCAGCCTGAAACTGCTGCACCCCGATACACGGAAACTCCGAACCAGGGCAAGTGGGGGTGGGGTAACACCCCGAGCTCTACAGACGAGCCCTGCCAGCGCCTGATATGTCGTATCCGGTAGAAGCTCCGCCACTTCGCAGGACTTGGAAAAGGTGGAATTTGGGGAAACGCATGGATTTGCTGCAAAGGTTTGGCTTTAAGATCCAGTAGTAGAGGTTTGGTGACCCCAACCTACACCCTGATCCCGGGCTTGATTTTCGCGGGGGTTGAGGATATAAAAGTTCAAGGCGCGCGTTTGGGATTTGAGAGCTTAGTGTTTGAGTCTCTTTGGCTTCGGATGATGACTTGTTGTGCAAGAGTTTACGATCTGCTTCTGCTCTTGGATGTTTGAGCTTCGACGCCTACAGCAACCGATGGATTTGCAGGTTGGGAAGCTTTCCCGTGAGGCTCTTGCAAAGATCACAAAGACTTCAGCATCAAACGAAATCGACGGTTGAAGAAAGGAAGACCCAAACCCTAAACGGCCCTAAACCGTAGGAAAGCCTTGCTGAGACGAGATGAGACCCTAAACAAATTAGCAACAAATGCCTCGTGAGAAATGAAGGTCGCCAAAGTGCTGAAACCTGACTTAACAAATCGCAAACGAACAACACCAACAACGCAACACTTCAACACCTTAGCGAGACCATGATTTAGCGCTTCGCAGTCAGTGCTTTCGCGGATCTAGATCTATGCAGGCTTTAGCTCCCGACGTGTGTTGCCGCCAATCCGAAGCAAGGGCTTCCCCCAAACCCAATGCCCCTCACCGCAAGGTAAGGAATCCCCAACACGGAAAACCCACAGCCGAATCCCAACAGTTTGAACCCGATGCCCGTATCGCCAAACCCAAACAATTTTGTTCGAAGTAGTTATACTCAAACCGAGCCAGAAAACCCTTCGCTTGTCAGGATTCGAGCGACGACTGCAGCCGATTGGAGGCTCTGTGCAGGGTTGCTGGAAAAGCCCTTGTTTTGTGTGTTGCCTGGGCCGTCGAGCCATAAACCGGGGCTGCCGTCTTCGTGTGGCAGCGGAGCCTCGGTGAGATCCGGGGACCTTGGGGCGCGCAGCGGCGGCTGAGCGCGGTGGTGCTGTTCCTGACGTCGATTCAGGGTTACCTTTACGGCATCTCGGCGGCGACCGGGACTTCGTGCATTACCCGATTCAGGAGGGCGGGATCGGAAGCGGCTTGAGTCAGCAAGCCCTGCATTTTTCAGAGCCTCATGGCCGGTCTCAGCTCGTACTATGAGACGCTTGGGGAGACTTGGGAGTTCGAAGAGTCGCGTTCTGGGGACTCCGAGAACTCAAGCGAAGGGCGTCTCAGGAATCGCTGGTCGCGGCCGGGCAGCGCCGCAACGGGCGGCATCAGCAGCGACTCCGTCTTTGAGGAGAAGGCGGCGACGGGCGACGAGCGAGGCTGGAGCTCACCATGGGATGGGTGGGCTGAAGATGGATCCTGGCAGGGTACCCCTGCGAGGTTGAGTGCTTGGCGGGAGGAGGAGAATTGGAGCTACGCGGTCCAGCGGCGAGATCGTCCTCGGGACCGTCGGTGGGACAATGAGAACTGGAGCTTCACGGGCTCCGGTGGGGGACTGCGACAAAGAAGTGGTCACGGGGACTATGAGAATTGGAGTTGGAAGGATGGCTGCGACGCCGACAGCAGCGTAGCTACGCCAAGTTGGGGGAACTGGGAGGTGGACTATGTGGACAAGAAGAAGGAGGCCGGCTCGGAGGCATCGTCTATGGCGGCGATCGAGGAGGAGTCCGACAAGGCCTCGAGTGCTAAACTGGTCGGGGAGACTACGGAGAAGAAGCCTCCTGGCAAAATCAGCAGCTCATATCCTCCGATCTTCAAGGCCAAGCCGGGCGAGAGCTTTGTCGAGTGGAAGAGGAGTGTGGAGTTTTGGATTGGAGGGGAGGGGAGTCAACTTCCAAGTGAGCTAGTGGGGCCCAGGATGATGGTTCAGTTGAAGGAGAGGGCCGCTCAGCTGGTGAAGCACCTGAGCAATGAGGACGTGAACAAGCCCGACGGCAAGAAGGTCATCCTGGCGGCTTTGGAGCGTTCTCCGTTGATCCGGCAGTTGGACAAGCATCGGGTCGATGAGCACCGGCGCAGAATGATGACCTTAAATCGCGCGCCGGGGGAGTCCATGGAAAGTTACGTCACGAGGGCGTCGATCTACCGCACCCATTTGCTGGCCATGGACGAGAGCATGGCAATGGGGGAGGCCTTCTTTGTGGGCCATTTGGTCGACCACGCCCACTTGACGAGGCGTGACCGGGCTATGGTCAAGACGAAGGCGGGCAGCGAGACTGACGAGCTCCTCGTGACGAACGCCTTGATCGAGCTGGCCTGCGAGCTTGAGGGCGAGAGTGGCTACCCGATTGGAGCGTCCGAGCCGAATGCCGCTCGAAACGGAGAAGAGTGGCTGTTACAACGAGGAGAAGGGCGGGGTGGCCGCCTGACTCCCAATAAGCCGCCACGTGGAGTGTTTGCGGCTGACGTGGCGGGGCCAGACCTCGAGGAGAGTGAGGGCAAGACGGAGGATCCCGGGGAGGATTCGCTGGATGAGGGGGATTTTCCCCCTGAGTTGGCTTCGGTGGTGAACGAGGCGTTCGGGATCCAACACCGGGCCAAGCAGAAGATTGCTGAAGTGAAGAAGCTTCGGCAATATTACAGGCGGCCCGACCCAGAAGAGCGCAAGAAGGCACTGGCCGAACAGATGCGGAAGCACCCCTGTCATGCGTGTGGGCAGTATGGTCACTGGAGCCGCGAATGCCCTACGGGTTCCAGAGCTCAACCGGCCCTGCAGAGCCACCATGGCCCGACGCAGGCGGTGCTTGCAGCCACCTCGCGGAAGGTTCCCTCTACCAGTTTGCCGACGGTGGGCGAGGAGGATGAGTGGGAGCTTTTGGCTTCGATGTGCCGCTCCGGTCTCAACCCTGCGATCGCAGCCGAAACGGGCATGCAGCGAGCAAGCTCCTCTTGGCAGTATAAGGGGGAGGGTCGGGACCAGGGTCATCATGTCTTTGCGGCCATCAGCCACCCCATCAATGAGATCATGTGGTCGGTCAAGGATTTAAGCGCTCTCAATGACATCTTGTGGTCCATGAAAGATTTAGCCTACAAGGTGATTTTGGATCTGGGGTGCATGCGTTCGGTCGCGGGTCTTGAGTGGATCAACATGTTGGTCAAGCGTTGGAAGGGTGAAGGTCGTTGGTGCCAGGTGATGGAAGAGCGGGAAGCTTTCAAGTTTGGGGACGGCGAGATACTTCATAGTCGCTTCAGGGTGAACTTCGTGGGGAGCTTTGCGGGCAAGCCGGTGGTGTACGGTTTCAGCGTGGTGCCTGGTAGCTGCCCCCCCTTGTTCTCTCGTTCGGGATGCACACAGATTGGGGCAATCATTGACTGTGAGCATCATCGAGTATCTGTTCGCAAGTTGGGAGTGTCGGCTTATGGGGTGGGGCAAGAGACAGGACATTACACCATGCCAGTTGATGAGTGCGACAGCGGAAGTGTGCAGCTCCCTGAAGATTATCGCCTCCCGTTGCACCAGGACATTGCTGCTGTGAATGCTGAGATTTTGGGTGCTCAAGCTGACCCACTCAATTCGCAACCCACCGCTGGCGTGCATGGCGTCTGCGTCGATCCCTCGATGTCGGATTTGTCAGAGCAGCGACCACAAGACCCGGGACTGCCCGCAGGTGGACTCCGACGACGACAGCTTCCAGATGACCTACTCGATGGACCTGGACGCCGGGGAAGATCGAGACCGGCCGCGCAAGGCGACGACTGTCCGAGGAGCCCGACCGAAAGCCGTGGCGACTCCATCGACCAAGAGCAAGGAGACCACCCCGGAGGAGCCCGAGGTGAAACAGCTGACCCCCGAGGAGGCGGAGTTCATCCGAAAGAGGCGCGAGAAGCAGAGTGCCTCGAAAGCTCGCGCGCAGGACCGCAAGGCTTTGACGGGGGAGTTGGCGGCATACCCGTCTCTGAGCCACTGCTGGAGCGAGGAGCTGGGGCTGAACATCGCCGGGGCAACAGCGAGCCGTATGAGAACATGGTGCTGGAAGAAGATGGTGTGGATGGTGAGGATCCGGGACGCCGTCGAGCGGGACGGCGACAGGAGGTGGAAACGCAACAGGAGATGGCTAGCGGGACTCATCGGGAAGGAGATCGCCGCGCTATTCGGCCATTTCGGGTCGATGAGGCAGAAGATGCACGACCCAACCATGGCCCGGCTGATGTGACGGGTGGGGCTAAGCGCCCAAACCGGGGAGTGACGCAGAAGCTGAAGAAGGGCGTGGCGGCGGGTCTCGATGGCATCCACCTGCTCCAGAAGGCCGTTCAGGACGATGGCAAGTGGGTCCTCCTGGAGGTTTTCGCAGGCACGGGCCAGTTGACGAGGCGGGCCAAGGATCGGCCTGGGTGGCGGGTGCTCGAACCGATCGACCTCAACACCGGCTGGGATTTGAGTGTTCCAACCTGCAGGGCCTCGCTCCTGAAGTTGATCGAGGACCAGCAGCCGGACCTGGTGACGATGGCGCCTTCGAGCGGGCCGTGGAGCACGTGGGAGGCGCTTTGTGAGGATGCGGACGGTTTGTATGAGCGCCGGCGCCAACAGCTACCCCTTTGGAAGATGCTTGGGGACATCTGGGCGCTACAAGTTCGAGGCCGACGCTTGGCTTTAGTGGAACAGCCGGCTCAATCTCGTGCTTTTGAGTTGGAATGGATGCGAGAAAGGGAGGACGTGACCCGAGCCGTGGTGCACCTGTGTCGGTTCGGCCTGCGCGACCCGGAGAACCACAAGCCCTTCAAGAAGACGACCATCCTGGAGGTCAACAACCCGATCATGGCGAAGGACTTGGTGAAGGGCGCCTACTGCCAGCACCGCCTGCAGGAGCACCAGAGCATCAAGGGTGAGTGTAAGATGGGGGAGATCACCCGGAAGCGGTCTGCTGTGGCCGCCGAGTGGACTCCGGCCTTTTGCGATCACATCTTGGATGCGGCAGAGACTGCGTTGGGGGCCCCCATAGCGCCGGGCATCAGTTGGTCTTTGGCGGCCGAGACAGTCGGACCCAACTGGGAAGCGGCACCGGTCACTAGCGGGAGCACTGCCGAGGAGAATGTGCGCGAGCAGCTGGCCAAACACGGGATGACTGGGAGCCGCTACGACTATATTACCTTCGACGGCGAGGAAGCCCAACAACCTCGGCGCCTCAGGGCCATGGTCGCCCATGTGCATGTGACGCTGGGACATCTGTCCAATGATCGGTTGGCACGCATGTTCATTTTGAGCGGGGCCCAGAAGGGGGTCATTGCGTTGGCGAAGTCCTTGCGTTGCCAGATTTGTGCGATGGTCCGGCCCCCTGGACAGGTGCCTAAGGTGTCGTACCGGAAGCCCAAACAGTTCAATGAGCGGGTCTCCGGGGACACTTTCTTCGTGTGGGACGCCGACAACAACAAGTTCGCGGTGGTCCACTTCTTGGACGCCCTTACGGACTATCACATCGGCGACCTCACTGAGAGTTTGACCTCCAACTTTGCACGGGAAGTCCTGACTGACTTGTGGTATGGAGTGTTTGGCCCACCAGACCACTTGATCACGGACGGCGGGATGGAGTTTCGAGGGTCCGTGGAGGCGCTGAACTCCCTCTTCGGCGTGATTCACGAGGTGGTGCCGGAGGGTGCGAAATGGCGAATGGGCCAAGCGGAAAGACATGGAGCCGTGGCAAAGCTGATGATCATGCGAATGGTTCGGGAACTACAACTTCGTGGCGCCGGGGAGATGCGACGGGCTGCCATCGCGGCGTTTGCGGCGAAGAACCGGACCTGCAACGATGGAGGCGTTTCTCCCATGCAGGCCGTCACCGGAAGGAATGTGATGCTGCCTGGCTCGCTCATGGACCAGATCACCTCCGGCCGAGTACGTTTCAGGTTCAATGAGGCGGCGACGAAGAGCGAGGCCGTGGCACGCGCCGAGCGCATTCGCGCAGGGGCGGTGGAATCCTTCCATTGGCTGGATGCGCACCAGGCACTTCGGAAGGCCCTTTCGGCGAAGTCACGACCGCCAGACTTGGAAGGAATCAAGGAGGGCACCGTCGTCTATGTGTACGAGCCGCCACCCTCGCGGCGAGGCTTGGCTAGGCGCCTGCAAGACAACCTCAGCTGGTCCGGACCGGGCGTGGTGGTCTGCGTCGAGAAGGATGGGGAGATCCCCCGGCGGCTCTGGGTGCGCTTGCGTGGCAAAGTGAAGGCGTACCCCCTCGAGAAGGTCAGGCTTGCCACCGCAGATGAAGCGACCAGTGCCCAGTTCATCACGGAGGCCCTGCAGGAGGTTGAGGCAGAGCTGCGGGGCGGCAACCTCCTCGTCGACAACCCCGAGGAGCCGGCGCCAGCAAAGCCAGTGGCGGCGGAAGCGGGGAGCTCCTCGAGTTCGTCCTCGAGTTCCAGCGATGAGGCAGATGGGGCAGATCAAGCTGAACCTGCTGACGACGAGGAGGCCGAGCGAACCGAAAGGCGAGCTAAACTGCTGGAGGATGTGCCCTGGTCTGTCAAGCGCACTCTGGCGGATCGGCGCCAGCAGCAAGGGGACGAGGCCTGCGACCCACATGAGTTGGACTTCCAGAAGAAGCAGCGGCTTTTCGAGAAGCTATCCAAGCAGTTTGGAGCGCCTTCGAAGCTGCAGGAGGGCGATTTGCGACACCGCATGGAGAATGCGTATGCCAAGGTTCGGGCGGTGAGGAAGGTGATTCGCCGGCCGAAGAAGGACCAAGCCGCGAGTTCGCGGCAAGCCAAAGGGGAGCGGGCACCCGGGAGACAGGCCACGGCTGAGGTGGAAGTGCTTGCGGCTGAAGGGGAAGTGCCCATGCCGGAGATGACGCCCGGCGAGCTCGAGGCGATGATCCACGACACCATGGGCCAGTGGACGCTGTGGACGGGCAATTCGGCTTGGAACGGCGTGCAGGAGATCCTGGAGGTGAGCGCCGAGATCCGACGCCAAGAAGTGGAGGGCGTCACGGAGGTGATCACAGGCCGAGCTCGATCCGAGTACAAGTGGGGCGAGTTGGACAGCACGTGGAAGGACGCTTACGTCGCCCCGCTCAAGAAGGCCATCCAAGTGTACGTGGACCACGGGGGAATCAAGGGAGTGCCCCAGGGACAGATGGTGGATCCAGCTCGGATCCTAGGGTCCAGATTTGTTCTGACCAACAAAGGTGGCGAGGATCTGGCGGCAGCTGAACTACGGGCCAGGTGGATTTTCGGTGGCCACCGTGACCCAGACGCTGGTTTGTACGCCACATCCTCACCTACGGCGAGTTTGCTGGGGCACAACTTGATAAATTTTGTGGCGGTGCAGAAGCGATGGGTCGTGCACTACGAGGACGTAAGCTCGGCCTTTCTGCAGGGGAAGGAACTCCCGCGTCGGGAGAAGATCTACGTGAGGGTCCCTCGAGGCTATCCCGACGAGGTCGTGAAGTACCTTGTGGAGCAGCTTGGCGCTGATTGCCGGGCCGACTTGGTGGAGCTCACGAAGGCGGGGTTCGGTCTGCCTGAGTCCCCGCGGTTGTGGTACTTGGAGTACAAGGACTGCATCCAGGAGCTGGGTCTCGAAGAGATGAAGCTGATTCCTGGAGTGTTCAGGGCATTCCACAAGCCCCCCCGGCGAGGACTCAGAGCGATGGCCAGCATACACGTGGATGACACTCGCTTCGCTGGAGATGAGACCGCCCAGGAGATCTGGGATCGACTCCGGGCGAGGTTGAAGTTCGGCAAGCATCGCCAAGCGACCGATGGCTGGGTTAAGTTCTGCGGCCGGTGGGAGAGACAAGATCCCGACACCTACGAGATGGAGTACTCAATGGACGAGTACGTGAAGAATATCCCGCTGGCCAGGATACGGAATGACTACGGCGAGCCGAAGACCGAGCCTACCTCAGCGACTACCATCTCTACTTCAAGGACTTCCCCGGTGATCCCGGGAACACAGACGAGTACCCCAACGTCTTCATCGACTTCCTCTCCGATCCCAGGGACACAGACCAGTACCTCAGCATCTTCATCGACCTCTCCGATCCCAGGGACACAGACCAGTACCTCAGCATCTTCATCGACTAACACCACATCTCCGGTTGAGGGGTCTGAGTCGGACATTTGGGAGATTCTACAACGTCGTGTGGTTCACGACGACGGTGACGAACAGCTCACCGATGGCGAAAAGAAGCTGATCAGCTCTTTGGTGGGACAGCTCAACTGGGCGGCGAGACAGGGGAGGTATGACTTGTCGTATGTGGCGTCATTGGTTCAGCAGCTGGCTGGACATGGGAGGAAGGACGCTTTGCGCTGGCTGAACCTGGGGATCAAGCGCGCCCAGGAGAGCCTCAACTTCAAGGTCCGAAACTTCGGATGTGAGCTGGAGGAGATGCTGATTGTCTCCGTCAGTGATGCGGCGTATGGGGCTATGCCTGGGGGACACAGCCAAGGCGGCAATTTGGTACTGTTGGCTCACCCCAGCGTTCTCCGGGGCCTTGGACCGGTCTGCATCCTGGAGGGGAACAGCACCAAGATCCACCGGGTGGTCCGATGTTCGATGTCGGCGGAGATTTCCTCCCTCACGACCTCCTACGAGCACGGGGACTTTGTGCGGGCGTCGCTGGCCGAGCTCATCAATCCGGACTTCGAGCTGACGAGCTGGAAGAAACATGTGGCGCAATGGCCCCATATTCTCACTACGGACGCGAAGACCGGCTACGACGCTATCTCTAGTGAAGCCATGCCGGCAGACAGGAAAATAGCCATCGACGTGGCGGTGCTTCGTCAGGCGGTGCTGGAGGAGGGCATCGGCGCCTTCGTCAGGTGGGTGCCGGGATCCGAAATGGCCGCGGATGGGCTCACCAAATGGGGGCACAACAAGGTGCTGTGTCGTGTCATCGGCGAGGGCGAGTGGGCGCTGGCAGACAATGAGGCAGCGCAAGCACTTAGGCGAGCCGCGGCCCTTAAGAAGGCCAATTGTCGAAAGGGTCTGAAAGACCAGTAGCGGGGCAGTCGTAGCGGCTGTCACCGCGAAGTGTTTTGCCAGGGGGCTCTGGACTCAAACCGAGCCAGAAAACCCTTCGCTTGTCAGGATTCGAGCGACGACTGCAGCCGATTGGAGGCTCTGTGCAGGGTTGCTGGAAAAGCCCTTGTTTTGTGTGTTGCCTGGGCCGTCGAGCCATAAACCGGGGCTGCCGTCTTCGTGTGTTATGAAAACTAGTGTAACCCATTTCGAAGCCAAATTAATGTTCCTATGGAGATCTACATGAACTCACTCCGCGCCGCCTGTGGTTGCTATGCCTTCTAACCCTAAGGCTACGTCTACCCTATATAGTGTACAGTGTACACCTATAGCCTTAACGTACCAAATATATATATATATATATATATATGTATACATATCTGGGAACCCCTTGAAGGCCTAAGTATATACGATATGGGTGCATGAAGCCCTAGGGGAAAGGCTCCAGAAACACCGCAGGTCCAAGACCAGCGCTCTCCGCGACATGTCGACGCAGTCGCCATCGTAGCTCACCTGAGTGCATTACTGTCTATTGTGCTCTTGAATTTTGACTTTAAGTATTGCTATTGATGTGGTTACTGATGGTGTTGTTCTTCTTGCTGTTACTTCAGCTCACAGAAACAAGCCGTTCCCTGCCTCAGAAGACTTGTAGAGTGACATCCTACCTGCACCCGACGAATCCTACCAGTTCAAATTCCTTATGATGAATTCCTTATATATGTTCTATAAAAAACTTTCTGAGCTAAGGCAAATATAGGTTAAACAGATACTAAACTATAGCTATATTTCGAAAACCCTTGCTTTCTCTGCCCCTTGATCTTTCCAGTAAAGCTGGCCCTACATCCCATAAAGCCAAACAACAAATACCCTGTAATAGTGGTATAATAGGAATATGATAGGGCCCTACTATAATCCTTATAGCCACTATTACAGGGTGCGGGCAGCTTCTAAAACTGATGAATTTCTAGTTTCAAAACGTCTGCTAAGGGTAGGACTTTGAAGCCCGGGCTAGGGTTCAGGGTCATGGAAAAGGTTCAGGGGCTTCGGAGGGTTCGTAAACGTAAACCTAATCCAAAAACGAGAATGGCAAACTCGATTTACTAACGCGCTGCTTTCCACCCTACGACACACATCCTGAACCCTGACACTCCACCGCAAGAATGCAGGGCAGACTCATCAAGCTTGAAGCCGCAGCTTTAGTTTCAAGGAAAAGTTTCAGTGGACTCCTGGACACTCAACTGCAACAGCACAGGGGTGTGCTGTACTCTGTGTTGGGACCAGGTCACACCTTTTTTCGTGAGTATTCGATCTTTGTCCTGCTATCTTTTGGATAGCCCGTTTTGACGGCTAGACTAAACGTCTCTGAACTCTAAACCACATCCGCTGGGAATTGGGCCCAATCTGATCCGGGCACAGCGCGCAACTCCAAACGGGGCTGTGCCTCGGCCCGTGTGCTAGATGTGATTTCTTCAAGTTTCCAGGCCTTCAACCATACAAACTGTCCTGAACTCTAAACACTTAACCCTGTGAGCCATAAACTGCAACAAACTCTGAACTAGGAAGTTCTCTGATGGGATGTTATAGGTTTTGGGGCTTCGAGCGCATCGACCATACACTCCTGGACGTTTCCAATCCACGAATCATACTTCTAGTAGGAGACTTAAGGGAGAGTATAGTTGATGGTCAAGCCAGGGTCACATGATTCCGTCCCGAGATTCAGGGTTTTTGAACGGGGTTTATGTGGGAACCTGATTAAGAAACCCTGGGCCTAAGACCCTCGAAAGAGTAGGATTCAAACCTATGGAGCCCTAATGAAGGCCCAAGGTTTCTTAATCACATAATTATAGATCCCTTATAGTAACCCTTATGACCCCTTTGAAGGAACCCTAAACAAAAGGCCCAAGGTTTCATAATCAGGCTCCTACATTAGTGTGGCAGGCCCCATTACAGGCTTTCTTATGTTGGGCTTCCGGGATCCTCACCAAACAGGGTTTATCAGGTGTGGGGTTAGGGTTGAGGTTTTAGGGTTAAGGGGTTGGTTGGGGTTGAGGTTAAATTAGGGGTTAGGATTGAGAGTTTAGTGGGGCCACAGGACGTGCTGCAGCGCACGCGCACGGCCTAGGTTGTTGATTCCTCCTGGATGAGATTGAAGCAGCGGCGCATGACCCTAAACCTTGCGCCCCTAGACCCTGAACCCCAAACCCTGAATCCAAAACCTGCTACCCTAAATCCCAAACCGAAGACCCTTCACGTAGGGGCCCTAAAATTACCAACACTATTCACACTATTCTGGGGGTCTGATTTCTTCTGTTTTTTCGAGTTATCGTATATTATATTATACCCCAAAACCCTCTTCTAATCAGTAAGTCCCCTATGTTAAACCCTATCATGGCCAACCCTAATCGGAACCCCAATCGGAACCCTAGTCGGAGCCCTAATCGGAACCCGAGTTGGGGCATGCATGGCCAACCACTGGACTTTGAAGTAACCAGGGAGAAAAAGTATAGACTTTCATTTCATAATGGTTCCTTTAAGGAACAGGTACCCAAAAAAGTATTCAAGATATGGTACTCCAAACCCAGGACCAGGTTCCCCGCACAAAGACAGTCCCCGATCATTGCCCCGAGGACGTAATCCGCCCAAAAGGTCGTGCGGGTCCTTCGCCAATCGGTGGAGGGGATTAAGGGGTTAGGGTTTAGAAATTTAAGGTTAAGGGTTTAGGGGAAGTTTGCCGGGTTCTTGCTGAGGAACTTCAATCTTGCAGACCCGTTCTACTCTATCGATTCAAACTGACTGCAGCGTGAGGAACGGCTGAGGGTTTAGGGGTGTTTAGGGTTTTTGCTCTTCAGTCGACATAAATAGAAAAATGGGGGAGGATCTCATTTGCAAAAGGCCCCGGTTGTGTAAGCAAATTTCAGCCCCCTGACATCAAGCCACTCTACAGATTCTACATCCAGCCCAAGAGATTCGCGTCTTCATCTTGGAGCTTAGGGCCTTATGTTGAAGGACTTTGTCCGAGCACGTCCAGCTCCGCTGGACACCCCGCAACACCCCTCTGCTACACACAAACCACTATCTTGCACCCGTAGTTGCCAGCACACAGGCATGCATGTTCACGAACATATAGTATACTCATCAAGCAAATTACTTCTACTAAAGTGACCTCTTTAGAAAATCCGGCCCAGTTTGCTTGGGACCGTAACGGACCGTAATGGGGTCAGAAACTGATCCAAATGCAGTGAAACACTTTTAGGCCTAGGGGCTGAGGAATTGAAGTTTCGGTGAAACCAGTGAAGTGCATGCTGCAACGAGGGCCTCACCGGGATCACGGGAGCCACCCAGTGCGACGGCAGAAGCACGATGATGATTCAGGATTTAGTCCTGTTCTTCATGAAGAACTTGTTGCACCACTGCCATGTGAGCTTGTGGTCGACTTGCGCTTTCTGCTCCACGGCAGGCAGGTGTCTGGCCAAGACGTTTATTCTGCAGGCCAGAGCACGGCTGTCCCACTGCAGCTGCACAGTATGCTGCACGGAGACTTTCCAGCCCAAAGGGTCCAAAGTACCTATATAGTAGTATGTAGGGTAAGAGTGTTTTTTTGTTGTGCGTGTTTTTTTGCTGCGTGTGTGCGGCGAGTTTTGTTTTTTGCGGCGGGTGCGTGGCACGTTCAGTTTTTTGCTGCGGGTGCGCGGCGCGTTTTCTTTTTTGCTGTGGGTGCTTCTTTGCTGTGGATGCACCGGGCGGCGGGCAGCGAGTATCCCCGATCAAATGGGGCGTGGGCCGGCCAGTTGGGGGGGCGCGTTCATTTTTTTGCTGCGAGTGCGCGGCAAGTTCACTCACTCAATTGCTGCCCGCCGCCTCTGAGCATCCACTGCAGAAAGGGTCCGGGGCTCGTTATTTATCTTTTGCTGTGGGTGCGCGAGCTCACTCACGACAAGCGGGGATCCGAAGGAGGGCGCCATTCGATCCGTGGATCAGGCTTGTGGTTTTTGAGATCTAGACTTGGGAGTTTCCGAAAAGAGGGGACCCGAATGCGGTACCCTAACCCCGTAATTCTCGGAAACTCCCACTTCGCGGCTGGAGTCTGCAACTTGATTTCCGCATATTCTGAAACTTCCACACGGCTACGAACCTGTACTTGGAGGTTCATGGGTAGTTACAAGTAGGGTTCTAAGTAAGGAAACTTTACTTACAACACTCTTAAAACTACCCCTGAACCTCCAAGTATTCGTCAACAAAGGAAACTACGAGTACCGAGCATACCAGCTTGGTCCATAACAACTTCGGGGCAGGTCTAAGACTAAGACCTCTGGAAGCCTAAACCCAAACCCGCTAAACAATACCCTGAACCCCAAACTACACAGCCTTAAACCCCACAAAAACCGAAAGGTTCGAACCCAAAATGTGAATTTAGGGGCCTGAGTAACGATTCTTTTTGGAGGTTCCTTATTATGATTATCTTGGGCCCCAAAAATCTGTTCTAATGATGAAGGCCCCTGTATTAAGCCTAATGGCCTACATTTTCCCGCGGGTTTTCGGCCCATGGCTGAGGAAGTAGGCATTTTAGGTTTCTAGGATATTTAAGGTTCGGGGTTGATGTTGTGTACTCCGGTTCCCTTCTAGCTCGGAGTTTGTATGCCTAAGCGTGGCTGTGAATCCTCAAACGCACACACACAACACCCATTGCATTCAGGGGTTTAAGCTATTCCAGCCCTATGAAACCACAAAGCCCTATATAGGAGTTTCCAGAAATCGGGGACCCTCATATAACACCCTAAATAGTAGGATCCGCATTGTAAGGACACAAAATAAGGTACCCCCTAATTTTCGGAAACTCCCATATAAACCTAAACCCTAAACCTTAAACCCCTATAAGCCCAAAAAGCCCTGTATCTGGGGTGCCCCGGCGCATCGCGAAGGAGGATCGATGCCGGAGCTGCTGCCGGCACCAAGGGCCCTGCTGCGGCTCTTACTTGGAGGTTCAGGGGCAGTTATAAGTAGGGTGAGGGTTCCTTGAAGGGCTCTATAGTCTATAGGGTTTAGGGGATAGGGTAGTTATAAGTGGGGTCATATAGGGGTTTAGGGTTCCCTTAAAGGGGTCTGCAGGGTTTAGGATTTAGGGGGTTAGGGGAATATGGGTTATAAGTAGAGGTTACCCTACTTGTAACCCTACTTATAACTACCCCTGAACCTCCAAGGAATGCATAGCTATTTGCACCTTGCTCACTAGGGCAACAAGCGGCCCGCATTGCCTGCATTAGTCTAACTTAGACTAGTGTTTTGTTTTGTGGGGGGGGGGTAGATGATGCCGATTATACCCTACCCTACTTATAAACCCCCCAACTACGCTCCAATATATCCTACATACCACGATTCAGGGCCATAAGGGCTCTAATATGCTCTAATAAGGGGCACTTGAAGGGTGCTGGTACGACACCCTCTTCGAATTGTCAAGGCGGTCCGGTCGAGCACTTCTAACATATAACGTCGCTTCGCGAACCCACCTGGTGTAACATCCTTGTCGGTTCTAGTTTCTACCATAGGGTTGAAACTAAAGGCATGCAACCAACTTAGGGGCTGGTAGGCTACGGTAGAGTTTAGGTTTTGAATCCCGCAAGCTGCTGAGCGCGAAGCAATGTTTTGATCTGCCTTAGCCCCAGCACCTCATCCAAAGGTTTTGGGGTGTCGGGCTTGGCCATCTACTTCAAATTGTAGAAGGATGTTTAAGGTTTATTCATTTATTGAGGGCTTAGCGTCTCCGGGAATGTAACCTCCTCAAACGGTAGGGACACCCATCCAAAGGCTCCTAACGTTTGTCGATTCGGCCACAAACGGAGAGAAAGAACAACCATCCACACTTGGAGGTTCATGGGTAGTTATAAGCAGGGTTATAAGTAGGATAACTATATGGACGCAGGGTCCCAAGAAATTGATGCGACTTCGGGCTCGACAATAAAGCAAAAAAGATTGTATTTTGCTCGCCTACCGAGACTAAGGTGCGCCCGTCAATTCTGTAGGCTTCGCCTCGGTAGTGTTCCCTGGGCCTTTACGGCGCGAAGAAGCATGTTTTAACGCGCCTGCGTGCGCGGCTGACACGGCAGCCGAAAAATCATTCCTCACCCCTTCGGGTTCCGCGAGCGGCATCAGTGAGCATCTCTGCATGATGAGCATCAGTGCTGAAGCTGGGGAGTTAGATACTTACAAACGCAAATCAAGCGGCTCCCACTCAAAGGAAAACCCCACTCAACCACGGCTCAGCATGGCATGACATGAACAAACAAGGCGATTCATGGCGCTTTTCAGGTCCAGATGCAAGCAATCACAATCATGCAAGGCAAGTCATGGCACCCCACCTCCGCTCCGCCCTTAGCTCCTCTGTCCCCGCCCCACCGCCATCATCGCCATCACCGCCCCCACCGCCTCCACCACCCACCACTTCCACAGCCTTTCCCCGTCCTTCGGCGCAACGGTACCACGGAGCCAGGAGGGCGGTTGCGGGTACGTATATCGGTACGACATGGGTTAATCCGCCCCTTCAGCTATGTCTCTTATTCCTATTATGAAAGTGCACGCGATCGGCATTTACAACATCCTTGAACCACGGGGTGCAAAATCCGTGCTTGGATCGTTTTGGAGAAACGTAGTCAAGCAAGCGGGTTTCAGAAACTCCGAAACAACCTGCAGGACGCCCAATGTGCAAAGTCTCGAGCCTTGTTCCCAATGTGATCAAGATTGCTCAACGCTAACAAGACGCTTTCGTTTGGCCTAACTCGTCCCTCAACTGCGCCCCTCGATCCAACACGGAGACTTCTTCGCAAACAAGCCAACATGGATAATCAATGCTGCCACATGGGTGCACGGTACTGCCGGCTTGTCATCGACTTAGCGGCGGCTTTTGTTTGCTTTGCCACGCTTCTTTCCATCTCCGGAGCCCGATCCTCCTCCTCTTCCTCCACCGATGCGGTCCTGCGATCGGTGATACTCCTGGAAAAACAGGCTTGGCAACTAGATCTTCGCCAAAAGAAGGGTAGTCAAACGTCACTTTCATCATGTTCGATAAGCTCCGGAGTTCCTGCACAACAACAAATTTATTCAAACTCGCGCCCCAAGACGAAAGGACTTACCTTCTCCACTCGCTGGGCAAGGCCCAGCCAAGCGGCAAAGACTGCGTAAAGGACGAGTCGTCGGAACATACCCTTGGCCACCGCAGATTTCACCTCAACCCTCGCAATCGCAACACCCGGAGAAATCGTGCTGAGGGCCGAGCGCTTGAACAAATCTGTTATTGTTGCTCCTCGTCATCGCCGTTGTCGGCGGCATGCAAAGCACGAAGGAACAACAAGGCAATCAACAACAGGCGCACGCACACCATCTTGTGACACTATCTCAGCACAAATCGTCAAATGATGTCGAATGGCTGCAGCAGGTAATCTGAGCCCTCAGGCCCACAAGCCCAATCCACATCGGTTGTCCGTCATTATTTCTTCCAAAGCGGCCCTGCCACCACTATCGCGGACCCTTCCGCGGCCTTCCGCACACGCAGCGAAGCCCGAATTTGTGAATTTGAGGGGGGGAGGGGGGGAGGGGCGATAACAACGACCTTGTTTCACACGCCTGACCCATATTGGGGGGACTAAACCGTAAACCCACAACACCCCCCCTAAACCCTAAGCGAAGTATGTGTCATCCATCTCCATAACACACAAAGCTGCTTTTGAGTTTTGGGGGCAGTCAAGGATGTGCGACCTGAGGAGTTCGCGACTTTGGGGTTTGGGGATTGAAAAAGATCAAGGGTTTGGGGGTGTAGGGGGTGTAGGAACTTGACCATCGACCTTTTAATTATATGAGCCAGACATTCCATATATGCTACCATTATGGAATTAGGTCCCAAAAGACAATCCTTTATGGTTTTTGGGGCCTCATTGATTCCACAATAGTAGTGTATATGAACCCTGTTGGTGACGAACTCTGAAACCCTCAATCTGAACATGACAAAGGGGCCTCAGGAATTACATAGAAGGCCATTGCATGCGATTTACAAGTATATAGCCAATAACCCGAATAAAAGCATATATATATATACATATATATATATATATATATGTATATATATATATGGGAGTTTCCGAAAATTAGGGGACCCTAGTGTAGTACATAAAATAGTTGGATCCTTACTATACTGACCCCAAAATAAGGCACCCCCAATTCTCGGAAACTCCCATATATATATATATATATATATATATATATAAGTGTATATATACATACATGATGGCCAGTCGCAGCTCGGGCTACAAACACTTGAACTGGAAACATCACGCACCAATGTAGATGCCCCGTCATGAAAACCCGCCCCTGAAGCGGGATCACAATAGAGTTTCGGCGACAATCATGGTATGATCATACTAGTTCAGGCTTCCATATTCGGGGGTTTTATTCATCAGGGATCTAACCCTGGGGATCTAGGGACTCATACATTAAGGCTTTTGGGCCCAAAGACCCTACTATATAAGGCAAGGGTAAGCCCCTCAAAACAAACATCCCCCAGCCCACGATCTCCAACAAAGATCCATACGGTAGGGGCCTAAATATATACCAGATAAAAAAAGCTTAATATAGCCCCAAACCCTATTCTAACTATTTAGGCCACTATAATACGGCAGAGTTTAGGGTTCAAGGTTTATAAAATTTACGGCAACGAGCCCTGGTCCGGGCCAGAAATGGGAGTTTCTCAAAAGAGGAGACCCTAGTACAGCAATTACCCTAAATAAAAGGATCCTGGTTACTTGGACCCCAAAATCAGGTACTGTACCCTTGCTTTCGGCAACTCCCAAATCTCAAGTCCAAACATAGAGGGCCCCTCACACTGGGATGCCTACTTCAGGCACGCCCGATGTTAACAACCTCCCACATGCCCTGAGCCAACCTGACCCCGAACCTTGAAAACTCAACAACAAAGGCCTTCGGAAGCATCCCTGCTACATCGCAGCCAAAGTCGTTGGCCCCAACCTTAACAGATAGATGAGCTGGGATATGCGTGAGTTAAATCAGCCTGAACTGCTACGAAACATCAAATGCTTGATATTAGTTTCTGGTTTAATTAGATGTCGTCTGCCATGTTGCTACACCATGCTGGCTGACAACGAAGCCGGCTATCCACCGTTTTTGCGATGGTCTCGAAAGTCGAAGTTTGTTGGGTGTGGCTCTGGACTGACTGTGCTGTCCGGACCTGATAGCGGCATGGCTGCCATAAATCAAACTTTTTGTCTGCAATGTGTGCTACAAAATTGCTTGGAATGCGATCACCCCTACAACAGAAACTTGGAAGGAGTCCTATGTGCACTCACCAAACCCCTACGTACTCCAAGTCAAGCTGCATATGTGTCGCTTAGTCTTCTTGTTCTAAGTATCTGACACGGACCGATGTAACACGAATTGAAAGTTTGCAGTCCTAGTTGTGGATTCGCATGAACATGTTCGACAAGGAACCGCACACACATATGAGAACGCACAGCACGTGCAATCTGAGGCTAAGCCTACCAGTGTGTGTCCTGTAACCCAGACTTTACAACTTGAGATTGATTGTTAAAGGTTCAAATTTTCGACCACAGCGTGATGTGATGGAACAAAATCACTGCGCATGCCACACAAAACGGACGTGCCAAGGGACATCCAGCCGACTTGTCAAATTCACGAGCCCGCTCGGCAAAAGTCAAGCAACTTGTACAAGCAACAGCATCGCGAGTTCTTGCTATTTATTGCGACCGCGACGAAACAACAATGAAACTGGTCATCGAATCCGTACTTGCGGGCTTAGTCTTCTTACGACTTACATGTAAGGGCGAGTCTTCACATTATGTTCTTGAACGTCATTGCGACTATCATCCGCCCGGTACTCGTCTGTCTCGACACCTTAATATGCTCTACACACACCTGGGATGCATATCTGACATCAAAGCAGCGAAAGCAGGATCTCACACTGTTTTCCTTGTGCAGGATGCAAAAATGTCGCAGCACGCCACCAGCTGTGAAGCGTGGTCTGCTGGCATTAGTTTGGACGCCTCATGTGCCAAACTCTACGGCGTGGGATGTAGAATGGGAGAAGTTGGGGTTCAAGTATGAAATCCAATCCACTTGGAAAGTTTTGAAAACAAAACACCGAGGTTCTGTAGGGTTTTCAACATCGACGAATACATCTTGCGTTGTGAGCTTACGGGTTTGGGAAACTTTACCAAGTCGTGCATGAGCTGGCAAGCATGCAACAAGCACTGTAATGCGTTTTCCATGGCCTTGTTCCGATGTGCAGCAACTACAAATTTTCTAGTGACGTCAAGTGGGGTGCTGGATGCTGCAGGGAGCTGGCTCACAGCCTGTCAGGTGCACGCGATAACAGGCATGTGTCTACATTGAGTGTCCGGAATCTGCATATTCTGCACGCTGCTCACATCCTCTCCATCTACATCTACATGTGTGCACATACTTCACATCTATAGGGGCTGCGGAGACGTGCGCGCATATGTGGGTGTATGCCAGGGCTTTCATTGTGAGAAGACTTGCTCTGCAACGTCCAGATCAACAGCTGGGCTATAACAGCTATTCGGTAAAGGGTCCAACTGCTATATTATATTAATTGTTGTTGATGTTGGTACACAAAGGGCCCGCTCAGAATGCGACGTTTACCATCCCTACTGGTACGTGCTGCCGTCCACCATTGCCACGTTCTCTGAACGCTAGTCACCTGATTCGATATGGTTATTTCAACTATTGCTCCTGGTGCCTCTCGTACGAAATCGATGCAAGAATTGCCTTGATGCTTCTAATAAGATTTTGGTGTATCTTACACGAGAAATACGATAAACAGAAGAAACACTTTAAGAATGATATTGGCCAGGCTCCTATGTTACTAAGGACAGCTGCACAATCACGGAGTTTCTAGGCGTCTGGGTCACGCCAAACCGCAAGTGTGCCCAAGCGCAATGTCGGAGCCTTCATAATTCCAACCGGGTTTTGGAGGTGCATGTATGACATGCTTATATGGGGGGAACATTCGGGCATAGTAGTACTCACTACTTAGTCAGACCCCTGCATTACAGCGAACGGCTTCGGCACACCACACTTCTTGAAAACACGGGGGGCTTCAAGCCTTGCAGGCTCATGTCTAACGGGATTTACGGCTCAGGGTTAATTGGGGTTCAAGGCTTAGTGTTGAGAGCTTGGGGGGTTTGCAGGTTCAGGAGGGTTTAGGGCGTAGGGTATATAGGCTTTGGGCATTAGGGTCTCGTCTCAGGGATTCAGGAATCTGACGGTTCGATTGAGCCGTTTGCAAGGAAACCCCCGAACACAGTAGCCAGCCCGCGGATGGCGGCGTGGCCCCTCCAATAAAGCCAACCCTGTATCTATGTATGTTTCCAGGGTGGCGCTCCGAATATCTAAGAATTTCGAAACCGATCGGTGCTCCACAAAGCAAGTGGTTTAAGGGGATATGTTAGGGTCTGCAAGAGGTTAGATCAAACCAAGGCATCCCAAGTCCGCACACCCTGCAAGCAGTACCCTAAACTGAAAAAGCTAAGCCCTAAATTGCTAAATCCAAAACCCTGCACCCCGAATCCTAAATCCCAACACCCTAAAACCCATTCATAACATGCGCCGTTTCTTCCGAGATAAAGGGCAGGCCCAATTGGCCGCTGTAGTCTCGGATGCTACCACCCCCAAGGGTCCATGTGCCTAACTAAGTAAAAAAACTGCTACCTAGCATATCGGAGATTAGAGTTTTGTATTGAGTAGTATACACAGTAGCTCCATTAAAGCGCCTATGTAGGTGTTGGGGCTTTGGGATTTTGGGTGTAGAGTATCTTCAATCCGACATAAAACGCTATGTAGGCACATGGACCCTTAGGTACCAGGGCATACTGGTGCTTAGACCACCACCTCCTGGTCTGGGTAAATGCACATGCCCAGCCTCGGCCCAGAAGGCAGGATTTGGGGCTGAAGGAGTCGTGTTCGGTAATGTAGGGACCTTGTTGAGTAGACTTTAGGTACTGCCCCCATACAGTAAGAGTCTATAAGAGGGCTACTATTAAGGGTCCGAATACATCTATACTATGAATGTTATTCAACTATTACTGAGTGAGGGCCGTATCCAAAGTAAACTAGGATGCTATTTGGGGGTTCCTTATTATCATGATAGTATAATATACCCCAAAACCCTACTCTCATTCTTAAGGCCCCTGGATCATAGACCCCCCTTATAGACCCCTACTATAGATCCCTTATAGCAGCCCCTTTCAAGGAGCCCTATTCTATATTGGGCGCATGTGACACTCTCGTCTAACAATGAGCCTTAAGGCGATGTGTGACGTAGAAGCCGAAGCTGAACCCAAACTCCCAAATCGGGCCAGGTTGAGGATCCTTAGGGTGTAGGGTTTAGAATTTAGGGTTTAGGGTTTAGAAATTTAGGGTTTAGAATTTAAGGTTTAGGGTTTAGAAATTTAGGGTTAAGAATTTAAGGTTTAGGGTTTAGAAATTTAGGGTTTAGAATTTAAGGTTTAGGGTTTAGAATTTAGGGTATATAGGGTTTAGGCTTTAGGGTTTAGGGGAGGAGGTTCGAGGATTGGACTTTGGGGTGGCTATGCGGCTTGGGCCTGAGGCCCTTATGATCGCAGTCCGGACGGTCTGTCGCAAGTGTTAGACTGTTCGGCTTCATACACGAGAGTTTGAAATCCCTACAACAGCCCTAAACCCCCAGAGCCCTCTAATACTCGGCGATTCCGCATAAAGCCACGTGGAAACCGAGATCAGCAAATCTTTACTACTGGAACAGCACAAATCCCGGCCTGAGACGAGGCCGCAAGACAAGGCCCCAAACCCTAAACCATAATCCCCATAAGCCCCACACCCTAAACTTCATTCACCCTAAACACCCTAAACCCCATAAACCCTAAACCCTAAACCCATTAAACCCTAAACCCCATAGACCCTAAACCCCATAAACCATAAACCCGAAACCCCCATAAACCCAAGACCCTAAACCCCGGAAACCCTAAACCTCATGAACCGTGAATGCCCCCAAACCAACAGCTCCGTAGCCTGCAACCCAAACCTCTTCAACCGCAAACTCCCTGCATACTGCAGGAGCCTTAATAGTTAGAATAGGGTTCCTTTGAAGGGTTCTATAAGGGATCTATAGTAGAGTTCCATAATGAGGAGGCCTTCATAGGTAGATATAATTAGAATAGGGTTTGGGGGATAGAGTATACTATAACTATAATAAGGAACCTCCAAAACCATATTCCAATCATTAAGGCCCCTACGTTACTCAACTCTTTCCGCTCTAAGCCGCGAAGAATCCGAAACACAGCGCGTCAAAGCTTGCATCTTACTCTACAAAGCCCGCCGGGAGCCTAAATGAAGAGCCCTGTTTAAACAAGCAGGACACACTAACCCTTACACCCTTACTTAGTTGCTGAGTCCATAAGCCCCAAAAAGTGTACACTTCAGTGTTATAGTGGGTAATATTATCCCAAAAAGTGTAAAGTGTATACTCAGCTACTAAGCTTAGTCAATCCTCCGAGATCCATGAGTTGTAGCGCCTGCTTAATCGAAAGTTACAACCCCTCGGGACTCCTACAGAACCGAAAGACAAAGTCTTATCGCATTTTCTTACAGGCCGAGTGTCTTGAGCTTAACTCCGATGGGACCCTAAACTAACCGTAAAGCCATCAAGCACAAACCCTATGAAACCCCATAGAACCCTAAAACCTAAAGCCCTCAACCACAGAAACCCTACGAAACCCCATAGAACCCTATGGAACCCTGTAGAACCCTAAACCCTAAAGCCCGCAAATGCAAATATCCCTGGCGAGTCGCAAGCCAGCGTTGTGGATGCATCGGGCGCCAGGAGGGCAGCCGCCCACCATGCAGCGCAGAGCGCAGTAGTCACCGTCCATGCAGCTGGGACGCCTCTAGGGTTAGGGTCTTTAAGGGGTCCATAGGGGTTACTGTAAGGGTATCATAGGGTTTAAGGCTTTTAGGCTTTAGGGGTTTAGGGTTCAAGGCCATAGGGTTTAGAGTTGAGGGTGCCTGTAGGGTGTGGGCTTTTATTGCTTTTTCTAAGTCTACAAACCCTTACAGTATCGGGTGCGCATCGGGTATGTTGAAAGGGTTTGCAGTTTGGGTCAAGATAGGGTTTATAGGGCTATTGTCAAGCGTACTGCATGGCTTCATAGATGTAGGCACGAGGTATTATGATGCAGCTGCGTTAATGATTCCACCAGGTATGGGGTCTCCGCTGCAATCACCCACGCAATCCTCGAGGCCCAGATAGAACAACACTAAGAAATTATAGCATCGAATTTGATTCCGAAGGTCCTGCGTATAAGGGCCCGGCCCTCAAGAGGGCTTGGGGGTAAGAGGACCCCATTATTAAGATCCCCCTCCACATTCCACAGCTTGCAGCTGGGCGGCGCCGTGGTACCTGTCGGCACATCGGACGGACAGCCGTTCTCGCAGTTTGGTGTGCAAATGGTGCCCTTGCCGACCACCTGTCGCGGTATGGCAAGGTGTGCACTCACATGTTGAAAATCAGCTCATTGCAACATCCTGAGAACATCGACTCCGCCTCACTCAGACTCTTAAATGTTACAAGCAATGCCCGCGCGTACTGAACAACCGTATACCATGTTCTGAGACCCCGGGAGGATCCAAAAAGTAGATCCCTTAATGGGTTCCAAAAAGTACCCTTAGTAGTATAGGGTCCCAAATCAGGGGATCTACTTGCCCTTATAGATCCCTAAACCCTAAAGGATCCCTTAAAGGAGCCCTTTAAGGAACCCTACTAAGTCCCATGATCCTTCCGAAGTTCCATGTTTGGCTTCCTTATCTCCTACTCGAGGACCTCAAAAGGCGACTCGTCGCTGCGACAAGGAGGGCGGCCGTAGTGTCCAGCTGATGGTGTCCTGGGCAATACCTTAACCTACCAAACCCAACTTTTTTGTAGGTTCTTAATGTACACCTTAACCTTAATATGGAATTTGTAGGGGCCCTACAAAAAAGCAGGTTTTGGTAGCTTAAGGTACACGTACGAGGTTGGCCCTTTAAAGCCTCAAACAAAATTGGTAAATAATGGGGCACAACTAAGCCCAATAAGGGCCAATACAAATTATCCCAGAGGCCTACCGAGCGTACTGCTTAGGACTGTCAGTTAATACGCAACTTATGAGCTTAGGGCATATAGGCTTAAGGGTGTAGTGTAGACTTTAGGGTTAGAGTGGTTGGGGGTAACAGGGATTTGTGTTGAGGGTTCCGGGCAATGTGCACACTTCAGCAAGTGTTGGCTTGACTATTCGATACCTTTCCGACGAACAACAAGGCTTTTTACATGTTGTTCTGTGTTGTCTTGTAGCCGTGGCGATGAAAATTATCAGCTCGTCACTTTCGTTATCACCAATACCATACGTTGTTGATAGACTGCACCCTCAACTCTCAACATCATCACCAGCGGTGTGAACTACGTGGTAATGTCCGTGTCTCCATGACAACTCTGTTGATTATTGCTACAGGTAGTTTTCCGGTTACTACTATCATTTTTCCTTCATCGACTTCATCATCACTACTGGCAGCTTCAAACCCCAACAGTATGCATGTAATCGTTGGCTGTTTCGTGCTTATTCTTGCAGCTACTAGTCCTGCTGCACCGTAACCCCAAATCCTAGATCCTCGTGCTGTATAACCGTGATTAAAGGGACACGCAAACTCCGACTCCCCCAAACAAAAATACAGCCCCAAATCCCAAACCTGAAAGGCCCTGCGCCAAGGCTCGGTGGAGATGGTGGCGGAGATGGCGAGGGCGAGCCAGACACGACCGGATAGGAAGCCTTCAAATCTGTTCACTCACACAGGATGAGAGTTGGGGTTTTGTCGCTTGTCATTGGTAGTGAATCATAAAATGACTAATGATTAAGCACGATGTTTTTGGTATTTGAGGGTTCGTGCCTGGAGATTTCGTGCTGGGTTGCATAACACATTGAAAACATGTACACAAGTCGATGGCTTGAGGATTTTAAGGGTGGCAGAATTTCGGTGCTTTTGGCTACCTTAAACCGCTGCTCGCCTGTTGTTCCCTCGTTTTGGGCCTTTCCTAACAGTGATACTTGGGTTGCTTCGGGGTGCTACGTATGCTTATCTTCAGAACCCACAGGGGGCCCTCGAGGCCGCTCATGATAAGCTGTGAACTCAACAACGCTTGGAGGTTCGGAGGCAGTTATCAGTAAGTGGGGTTACAGGTCCCCTATGGGTCATAAGTCGCCTGATATGGGTTAGAAGTATAGTTACCCTACTTACAACCCTACTCATGGCAGCCCATGAACCTCCAGGCAGGTTCTGAAACCTGATCCACTGGCTGCTAAGCCCAGAGGACGCCAAAGAAACATGCGCTTGTTGAAAACTAACCATCGGTCTGACTTTTCACATCCAAGTCGATTAGGTTCCTGAGTAGCCCGTATATAACAAAGGGTACCCTTGTTCCTACTGTTCTGTTCAAGAAGGAGAATCCAAAACAAAAAGAGCAAACGTGTATTTCAGGGGCCTTAAGAATTGGAATAGGGCTTCGGGCCCAATATACTATACTTATAAGAAGGAACCCCCAAAATTGTATAGATAATAATCTAGGCCCCTATATTACCACTCAGGGACCTAGAAGTCCAAGAACCCAGCCTCAGACTTGATGCCGCACTCGCCAGCGCCGGGCTTTCCACGCTCCTGACTCTTGGCCACGTTTAACTTGTCGGGTATCATGGGGAACTAAAGGTTGCAGGGATTATATAGGCACTATACTACCCAAGAAAAGTTAAATGTTACCTACAGTACTCTACTACTAGGATAGGCTCTTAGGATCGTGTTGGGGCTTGAGGACTAGGGGTTGAGAGCGTTTTGCTGCTTGCTGGCTGGCTGTTGGGGTTTAGGGTGTAGGGTTTCTTTGAGGGCTTTTCTCTGTGAGCTCCCACGCTCCTCCGACACCCCGACGACAAGCAGCATGAAGGTTCTACGACTTCAGGTGGGCTGAGACAAAGACATAAGAGCGTAGGAGCAGAAGGACCCGGTCCCCTACAATCTTCGGATTTTCACGGCCCAGCGCCGTACCGGAACTTTGAACTTTCATCCGTGCACTCCGAACACGATGGAAGCCACCCACAAGCCACAAACGCAACTCCGCAGACGCGCGTCTAATCGGATCTCTCACCACTCTTCGACTCCTCGACCAAAGGCCAAGAAAACCGTGAAACCTTAAGGTTCTGAATCCTACTTAAAGGATCATGGGACTTAGTTACCAGGGTTATAAGTAGGGTAGCTATACTTATAACTACTTATAACCCCAATTAAGGTACTTATAACCGTACTTACTAAGTCTCATGATCCTCCAAGTATAAATGTGCTAACAACTCAAACCTCGAACTTAGGGGAGCCTTTAGGAAGCATCTTGCGTCCTATCCTAGGCCCTAGGCCCGTGCCTTACATCCCCGCTCTGCCTAGAAGGCCTAAAGCCCCACCCTAAATCCTGCGCCCTCAAGCTTTGAATCCGAAGCCCTAAAGCCCCGGAGCCCCAAACTGGAAAAACTTCACACTCTAAATCACTGAACCCCAAACCCGAAACCCTAAACTCTAAGCCACTGAACCCTAAACCCCAAACCCTAAACCCTGAACCCCAAGCCCTTAACCACTGAACCGTAAAGCCTAAACTCTAAACCACTGAACCCTCATCGGGCTCCAGCTTCACGTAGCCTTCCTCACCCCAGGAAGAGCCCCAGCTGTTCCTGAGGCCAGCTTTGTGGGGATTAGGGCTCAGAGTGAGGGTTTAGGGTCAGTTTGAGGGTTCAGGGTTTAGGGGAGTTTGGGCTTAGGGTTTGGTGTAACGGTTTATGGCTTATTGGGGCTTTGGTCTTGGGTTGCGTGGCGCAGGGCTGCGAACAGGGCTTGAGATCCACTTGCAACATGGTTTAGAGCCTGCATTATCATATCAGTGTGTTTGTTGGTGCGTGTGTGAGTGTGTTGTGTGTTGATTGCTCCTTTCTGCCTCAGAATGCATTCACAAAAAATTGTAGAATGTACGGGACTCAACTGACTAGAAGGATCTTGGTGCATATACCGCACCATGTTGTAAGTATGCGTGTGCCATATCTTTATAGGCACACAAGCGTCTATGTTCCCGACATTTCGCGGCTCTCTGGAGTCCACGTCTCTGCTCGAATTCCCCGACTGCCACACCGCGTACAGCAAACCCCGTGAAGTTGGAAACCGGATGAAGGCCAAATCGTGCTGGGATTCCCTATACATTACTCCTCAGGATTGAGGCCTGGGGCTTTCCATCTTTTGGGCTTCTACTATACCCCCAGGACCAAGAACTGGGACCCTGAAGCCTTGATTGTAATATCGGGACCTTGCTTGGAGGTTCAGGGGCCGTTATAAGTAGGGTTACAATGGTTCCCATCAAAGGTTCTATAGGTTTAGGGTTTAAGGGTTTAGTGGTTAGTATCGTTACGCTACTTATGACCCTACTTGTAACTACCCATGAACCTCCAAGTAACTAATGAGAATAGGGCCTTGGGCCTTCGGGCCTATTACGTATACTCTCCATTGTAGTTCCTTTTTTTGGGTTACCTATCGGATCCTAACTATAATAATGGTTAAACCAAAAAAGGAACTACAGTGGAGATTATGGGTAGAATATGAGTACAGTAAAGAACCCTCAGGAATCATATTGTAATTGATTCAGGCTTTTGTTCTTCCCTACTTTTCCCAACACATTGCACCTTCCTCAGTGGAACCCAATTAACCCAGTGCAATCCAAGATGCTTAACGAGCCAGTAATCCATGCCGCCCTCACTGCCATATCCCACGACCAGGACTCCATGATCAAGCCTGCTACCGTGCAACACGATTCGGGTCTCATGAGCGTGCTTGGAACTCCAATGCCCCTGCAGGGATGCAAGTAGAGTCTTGCTCGATCGTGTCGCACGGTTTCGGTTTGCCGATGATCAGCGTTGTTTTGATGCTTCTACTTGAGTCGGTCTCTACATTGCTTATCTCTTAAAACTTGTATGCCCCTCATGATCAATGGGTCAGATTCCAATAAGTTATGGGCTTAGGGGCTACAAGTACAAAGCTTGCTTCATGTCCCAAAGCCTTTGCCGTTGATGGCGGCCTTGCAATTCCCTAAACCCTAAACCCTACAACCCTAACACCTTAAACCGCATTAACAGTATATCTGAGGGTGTACGCGGACCCCATGCAAATCCCACGAAGGAGAATCCACTTCTTCGGCCCCCACCTCTGCTGAACCCTAAACTCCTACCCACCTATACCCTGGAAACCACAAAAAATAGTATGAAGAGGGTTCGCAAAAAAACAAAAAAAACTCTTAAACCATAATAAAAAACGGTATGTTGACTATTCTCTTGGGGTTTCTCTGAACAAAATAAAGAAAGTGATCCGTAAAGAGACTATACCCACTGGCTTCCGAATTAAGGCTTTTCGGCCCATAAAGACTATGTTATGAAAGGCTTTGGGGCCATTTTGAGCCTTGGGGTTATGAGAAGAAGTTCCCACGCGCCTAAACCCTAAACTCTGTAAACCCTAAAGCGCCTGGTGCCGCAGATCTTGCTGAGCACACCACTCTGGTAGTTCTGGAAGGCACGCCTGTCCGCCTCGATGGCAACGGAGACCTTGGGCTGAAATGGGTTCTTTAAAGGGTTCTATCCTATTAAGTGTTTTGGGGTTTATTTTTTTTGAGGGCCTTTTTCCATCTGCAGACTATTTAGGGTTTAGGGTTCCTTTAAAGGGATCTATAAGGGTTTTGGGATCTACTTTGGGGTTGAGGGTTCCTTTAAAGGGCTCTATAAGGGATCTATAACACAATAGGGTTTCTATAATGTACTGGTAGGAGCTTTGTTGCAGATGGTAGGGTTTAATGTGGCTGAGGGCGGGTTCGGGGTTTAGGAGCTAAAATCTAAAGGGATCTATAAGGGTTCCGTGAAGGCTTCCTATAAGGGTATAGGGGCTAGGGGTTTAGGGTTCCGGGCTCACGGTTTGGGTTTAGGGTGCAGTTAGGGTTTAGGGTTCAGGGCTTAGGGTTTGGGTTTAGGGTTGGGGTTTAGGGGTCAGGGGTTTAGGGTTTAGGGATTTCAGGGGTTTCGCTTTAAGAGTTTTCCAGGGTTGAGGAGCCCAAACCCATAAGCCGCACCCTGTCCCCCCAAAACCCAAGTCTTTCAAGCCCTAGGCCCTAGGCCGAACATGAATTTCGAAGACAGGCTTCCGGCTGCTGCGCCACAGCGTCCATCAGTGCCGCCTCATTGTCGGCTGGTACATCCTCCAATGCGCCGTTTTTCAGCCATGAATAACTGAACCCCACATTCAGAGGTGGGGTACAAGACCTTGGGGTGGTTTAGGCCTTGTAGAAGATCAGGATCAAGGGTTGTAGGGTTGCAGGCTTGGTGTAAGTAAATTCAAGCCCTGAGACCTTAAAGCTTTCACCTTGCACACACAACCCCAGAAGCCTTGTCAACCTTGAACCCAAGGTGAAACCTTGATAAACCCTATAAACCCTAAACCCCTATAGACCCTAGACCCCTATAGACCCCAAACCCCTAAACCGTACAAACCCTATTAACCCGATAAGCCCTAAGCCTACACCCCCATAAACCCTAAACTCAAAGATAAACCCCTAAACCGTACAAACCCTATGAACCCTGTAAGCCCTAAACCCATCTAAACTCACACATAAACCCCCAGAATAAACCCCCATCAACCCTAAACGCAAAGATAAACCCCCAGAATAAACCCCCATCAACCCTAAACTCAAAGATAAACCCTGTAAGCCCTAAACCCCTTATAAACCCTAAATCCCTAGAAAACCTAAACCCCTATTCATCCTAAACCCCTAGAAACCCTAAACCGCTATAAATCCTAAAGCCCTAGAAACCCCCTAAACCCCTATAAACCCCTAGAAACCCTAAACCCCTATAAATCCTAAACCCCTAGAAACCGTAAACCCCGATAAATCCTAAACCCCTAGAAACCCAAAACCCCCAGAAGCTCGGTCCACATAGTTGGTCACGCTGTGGGCGGGAATTCCCACTGTGCAGCTGGAGGCCTCCCACTGAGCTTCGACGCGATTTAGAGTGTTAGTAATTAGAATAGGGTTCATTTTTGAAGGGATCCAAAAAAGGGTTCTATAAGGGATAGGGCGTTTACTTGGAGGTTCATGGGTAATTATAAGTACAGGGTTCTAAGTAGGGTAACTATACTTACAACCCATATTAGGGGACTCACAACCCCACTTATAACTGCCCCTGAACCTCCAAGTAGGGCTTTCTTCTGCTTTCTGAGGGTTTAGGGTTCAGGGCACGTCTTGTTGAATAAGTTATTAGGGTTGCGAGGGCTGTGTCGCAAAAGCGGACTTAATCATCAAATGCGGCTTTGGAGCATATTGTGCCATAGTTCAGGCAGGGACCATGAATCAAAGGGGAAAAGGAGGGACCCTTAAAAAGGGCCCCTAGGTGGTAGAAAACCCCTTAATATAGCCATTATATACCCACTATATAGCCCATTATAGATGAGGGGTCCCCATTAAGGGTCCCTCCTTTTCCCCTTTGAATGAAACTAACTGAAGGCTTTCCTTTACTAGGCTTGTCTATGTATGGATTTCTTCGGGCTTCGGGCTTAGCAGAGCCGCGTTTAGGGGCCAAGCTATCTTCGTATGAGCTGTCCGTGTTTGGATTTACAGTTTAAGGGTTCTTGGCGCGGGTTAGGGTTTAGGGTGCACTGCTCTTGGGACTCAGGGTCTGGTGCAGGGATTGAAGGGTGTGTAGCTTAAGTTTCAGGGTTTTAGCCGCAAAGAAAGTTCCTCGGAATCCGACATGCTGGGTCAGTCGAACCACATGGAATTCCCAAATGCTGTTGTGAAGCGGGTCCTAAACTCTCTCAACCCCAATACCGAAAAAGATTTAATTCTACTCCATCAAGGCCCACGAAGATGACCTTCAGCTATAGCACACCTGCCCAATCCTAGGGCCACGAACCCTAAACCTAAGGACCTCAAATCTAACACTGACCCTGACAATCCCAAATTCTTATGAGGCTTGATCCCTGGACGCTCGAACCTCAAATCTGTAACCCTGAACCGGAAACACTTCAGCCAAACACAAACACTGAACGGCACTGAACTCTAAAGCCCTCAAATCTATCCTTGAACCCCGGAAACAAATCTATCTGCGCCGAACGTGAAGTCCTACTCTTTACCCAAAGAACTCAATCCAGAGTCACACCTTGCAGTTACCATCCTCAGCGATGTAAGGATAGCTCCTCAGCTTCAATGCAAGGCTTTGGGTTCTGCATCCCCTACACCCCTTCGCGGGCTTAGGGCTCAGGCCTCAGGCTTTAAAGGTTTGAGGCTTTTAGAGCTCAGGCTCGGGTTTTGGCGTCTTAAGTCTGTAGGCTTCGGGTTGAGGTTTTACGGCTCAAGGTTCTGCATCAGCAGGACTCAGCCCCCTTAAGTATGTAAGGTTTAGCCGTGTCGGGTTGGTTCCACGGGCAGCTCGGCCTTTTTCCTGAGGTACAGGAGCCGACAATCGATCCCGAACCCCAAACCCCAAAACCCTAAACCCCGACACCATTTCATGCGGAGTGCTGCTCGGTGCAGAGAGCCGTCTGCTCGTCGTAGTCGAAGGCATCATCCATCCTAGCAGCATGTCATTGGAATGACAAAAACATAAACCCGAAAGCATAATTATGCAGCATGTGACAATGTGAAGCTCTGAAACGGAAAGTCCCGAAGACTCACAATGTTCTAAACTCTGGTCCCAAGCCCTGTGCACTGTGCACTAAGCCATATAAAACACGAAACCTTGAACCCTGGGCCCTTAGCCCGCAAAAAATGGGGTTCAAGTTGCTCGCCGCCGTCGCAGCCCTCGTTGCCGAAGCTTCCGGAGCAATCGACAAGCTGCTGCCTGGATGAAACTTGGAGGTTCAGGGGTAGTCATAAGCAGGGTTATAAGTAGGGTAACTATACTTATAAACCATATTACGGGGCTTGTAACCCCACTTATAACTACCCATGAACCTCCAAGAAGGCATCTACCAGGGGTACTACGAGACTTACTGCAGCCCCTAGGGTTGTAGTCACCGATCTGCAGGCTTTAGGATCTGTCTCTCTTCCCTTGGTTCTTCCGTACGTTCGTGCATGCTTTCTTTATCTCTTTAATTAGTAATTAGTTGTTGTGTCTGTCTTTCTTCTTTCTTTATCTCTCCCTCTCTCCCTCTCCCTCTCTCTCTCTCTCTCTCTCTCTCTCTCTCTCTCTCTCTCTCTCTCTCTCTCTCTCTCTCTCTCTCTCTCTCTCTCTCTCTCTCTCTCTCTCTCTTTCTCTCTTTCTAGTTCGATCTAACGATCTACCTAACCATCTATCTACCGATCTATTGGTCTATCGATCTACTAATTTGCCGTCCATCGATCTGCCGATCGATCCGTTTATCTATACATCTCTTCATGCGCAGGTCCCTGGTTCCATCTGTCCATCCATCTGTCTCTCCATCTGTCTATGAGCCTGTCTGAATGTCCATCTCTATCTATCTGCGTATGGATCGATCTACCTATCTTACAGTTATACTGTATGTGTATGCGTATATATATATATATATAATGTTATACACATGCACACATATGTATGTACCCCAGTATGTATGTATGGATGGATGCATGCATGAACGCAAGCACGCAGGTATGTACAAAAGTATGACCGAAATTATGTATGTTACGCGTATTTATGTGTGCATGCAACAACAGATGTGTGAATGCATGTACATATGCACATGTGTATACTACATGTCCATGTGTGTGTATATATATATATGTGTGTGTGTGTCCAAACACACATGTACAAACACATGTATTCACGTATGCACGTATTCATGTGTGCGTGTAAGAACATGATGTACTGTATGTATGTAAGGATGTACGTATGAACATATGGTTGCATGCACGTGGATGGGCGATGCGTGTACGCATACCTATATGTAAGCATGCGCATGAGTGTTATGTTATGCATGCATGTATGTACGACACACTTACATACATAAATACAAAAAACACCACAGCCAGCGACCCACCCACCCCCCAACCCAGCCGGCCAGCCATCCATGCATCCTTCCATCCATCCCTCCATCCATCCATGCATGCACGCACACATACTCACGCACATACGGTGTATGTATAGATGTACATACACAAGTATGTATGTATAGTATGTCTATGCACCTCTATATATACATGTATAATTATATATGTATACGCACACATGCACGCACAGACATGTGTACTAACCGGACAGCAGAGAAGCATCTCGCGACACAACTTTGGTACACGTACATGCAAAAGCGATGTGCATATGCACATATGTAGATTGATCGAAACATCTTCGCCAATGCAGACCCAGGTGTGGGAAGACTGGCATACATACCGATGTAAAATGCTGCTGGTATAAACAAATACATATACACAGTATCTCTACCGATGCATATGTGTAACCAGATGAATACACACCGGTGCAGACTCATGTCGAGGTACCGCTCGAAAGGAGGCTGCGGCGATATAAAGGGAGTTCTACTGAGAGGAAGAACACGGAAACCTCAACCACTAAAGCGATCTGAGGAGCAAGTAAGTTGGCTTCTGGATAATACAAAAGGAATTGAGGATTTGGGAGTCTCCGAAAATGAGGGGTACCTTATTTTGGGGTCCTTATATTCATAGGGATCCTACAATTTAGGGTACTAGATTAGGGTCCCCTATTTTCGGAAACCCCCATTTCGAGAAAGGCGGAGAAGGCGGCTCGGAAGCCCCAAGACTCAGCCTTGAGCTGAAAAGCGAAGGTGCTGAATCCTAATCCCCAAGGGGTTCAAAGTACCTGTACAGTAGAATGTAGGGTTTCCATATTCGGAATTACTATTATGATTTGGGGAAGTATCCCCCATAACAATACCTCGGACCCTTTGGGATCTGCAGCATGGGTGCTCTGACAGCGAGATCAAAGACCCGGTTGAAAGCGCCCACGCTCCTTGCACAAGAGAGGTGATCTAAAGAACCGGATGTTCCTTCAGGGTGTGAGCTTTAAGACGTCATGTCTAACCTGTCAGGGCCCGTGGGTGCTCCTCCAAGTTCAAGTTGCGGTGCATTTTCAGCTGAAGCTGGGTTAGGGTTTTTTTGGTCCGAGGTATTTGGGGAGCGTTAGTGATTGGACTGAGGCTCTGACCGGGGGACTGACTGAAACCCTAACGCCTTCAACCTGCCTAGACCCCGAAACCCTAATCTCTGAAAATCTAAAGCCCCTACAAATCCTGCGGCCCCCTGAACCCTGAACCTCTATATAGGTCTCTAATCTTCTTATTCAAGACAGAATACGGCAACCCTGAATCCTTATTTCCCCGAGCACCTATATACTCTTAGGGCCTTAACCAGCAATTAGAGTGGAGCCGTGGGGTACAGCAGTAAGAAGCCCCAAAAATAGTAATGGTACATAATTACGTACAGTGCTGATTATTTAAGCCCATGTATAACCCCCTGAACCCCGACCGCCGATAGATACACCCCCCCTATAGAAACCTAGAGCCCCTAGAACCCACAAGACTAATCTTGATAATTGCTTATATATACTATGTGTCGGTTTCAGCAGTCGCCGAAATTATTTGTAACTGCGGCTCGATATTCAGGGAAATTTTCCGTATTCACAAACATCCTAAATCGAGCCCTCGTATAAGTCCTGTTTTGCCCACTGAAACCCTCAAACCCAAAAGACTTATCTTCATAATAACTTATAGCCCTTTAAGCCCTAAACCCTAGTAGAACCCTTGCTGGCCCCGTATAGAACCCCTGAGCCCTAGAATGCCCAAGAGACTAACCTTGACAATAAAACCTATATACCCTAAACTCACTTATGCGCCCTTTCTTTTCGACCCTAAACCCTACTGTAAACCCTAAACCCCTAAACCCTAAACCCCAAACCCCCTCACCCCTAAACCCCTAAACCCCTAAACCCCAAATCCCTAACCCCCAAACCCCTAACCCCTAAATCCCTAACCCCTAAACTCACTTAGGCGCCCTTTCTTTTCGACCCTGAAACACTCAGGGAAAAGTCCGGCCTTCGAGGGCTCCAGTGGCGCTGAAGGCCCAGCAAGAGCCACCTGGAGTCTTTCGGTTCAGGGACATTTTTTAAGGGGTTTGGGTTTGTTTTAAGAGTTTATTTTTTTTTAAGGGTTTAGGGTTCAGGTTTGGGGTTTAGGGTTAGGGTTTAGGGTTTAGGGCTGAGGGGGTTTAGGGTTTAGGGTACTCATGAAAACACCCGTTTTACATCCTCAAGTCTTTCGGTTGAAGGTGTGTGGGTCAGGGACTTATAAAAATGCGTTTTTGTTCACATCCTCTTATAGTTTTCTTGGGTTGCCGCTCTCAGGCGTATATGTTCATCCTTTCGATTCTAGCATGTATGCATCCGGAAACTTGCAGCATGATAGGGCAGATATTCTCGTAAGCACTTCAGAATGTGCTTCTAAACACAAATCAACAACCACCAAGCCACACTGCTGCTGATTTTTCACCGCCGTCACCACCTGGGGCGGATGGGATGGCGCAGGTGCGGAGGGTTAGGGCACGGTTGGCTTCATGGAGGGGCCTTAATAGTCAGAGTGGGTTTTGGGTTCCTTATAGTACAATCATAATAGGAAATAACATATGGCATTTTTCAGCCTTCTACATTAAACTTAAACGGGGGCCTGGGGAGCTGGGGACTCATGACGGCTTACTAAACACTTTGGCTGCTTGTGACTGAACATGTGCGGGGCTGTGCTCAGGTGGAGTTCCTAAGTTAAATGAGCTGGCGAGGCTTTCCGACATAATCTGATATGGCCGAAGACAACTTAGTTCGATGCTCGAAGCCTTCAGTCCTGGAAGGTGTTTAAGCTGCACAAAAGGGTTCGAACATGGTTGGTAACTTTACATAGAGCTACTCAGCTAATACGGATATGACATAGGTACAGGAACTCTTCTGAATCAGATGGTGCACCTCTTCCTGCCTTTCCCTCTCTCCTGCACGTAAGACCTTGAACCCCGACGACCAAGCCCTAACCGCCATTGCTACCCCCTTTGACAGCCCATGATGTCGAGGCCGGAATACATCCCAACATTATTCTGTCCGGTGTTCTTGCGGGCTCAGTATCAATATGAGCCCCAAGAAAGGAACTACTATGAAGCCTCAGCTCTAAACCTTAGCTTCAATCCGCCCAAGCGACTCCTTTCGTGCGCCAGTCCACGGAGCTCGGAAGTGCGCTCTTCCTTGTGCCCAAAGACAGCAATATCTCTTAATTAGGGAATATTCCTTAAGTTATGGTAGGACCCCTAACATGATTTAAGGTATATTCCATTAATAATTAAAGGGAAAATGGAGTCTCTGGGTGCACTTACCCAGACCCCCGAGAGGATCCAAGAAGTAGATTCCTCAACGGGGTTCCTATTAAGTACCCTTAGTAGTATAGGGCCCCAAATCAAGGGATCTACTTTCTGGATCCTCCCGGGGTCTGGGTAGAGGACCAGGGCACGCTATGGTTTAGGGCTGTAAGCAGTTTGGTATGTAAGGTTTGGGGGTGACCAGGGTACCTAGTAGGGGTTAGCACTGCTTACACTCCCTTCTCATGGCGTGTAAAGAGTCTTCTTCCGGTTTTTAGGTGTACTTGAAGCACATTTGGACTTTAGCTGGCAGTTTTCTTAAGTTCCAGAAACTTGTAAAGCTTTATGATGGCCTCTATAGAGTTTTCAGGTTTGAGGTGCACTTACACGATCAGAGGAGTTCGCATATATATACATATATATATATATATATATATTGGCCATAAGTAATTTAAGTGCAGAGCTACTGTCTTAATTGAGGACTTGTAGCCCCGGTTAAGGTATGACTAGCCACACTGTCACCCTGGCTGAGCCCCAACAGCTTTCAAGTACTAGAAAAAAACCTACAGTATAAACCCTAAACCATAAACCTGCTTTAGTCACCGGAAGTATGTGAAGCCTCCGGATTAGAGTCCTATCTATTCTATCTAGTCCTGCACACGACGGATATCGGAAACTTAGGATGGGAGCGGGGTTAAACCTGCTTGCCGGTGTAGGGTTGAGGGTCTTACTTGCACGTGCCAAAGGAAGAGTCGCACAGCTATGTTTCCCTAAGACTCCAAGTATACAAAGAGTACCCACTTTGGGGTCTAAAGTCTATAAATACTACCTACTTTGGGCTATTTGGAGTCTTAGGGTTTCTATGAATAATTAAGCTCCAGTCGCGGAAGCTTGGGCACGTGAGTCTGGCGCGAGCCGGACTGTCTCTGCGGCTTCCGCAGTCCCAGACCTGGGATTTGCAGCCCTTTACTTCAGATTAGGATTGAGTGGGAGGAGAGCTCATGAGGAAGATAAAGTACTGAAGGAGACGAACTTATAGGTAAAGGGAAAAGCATGAATAAAGCTGCATTGACTACTTTGTCGTCAAAACTCCAGGGCTTCAGCTTTCCGTTGTTGAGATTACCCAGTTGAGGACCTGCTGGCCAAGGGCCGCTAGGCCAAGCAGTTTCAGAAAGTAAGAAATCCTGAACATCTACACCCTGAATAGCATGGCTTTTGCTTATAGGCTCAGTGATGGTCCAGGGATAAGTAAACGGTAGCGGCATGGCTATATCATCTGTATTAAAGTCTTCTGGTTCCCTTCTAGGATTCAGTAATAATAAAAGCACGAAAACTTATGCCGAGCCTGCAACTACCGGGAAAGCCAGCTGCCACTAAACTCCCGACAATACAACTGACCCTCCAAGACACGCAAGGCAACCTGCAACATTTCATTTCGTAGATGCCAATAAACCCCTTAATCTTCTTGGCCCTTAAACCAACTGAGATGAAACAACAGCTACGACAGAATCTAAACCCTAACCCCTAAGCCCGAAACCCTAAGCCCAAAACCCGAAGCGCTAACACTAAACAAGCCCTAAACCCTAAGCCTTTAAAACCTTATGATACACACCCTAAACCCAAAGCCCCATACCACAAACCCTAAGCCCTAAAACACACGAAACAAGCCATAAACCCTGAGACCTAAACTCTAAACTCTGAACCCTAAACAAGCCATAAACCCTAAGACCTAAACCCTAAACCCTAACCCCTAAACCCTAAAACCCACTAAAAAAATGCTAAACCTGATTGGAGAACCCAGCCACGGCCCTGCAGAAAGTCATCTGAGCTTTGATCCGAGTAGGGGTTCCTGAGATGGTGGCCAGGTTGGGGACTTAGGGTTTAGGGTTTTAATGAAGGGCCCAGAGATAATATGATTTAAAGCATATTCCCTAAGTAAGGGATATTGGAGCCTCTGGGGAACCTAGGACTACAAAAAGGGAATAAGGGTACTACTGGGCATCCGCTTGAAATGGTGGCGCCAGTCTTGGGACTTAGGGTTTACCTGGACCCTAAGGAACCTACCTTTTTCGGGCCTCCTAATTATGATTTCTTTATATAAGTCCCTAAAAAAGGTAGGTTATTTGGGGGTTAAGGTTGGGTTTAGGGGTTTAGGGGTTCGGGGATTCGGGCGTAGGGGGTTTAGGGGGTTAGGATTTAAGGTTTCGGGGGTCAGGGTCTGGGGGTTTGGGGTTTAGGGCTTAGGAGGTGTGGGAGACCCCTTTTTCGCTTTGGAGTTTAAGATATTAACGCCAAGGGTCTACGTACGAACATGCTATTCTGATTTAGGGCCAAAGTATCTGTGCTATCGGTACCTGCTTTTTGTGGGATGTGACAGCTTCGGTTATATAAACCAAACTGAAATGTGAAGGCCTCGGGGAGAGCAAAGGCCGAGTGTTACCCATGATTCGAGCACATGAAGCTGAATGGGATGCCGCAGACTCGTAGGAGTTCAGTTAAGCGCTCAGTTATGCTATCATTTATCCCTACCGTGCACCTCTGACTTGAGAGCATCCGGCGCTGCCTCAACGAGGATTTTGCACTACACGATGCCAAAGCCACGTACAACTCATAACAACTCGTGCGGTAATCTTCTAAAGGGGCAGTATGATGATCAGTCGTGGAGCCCTTCATCTTTGGCTTTACAAGCATCCTCGGCCGAAACACACACACACACACCGACTACAGCAACCGACAGACACATTCAGGGTGAATGGTTTGCTGGAGGGCTCCGTGTTAAGGGTTTCTTCTTCCGAAATCTGCTCAGCGCTGGCAGTGGTGAGCCAAGCCCACCCACCACAGTTGAAGCTTTAACATCCTCCTAGACCCTGGTCTGTAGTATCTTTTCTGGTTTGACCATAACGACTATTTTATGGTTGCCAACTATTTTCGGACCTCTAAGACATGACCCTCGGGAATAGTTGGCAAATGTTTAAGCTTCTGACCCGAAGGGTTCCAGGTAATGTTATGGGGGATACCTCCCCAAATCATCATAGTACTTCCTATTCCAGAAACCCTACATTCGACCATATAGGTACTTCGGTACTTAGGACCAATTGGGTGCCATGCTTACGACGGAGTCAAGGCTCAGGCCGAGCTTGTAGGAATGGCCCTTCTCATTCTCCTGGAGGATATACCTTGGCAAAGGGTCCTAGGTACTGTTTCGGGGAAAACTTCTCCACATCATTTTAGTAATTCCTTATATGGGTAGTTGTCAAGATTATGGTCCTTTTTTGGGGATCCTAAATATTAGGTGCCGTACTATGGTAAGGACCCAAGAAGGGACCATAATTTTGACAACCACCCACATAGAAACCCTACATCCTGCGATGCTATATCGGTACTTGACTCGGGGCCTTGGCGCTTCAGGCTTCAAAGAGCCTCCGACTTCATGGGTTTTCGTGTTTGAGGTTTATACCCATAGGCCCCAAAGTGGTTCCTTTTTGGGGTTCGTAGATAGAACCCTATAAGGTAATCCCCAAAAAGGAACTACTATGGGGCCTCTGGGTATAGGCTTCCGACCGTTTGGGGCCAGCACTGGCTCGCCCAGAGACTCCAATATCCCCTAATTAGGGGATATACCCTAAATCACATTAGGGATCCTACTATAACTTAAGGAATACTACTCAGTTAAGGGGTATTGGAGTCTCTGGGCGGCTCTTGAAATTGTGGGCGAGAAGGGCGCGATCCGTGGCGGGTAAACGCAAAACCCGAAATCTAAACTCCTAAACTGAAAAACCCTAGAACCTCAACTCCCTGGCCCTATACTGCTAAGGGTACTTTATAGGAACCCCCATTAGGGATCTACTTGTTGGATCCTCCCGGGGGTCTGAGAATGGAACCCTCACAGGCCCCTTATAGAACCCTAGAGCCCTAGAATTATCAAAAGACCAATCTTGATAATGATCCCTGAACCCTAAACCCACTTACGAGCCGTTTCTTTTCGACCCTAAACCCTAAACCCCAAACCCCTAAACCGTCTAGGGTCTAGGGAAGTCGGCCACGATGCTCGTAGTTCTCCTTGAAAGCAGCGAAACGCTCTTGTTCCTCGCCAGCTTCGTACTTCTTGCCGAAGTCCTGGCCAGGAGCCCCGCAATGGCCCGTTAACGGAGCCCTTATGGTCCTTAATACTGGGTATTTAAGGTACCACGGTTTAGGGGTTGTTAGGGTTTAATGGAGCCCTTATCGTCCTTAACATAGTGTGTATTTAGGGTACTTGGACGGTAGTTGGGGGGTCTAAGGATCGATGGCAAGGTCACCGACCGGCAGGTTTTGGGGCCTTGAACCCTTCTTGGCGCTGGAAGACATGCTGTCGTGAGTAGCTCGTGAACGCGAGTATGATGAAGGAAACGCTGAAGGACACGTGGGGAGAGCAAAGATGATGATGATGATGATGATGGTGGTAAATTGGGCAGAGGCAAACAACAAGTAGGGCGGTTGGAGAGAGACAATGATAGTCGAATCGGCGAAGATGGTGGATTATGCTGTAGAAGCTGTGGTACTTCCCAAACCAACATCGTCAAAAACACCTCCTCATGACCTCAGACCCTTAAGTCCTACATCGGGCCTTGATGTACTGCTCGAAGGCTCCACCCTCGCCACCGCGAGCAAAGCGAGCTCGAAGCTCAGAAGCAACCGAAACGCCATGGCGACAGCTGCTGGAACGGAAGATCTGGAACCTACTAAAACTGCAGCACACGCAGGGTTTTAGGGCTCTATCGTGGGCAGCTTAATGGAACCACGGAGTTTAGGATCAGGGGTTTAGGGTCATGCGGTTGAGAACATAGATAGGGCTTAGGGCTTGGGGTTGAGACTCATATGCTTCAGAAATCATGTCGGGCTGCTTGTAGTACCCCTGGTACGTCCTATTGGCCACCAGAACCTCTTTTTTGACCGTAGCCATAAGCCTGGCTATCCAACACAGGAAAAACAATGATGAGGACTCTATATTCCTCTTACCAATCCGTATCGTCCCGAAACTCTAAACCTTCAATTCTGGCGAATCACCGAAATTACACCCTAGGATGCCCAGTAACCTAGGAATAAGCAGGACTCCCTTTTTGGTATTGGGTAACTTTAATAAGCAACCTAGGACTACAAAAATGGGAATAAGGGTACTACTGGGCATGCTAGCACCCCCCCCCCCCCCCCCCCCCCAAACCTTCAATTCTGGCTAAACCCTAAACACCAAACCCTAAACTCTAAACCGAAATTACCCCCCCCCCCCACCCCGTCCCACTAAGCCCCAATCAAAGCCCACCCAGCCGAGGCGGCAACCGCTTGTCTCATCGGTCCGGACGATGTTCGCCCCGAGCTTAAATGCCGCGGTGGTGCCGTAGCAGATGGAGAACCTGGGTTTAGGATTTCGGGATAAGAGTATACTATACCCCCTTTAGAACCATAAGTTAATATTAATTTGCTGTATAATATATATATATATATGAACAAAAATTGAAAAACAATTCCTAAGTAGACTACAGTATGTTCAAGACTTACGGCTATAGGTGTTGAGGGTTTAGGCATGGGTGCAGGCGGGGAACCTGGGTTCAGCCTAAGACACTGGGGCTTAAGGGTCCAGGAAAAAACCTTGAGGCGAGAGCTTTGAGGTGAGTTGCAAGGCTTAGGCCATACCCCTTACACAAAGATTGAATTTCCTTTGTTGGACACCTGAGGACTTTACCACAGGATCCTGACCAAAGGAATGTGCTAACGAGAAAAGGAACTCCATTGGAGCCAATTTGGCAAATCCTGCATAACTGAACCCTGAAAACCCACCTTGCCGGCACACCCAATTCTGGTGTCCATACGTCAGCCCTTAGACAGGTAGGAGCTCTGAAATAAGCATACCTTGCACTTGTCAAACTCTAGGGCTCAAGAATAGTACCTACTTTGGGGTCGACAGTCTGAAGACAAAGCCGACTTTGGACCATGTGGAGCCCCAGTGAAAGGCCAGCCAAGAAGCTCATCGCTGCAGCATGTAGTGATGACCTGCCCGCGATCGAGTGCTGTGCTACGGGCCCCATACATCCTATACATGTTATGATCTACTATAAGGGTTCTATTTGGGTTCCTACGGGAGTCTGACAAGACTTATTGTGCAAGGCATGGGGTGAGAAGACTCCATAGAACCTCAAATTACAGCTGGGAGGTACCTTAAACCCCCGGCCCAAAGCCCTGAAACCCCAAGCACTCAGTTTAATTGCCAAACCCTAAACACTGACACCCTGAGCCCCTAAATAATCCTACAAAATGTCTGTGTTTCTAGGGCTTAGTGGCTTACGATGGGTTTACTGGGTCCTTGTTAGGAGATTTAATTTATATAAGTTGCTATAGCAGGGATCCATGGCAACTAATACGGTTTACTATGGTAACTTAAATTAACCTCCTTAAGAAAAGCCGGGGCAACCTTAAAGGAACCCCTTTAGATCCCTTAAAGGAACCTTTAAAGTAACAAGAACCCAGTATATGGCCGAGATATCCTCGAATCAAGGCACCTCGCAGCTCGCCACTTCGCTAGACAAGGTGGAGACCTGGGGCACCCTAGACCCTAAACCGCTAAACCCTAAACCGTGTTCCGGGGTGTCGCTGGGGGCCTTGGTGGGATTCTTGTGGTTCCAGAGATGTTTGACTCGAAGGGTGCGACTTGCGGGGCTTGAATGTTAAGACTTTAAGGCTTTAGCAAGATTTACGAGGGCTGTGTTAAACCTTCCCGGGAACTAAATCGAGCTTTACGGGCTCTGCGGGATGCCTAGTTCTGAGTTTGCCAGCAACTTTCAGGGCACTGTCGCGGAATGTTCGGTTGTCTTGAAGTTACGGGCTTATGATTGTGCCTTCACTCACTGTAAGTACAAGAAGGGTACTTGCTTACTAGCCGAAGCATCTGTAAGGGTGTTAGTGCAAGATTCAAGAGGGACTTGAGTAAGTCCTCATGGAGTTCATTTTCGTCTGACGTTCTGTGGGAGGTCGGGCTTTGGGGCTGAGGGTGTTAGGGTTTGTAGGTTTTCAAGTTTCAGCGAAGATGCTGGCCTTTTGGATTTGTCGTGTGTGCGTGTGTGCCTGTCGGGGAAAGTTCGCTGTTAGGCTTCCTTCCTGAACAGGAAAAGCAAAACGAAGGATCTCGACAAAAGACACCCGACGTGCTCCTTGACTCTCGGGCCTCAGGTTCGAGACTTTCGGGTCTTACTTAATATGACATGATATGTGTGGACATGTGTGGAGCCTGCTGTTTCAATCAGAAAAACAAAGCCGCTTGTGCGTGTGCGTGAAGATGATTCTACCGTCTAATGCTTGGGCGCTGCGTCTGGGATTTTGGGGCTTAGGGCGCAACCCTCGAGTCCAAATTTCAAACTCTCCACACCGGCGATCTGACGAAGGTATGAAGCTATACCATCCTGAACCCAACAGCCAAGCGATGCTGCATGGTACTTAAGTTCAGGGTTCAGGGTTTACGGCTTAGGTAGAGTTTAGGTAGGGTTTAGGTACTTATAATATAACCCATGGTATTTACTTACCTCTAGTCTCCATTGCAATTCGTTGTGGTGGCTCATATTTGGAACCCTATAAGGTAATGCCGAAAAGGAGCCACAACCAATGGAGCCTATACCTGTAGGTCACCCTAACATATTGCTGCACTCCATATGCCCATAACCCCCCATGCGCCCCCCAAATAGCGCCTGCGCCTAAGCAAAGAGCAACGACTCAGCTTCGTGCCAGTGTGGACATCGTCGGGTTTGCACCAAGGTAAATGTCCCAGACGCCAACCTCCCAGCTACCGAAGACGGTCTTTTGACTTAAGGTGCCTTTATTATCCTACCGGGCGTTGTGCCAGCAAGTCGAACGGCTTCTAAAGGTTTCATAGGGGTGATCTCGGGGCAGATAGGCCGGGAATCCAGGAACTACTCATTACGGTATCACGGAACCTGAACCATAAACCTAAACCCTAAACCCTAACCCTAAGCCCTAAATCTTAACCCTAAATTCCCACTCAGCCCCCTTGGGCCGCTCCCACCCATAACTGGTCAAGCGTCTGGCGTTCCCAGCCCCCCGGGGGGGGGGGCCTAGCGTGTGCGGAAAGGGGTTGGGGGCCGTTGGAGCTGCCACTGGATGGTGGGGTGGTGCTGGCGGCCAGGGCTCACGCGCAAGCCCTTCGCAAGCAAGCCGTAAACCCTATGACGCAGCGCGCGCCCCTGTTTTGAGCAACCTTAACTTGTACTTAAAACACTACACCCAACCCTAAACACCACCTAACTGCAGGCTCTAAGCCTAAAGCAGAGCATACACCGCAAATCCTCCCTAAGCCCTTGTCGACTCGAAGCCTTATACCTTGTAACCGTAAACCCAAAACTCAAAAGCTTAAGCTAAACCCGAAACCCCAAAACCCCACAACCACCCCACAGGAGGAAGAGGAACCCCACACCCCACACCACAGGGGAGGGGGGGGCCCCACCCTATATCCGGACCATTGACCTTTGGGGGGGGAGGGGGGGGGGGGGCTGCGGAGCGCGTGACCATAACTGGGTGGGCTAAAGAACGGGTGGAGCCTATGGAGAGTGGGCTTGCTGGGTCGGTCCTAGGGCGAGAATCAGCCGGAAACACCCAAATCCTCGTCCCCTTTTTTGCGGAGTGGGCATTGAGAGCGTAAGCCCTAAACCCTAACAGGAAGTGGTTTGGCTGGTTGCCTGTGGTATTATCACAACGGGCGGGTTTTAGAGAACTTCCGGTTTCACCGGGGGTTCTCTTGGGTTTCAATGGCCGTCTCCCCTCATATACAAAAATAGGTTCCTTCAAGGGTTCCTTAAAGGGTACCATCACGGTTCTATGAGGGATCTGGGGGGTTTACGGTTGAAGGGTCCTTGTGCTGATTACAGTGGATACATTGGCCCCAGGGTACCTAAACAGAGACGACTGTAAGGTCAAAGTCTGTTCTATCTGAGCACATTTGATCCGATTCTTCCTTGAGCTATAGGAAGTCTCACGTGCACATTGTGCACATGAGCACACACTCGCGCACACAAGCACAAACACAAACGCAAACACAATCGCACCGAGGGTTGACTGCGCAGCTCAAGAATTTCTCTCCGAAGGTTCAAGCCCTCCGCTGACCCTTGCCAGAATCGCGAGGTTCCTGAAGTGTGCTGCATGAAACACTGCCCCTCACCGTGTGTACTCTGCAATCGTCGCTCACGACAACTGACACCTAGGCAACCGTCCCAGGCTTCACCACTTGCTACAGCTACAGGCTCGGGCTCACGCGAAACACGCGCTCAAAACATGCTGAGAAAGCACCAGGCCCATGGGCCAACCTTGAACATCCGTATCCTTAAGCACCAACTCCTCAGCTCCAGGTTCCAGTCATCATCCAGAGCAGTTGGCGGATCATGTGGCGGAGTTGCTGGATGTTGGCCTCTTGGTTCTGCAACATGCAAATGCTTTGCTGAATGAGATGCGGTTGCTGATTCATGACATGCCCGATCTGCTGTGTAGACTGGCGATGGAGGTACATGATGGTTTGCAATTGATCGTGGAGCATCTGCATGTGCTCCATGATGTGGTGAAGGTTGTGCTCTTGCGTGGTGGGGACAGTGCCAGCGTCGTTCACGAATTGCACCATCGACTGCAGGAGCGGGTCTTCATGCAACGCCACATTTGTTGCATCAGCCTACAACACACAAACCATCCCAAAGCGGCAACTGCCAGGAGAAAACGTTTAGGTGTCCTGGGCAGGCTGCAAGTCTGATTCAAGCGTAAGCGCAGTAGCAAACCCAGCGCCGTCCACGAATTGCACCATCGACTGCAGGAACGGGTCTTCATGCAACGCCACATTTGTTGCACCAGCCTGCAAAACACAAACCATCCCAAAGCGGCAACTGCCTGGAGAAAACGTTTAGGTCTCCTGGGGCGGCTGAAAGTCTGATTCAAGCGTGAGCGCGGTAGCAAACCCATTAAGGAAGGTTTCGTTGAGTTCCTTCAAGCTAACATGATCCATGCATCACAGCCACGCAATCTATCGACGCGCAACATGGAACATTCACCTGGGACGGCACCGCCCCCGGAGCTACTTGCGGCACGGCATCGGTTCTGCTCCTGGTCATGGTGCCGTCAGTCTCTGAGAGCAATCTGTGCCTGCGAGCGATCCGAAGTCGGACCGTTTCGCCTGCCTGGGCCCTGTCAAAAAGAGCAATCAATAAGGGATTGATGATAAAGGCAACCCCAGCCTGGTCGCCTTTCTTGCCGGCGAGCGCAGCGCAAACCATCAACAGAAGAAACACGTTCATTGGCAAGGCGAGCAAAAGCCGCACAAACTCCGACTCGCAATTGAACACAGTCCAGTACGCTCAAGCACAGCGCGGACATCATAACAAAAGGAAGCATCAGCGGTTTTGAGCACACAACAACTCCGTGCTGCTCCAATGCGAACAACGAACGTCTCAGAAGGCAAACGTGAAGTCGAGAAAAAAAAACAGGCTATCAAGAGACAATAAGTAACGAAGAACACCAAACTTCATTCTGAGCCCGCTGCTGCGATCAAGTGCCATGACAAATGGACACGCTTGCCAGGAGCACTGTACGGCAGGGAACAACACCGATTGCTTTTTCCCGAAAACGACTGCTTTTGTGACGTCGTGGATATGGTGAGGCAAACTTGCTGACAGTTGCCAATAAAAGCGTCTTTTGCCGTGCAGCTATTACTGCCTGATCTGACGTGCTGTTTCATTGTTTCGAAGCAGAAGACAAGCTTCAGCAACTTCCCAGTCTCCCCCTCGCGCTTAGGGTCATGTGGACGCCCGATTCATACGCCATAAGCCCTGTGATCGGGATCCTAACTGCTGATAAAACGGGCTCTTAATCAGGGATCTTCATTACCCTTTCATAGTAAGGGAACCGCTGTCTTTTAGGCCTTACGAGGGGTGCCGCGATAATTACTAACATTGTGCTTGCTGAAGGTTCCTGCTTACAACTACAGTAGAAAAGACCTTATGCTGAGAAGAAAGGCAGCCCAAGGTCAAGGTTTATGGTAGAGACGGTTCAGGCTTTAGGGTCCAGGCCCCCTAGCGTTTTGGGTTTAGGATTGCCTTACTGTCATATATTGGTACCACTAAACCCCAAACCCAAAAAGACTATGCTATGTTGGTGCTTGGACACACTTAGGGCTCCACGTCAGCAAGCCCACACCCGAACGGCGATCTCCCCCCTGAAAATGACAGTGACTTAGTCAGTCGATATTCGGTTTCAGGGTTTCAGGCCTTATAGGGTTTAGGGTCTGAAACTTTTTCCAAGTTCCATCGTGTTAAAACCCTAAACCCTAAACCATAAACCCTAAACCCTAAACCCTAAACCCTAAACCCTAAACCCAAACCCTAAACCCTAAACCCTAAACCCTAAAGTAGTAAAGAGGCTAGGGCCCGGGACCCTGTCGCGAAGCATGTAAAACTTTGACACCCCCCGGCCCGGCACTCTGGGTTTAGGGTTTAGGGTTTAGGGTTTCAGGCCTTATAGGGTTTAGGGTTTAGGCCGAACCTATGCGCCAATGTATGGGGGCCCCACAAGTTGGACTTGGTTTGCAAAGCATACCGCAGATTAGTTATGTCGGGCCTTTGACGGGAAATCATTACTAAGAAATCACACCTTCAAGCTACATCTGACACTTAAACATTGGCAAACCCTAAGCCCTGAAAGACCCTAAACCCTAAACCCAAAGCCCTAAACCCTAAGCCCTGAAACCCCTGAAGCCTAAACTCTAAACCCTAATCCCTGAAACCCTACAGTAAACCCCATAAAGTTGGAAACCGGGTTAAGGCCAAATGGTGCTGGGATTCCCTATACATTACTCTTAAGGATTGAGGCTATGAAGTTTCCAACTTTTGGGCTTCTACTGTAACCCCTAAACCCCCGAACTCCGAAGCGCCTCACTCCATCGAAATATCTCCGTCTGCCGCGCGAGACTGCTTGTCCGGACATCTGTGCAGGTTTCTGCGACAGTGACCTTGGCAGAATGGGAACAAACTCGAGACCATACATGTACATATATATATATATATATAAATGTAGAAACCATAGTAAGGAACCCAAGAAAACAATATCTTTAGATTCAGAACCTTCAGAACCCTACCTGTAGCCGAAAAACCTACCCTTTTAGGAACTATAATATAAATAGACACCATCACAAGGAGCGCGAAACAAGTAGGTCTTTTCGGCTACAGAGATGCCCTGATCCTAGACCTACACCCGGGACCTTCAGTTCAATAATAGAACCCTTTTGCACTTCCTATCCTCAAACCCTACTGCCTAAACCCTGAACCCTAAAGCCTACACTGCCCTACACTCTGGGCTGCAACCCCCCAACCCCTAAGCCCCTAAACCCTATAAACCCTGAACCCCTCAAACCATAAACCCTAGAACCCTAAACTCAAAACCCCTAAACACTGACCCCCCTGAACCCTACACCCCAACAACCCTTAGCTCTGCCATCCTCACTCGGAAGCTCAGATCCCGGCGGAGTAGGACTCACCTGCGGTGAGGCCATCGATGATGCACTCGGTGTAGTTCCGCTCTGTAAGATCCTCTCACCGTATTCAGGGTTTGGGGGTTTAGAGTTCGGGTTCGTGGTTTCAGGGGTTTTGGGTTTAGGGGTTGGGGGTTCAGGTTTAGACCATAACGTTTAGGGTCTTCGGGTTCAGGGTTTAAGGCATAGGTTTTGGGGTCCTAGGGCTTGCAGTAGTTCTTTTTGATATGGCTGCTTTGTACCGAGATCCTGCAGGTTTAAGGTTGCTCCGGCCTTTAAGATTCGTACGGCTTCGTGATGCTTTGTGGCTGCGTGCACGGCGTGGAGCTGCCAATATCAGTTGCCGCACACCCAAAAGCCCAAATCCCAAAACCCCAAATCCTTAAACCAAAACCCCAAAAATTCAAAACCCTAAAGCCCAAAGCCCAAACTCAATCCTTAAACCAAAACCCCTAAATTCAAAACCCTAAAGCCCAAAGCCCAAAACCCTTAAACCAAAACCCCCAAAATTCAAAACCCGAAAGCCCAAAGCCCAAAACCCTCAATCCTAAGCCCGAACTCCGACATCGGGCTCGAGCACGCGAAGTTTCAAGGTCTCAGACTACCCAAAGGCCCCAAAGTAGTTCCTTTTGGGGGTTCATACATAGAATCCTATAAGGTAATCCCCAAAAGGAACTACTTTGGGGCCTCTGGGTAGGTGTCGATGTCAACAGTCCCCAAACTCTTTCAGACCTAGGTTCTTTAATTATAGATCCCTTTTATACAAACTTAAACCTGAAAGCCTATACCCTTAAAGGAACCCTTATAGATCCCTTGAAGGATCCCTATTATGGTAACTTTCATAAATGAACCCTTTTCCGACTGCAGGTACAGCAAGAAGACCTTAATTAGGGTTTAGGGCTCAGGGGGTTTAGGGTTTATAGGGTAAGGCCCCCGAAGCTGACAGCCCTCGAACGCCGCAACCGCCGACGACACCGACTTGACGATAGCAAACCTTAAGTCAAAAGCCTCAAACTAGGGGTTTAGGCTGTCGGGTTTACGTCCTCAGCACCCAAAGGAACTACCTTAACCTAGAGCCCCCAACTCCCTCTAATATACCCCCAGTCCCCACTATTAAGGGCCGTAAGGACTCTATAAATGGGCCCTAAAACCCCTAAAACCCTAAACCATTAAACCCCCAAAAGGAACACCTGACCTGACTATAGCAAGCGTTAAGCCTTAAACTTGAAACCCCAAGCTCCCCCACGCTATACCTGTAATAGACCTTTCAAACCCCAAAAGCTCAACCTCTTTCGCTTATGGGCGGCTCCTGGCACAGTGTGGCATCTTCCCAGGGCGGTGCGCCTCCCGTCTCAGCTCGCCATCGGACCTGCAAGGGTCCAACATGGGTATATTATGGTAAAGTTATATAATAAAGTCTGATAGGGCGTTGGGTTTATACCCCTACTTATAACTACCCATGAACCTCCAAGTAGGTGCTGTGCTTCATGAATGTCTTTTCGAAGCCCCCTTCTTCTCTCCTAAAACCCTAAGGGTCCATGTACTCAGCTTTGGGGCTCATGTATCTCTATATGGGTACATGGACCCTTAGGGAAATCTTCAGGTATCCCAAAGAAGGCTGGCTGCTAACAGGGCTGTGCGAGTTTAGGCTTTATAGTGTTGGCTGGTTTGCCAGAAAAGTGGCTGAGCCCCTTAGTGTTTAGTGAAGTGAACGAGCAACATTCGTAATGTAGGAGCCTTTATACTTTATACGTCATGACACAGTTCTTAGGACAATCATGGGGGGTGGCAGTGTCACCATTGTAGTTCCGTTTTGGGTTGCCTGTTAGGATCCTAACTATACGTTTGTTTAACTTAAACAAGGACCTACAGTGGAGACTACAGGTATTACTATGCAGACCCAAGAAGAACACAAATCAGGCCCAGTGACCTTAGCAATACGGAGATTACAGGAAACCTTGCTATACGCAGATGTCAGATGGTAAAGTCTGCATTCCCTGAGTTCCTCTTACCCGCTCTATGCTTCAACAGACTCGAAGACGCTCCCAAAAGAAACTACAATCGCGCCCTTGGGTATGTAGCTGGTCGGAGCTGTTCAAAGGTTGGTCGGGTTAGTTGATCGGGGTTCTGCTACAAAGAATACGCTAAGGCTTCCGTCAAAAGAACTGCAGGACCCCCTTAAGGTGCAGTTTACTTTAACCAGGGTGATGCTTGTGAAAGGTCATTGGTGACTGCATTTGTCGCAGTTGTTGCTTTGTGTGCATTCCAACCATCGGGCGGGGATTAGGCTTCAGGCTTTGATTTGGGGTTTAGGGGTTTACGATCTTGTGTAGCTGCACCGAAACAGTATTTCCATTCAATGCCGCACCAGCTGTTAGATGCCGTACAAAATCTTTGATGCATCCTACACGAAGGGCTCAAGAGCTGCATAGAAATTTTTCCTGAACCCTGAACCCGCCTTCAACCACCAGCCGCCAATCCTGAATCCCTCAAGATTACAAGGGGTCCTGGGTACCGTTACGGGGGATACCTCGCCAAATCATTATAATGGTGACTCCTGATATAGAGACCCTACATCCTATCACTGAGTTGTCCTTGAAGCCCTTTGAAAGTCATTTACTATTATGGTTTTGTACAAAACAGTAGGGGGAAATTAGAACAGATCCCAAAGGACAACCCAGACCATATAGGTGCTTCGGTTGATGATATATATCCTGCGTTACATAATATGGAATCTACCATAATTCCCATAGTGTAGGGTCCTTAAGGTAATGCAGGCTTTATATAATCAACCGTAGGACCCTTTGGGGCCTACAAGCCCCGAACCCCGAAGCATTTTTGGGCCCTGGGCAGGCGGACCTCCCAAGACGCAAAAATGCAGTCGCCAACCGTGGAAGGGTCCCAACCTTCATTCGGGTTTTAGGGTTTCAGGGTTTCAGGGTTTTGGGTTTTGGGTTTTTGGTTCCAAGGTTTTAGGGTTTAGGGTTTAGGGTTTGGGGTTTAGGGTTCAGGGTTCGCCCCAAACGAATTCCTCGCCGAGTCTTCGATCTATGAGATTTTTAAGGGTGCGGGCTTGCGACACATTCGACTACATCGTAAACCCTTGACTGCCTTCTGGTGAAAGTAAATGTTACCTGGAAACATGTACTTCCAGGGCTCGAGGGTTTAACCCGAAACCCATCCAAAACCCTGAACTTTACAACCCAAAACCACTCCGTAACCCCAAACATCATTGAACATCCCTAAACCCTAAACCGCACTTAAATCCAGAGTCGAACCCTGTAACACTAAATCTCCACCGCTCTCCTAGAGCAGGGGCCTTATTAAACAGAGCCTGACCAGGGCCTAAAGGGTTACTGCAGGCCCCGAAGTAAGAGGCTAAAGCTGTCTGAGCATTTCTGAAAGCTGTAAACGCAGCAGGAAAACCTGGAGGAATACTGCCCCCAAGCCCGAAACCCCTTTGCGACCGAAACCGAAAGGTCGATCGTTGCTGACACAACCTCCTACCCGATCAGAATTGGCATATATTGGCATGAAACCGCTTCCGCAGGCTGTGGTTGGAATTTTGCACACATCTGCCAGGCCCTTCGGGGTAGGCACGGGGTCTGTGTGTCTAATTGCAGTTCTGTGTTTCTGGATCTACGGATCGTCTCACATGCTCCCTTGAGGAGCCGTCTATCTGCGGATGGATGTAGAGTGCACGCTTGCTAGCTACTGGAGCTTGCTGCGTTGGGAATGAATGAAAAATGGCATGAAACCACGGAAAGCTTACAGCTAATATAAACTGCAGAACCCAAACTCAAACCATATAAGCGTTAGCTTAGCTAGCTTACGGTTTGAGCTTAGGGTTCTGCGGTCTATGTTGTCTGTAAACACGCAAACCGCAGACATTCAGGCCAAGCTAGACAGTTAAATCCTACACAAGACAACTCGACGCAGCAAAAATGCTCTCAAAGCTGTTGTATACTATATTCTTACGTATGACAGCTGCAAAGGACATGGCCCCGTGTAAACTGACACCCTTGTAAAGGCCCACAGCCGAGCCCCCCTGCGCAGGAGAATGCTCGTAGCATCCAGCGGCGTCACTGTGACGTTGACCGGGCTACCGGCCAGCTCCTCCAGCTGCACGCATTAACTGTTGGGACGTTGTCAAGGTATATATACCCTTATAAAACGAAAGATGTTGTCGGTGTAGCCAATTGGTCTTAGGGCTTAGGCCGCAACTCAACATTGTGTGAAAGCCCTCCTCTGAACCGGTAAACCATGGTTATCCATGATTAATGTTGTCGGTCGTCAGTAACGGCGATGGTGCGAAATGTCTTGCTGCCGCAACAAAGCACTTTAACATCCTTGCAACAAGGCCCTAAACACCTGTCCCATACCAAGGGCTTCCAAAGCATAGGAAGTTAGGCATAGGCGGAACATGGCGGCACAGGTCTAAGGTAAAAGCCAGAAAGCTGAATAATGATTATCCTAACCCTTCTATGGTAAATTATAGGGTATCCTACCATGAAACCATATTCCAACTTTCTGGAGTTCCCTGTAAATGCTGGAAGACAAACACTATCGGCCGAAGCCTTGTCTGTCCCCACTGAGACAATCATTGCCTTAGTTGCTGAAATCAGAAGCCCCCCAAAAGTAAAAGTGTATATACGCTTTCGTTTTATGCTGGGAAACATTATCCCAAAAAGTGTAAAGTATCCACTCAGCTACTATATAAGATTGCTGCTTTTGTTGCTGCCGCCACGACCTCTGTTTTAACTGACATATGATGGCGGCGACATTGCTGGGACTAGTATCACCTTCAACAGCTTGACCAACAATGGCACCTACTTTCCGATACCACCTGTTCCTACTCCTGCCCCTCATTCATACTCTTAATATCACTGCTTCTGTCGCTGCTGCCGTTGTTGCTCCAACTACTACCACTACCTTATTGCTACTCCTACTCCTACTCTACTACTGCTGCTACTGCTACTACTCCCCATACTACTACTGTTACTACTCCTACTACTATACTGCTACTACTATTACTACTGCCGCTACTTATTGCTACTGCCACTACGACGACGACGTCTACTGCAGACTTTGGCCCAAAGCAAACCAGGCCGGGATCGCCCCTCGGACCAGGATGGGCTCCGTCCAGTTGTACAAGGAATCCAAGGCTGGATCCTCGGCGCGCCAATTTTTACAGGGCTTGAGCTCAGAGATGTTTAGGGGTTCACGCTTAGAGCTTAGGGTGTTGGGATTTAGGTTGTTTTGGAGGGAACTTCAACTCAATGTTTATATCATAGGGCTTAGGCTTAGGGATGTTTTTGGGGGTTCAGGCTTAGTGTATCGTATAGGGCTTATGCTTAGGGATGCCTCGGAGTTCAGGCTTAGGATATCGGGATTTGGGGCTTATTGGGGGGGTTGTGTTGGCTTTGGAGTCTCGGGCTTGAGGAGCGGCAAAATGGAAATTGGCTCAGGGTTGAGCTTACCTTAACCCCGAATAACCTACCTTTTAGGGACTTATATAAAGAAATCATATTGGGGACTAAAAAGGTAGGTTCCTTAAAGTCCAGGTAGGGCTTAGCTCAGGCTTGAGTTTTGGATCGGGTTTCGGGCCTGGTCCCTCTCCTGCAGCCGTCGGGGGAGAGAGATGGCCTATGTGGCCGTAGCTTCGCGTCCGCCACGCAACGGAAGTCCGCTTTCTGCCTTCGGAACAAACGGCGCGGTCATCTCAAGACTTTGAAGGCGGCTCACCAGTCGCAGTCGCAGTGCGAGAAGAGAACGTGCTGGGGGAGGCCCTAGGCTGGAACACGGACCGTGTCACGGCGATCTCCTCCCGATGCTGTGGACGTCGCTACGTGCAGTTCCACCCGCATCCCACGGGGTCCTGTCGTTGCAATCCTGCGACCTTCTTCATCTTCATTCTCGGATAGAGTCGTGAAGCTGCGACACCCCTCAAAGGTACGCCCTACACCCCTAAAACCTAAACCAGTCAATCTGACGCCCTTCAAGGATACTTGTGGCTTAAGCCTGGAGTCTATTATCCCATCTTCCACCCCAACAAAGACAATACTGATATGTCCTCATATTTTCAGCAGGGTTTATGGTGTCAAGTAGGGTTGTAATGAGAAGCCTGCGACAGAACACAGTTGCTCATTTCGGCCTCGAGGATACATAAACCAACCAAAGCCTCTCAGCCGACTTTAAACACATACATCTAAATTCACCCTCCAATCTGCACCACAGACCCCACCCTAAACTCAAACCTGACACTAAGACAAACAAGCCAATTAAGTTAAACTCGAGCCTGAAGACAATCCCCGACCGTGCGCCAAACCTGATCGGACAAGCCGCTGAAACCCAGAGCCTTCATTGTCAAGCTTCGTGTAGACCCATGTTTAAAAAGGACCGGTCCCAAGAATTGGTGTCTAATGTAGGAACCTGATTAGGAAACCCCGGGCCTAGAACTCCAAAACCGTAGGATTCACACAAAGAACCCTAACAAAGAACCAAGATTTCTTAATCAGGTTCCTACATTCCACCCTATGCCCTGAACCTAAACGTCCCTAAACTTAAATCCAAAGCATGCAGAATCCAAAAGCTGATACTGAGTAGTAAACCCCTACCTAAACCCTAAGGAAGCTACCTTTTCAGGGCCCCCTAATATGATTTCTGAATACAAGTCCCTAAAAAGGTAGGATATTTGGGGTTAGCTAGGATACCCAGCAACCTAAGAATAAAAAGGCCTCTCTTTTTGGTATTGGGTAGCTTTACAAGGAACCTAGGACTACAAAAAGGGAATAAGGGTACTACTGGGCATCCTAGTTAGGGTCTCCCGTCTCGAGTTTAGGATCCCAATCCGACACGCCCGAAAACCCGAAAGCCGTAACACGTAACCCGAAGTGGCTCCACTGGCTGCTTCATGTAGGAAGTAATATGGGTGGTTGTCAAAATTAGGGTCCCTTTTGGGGTCCCTATTGTACTACGGCACCTAATATTTAGGGTACCCAAAAAAGTGCCATAATTTTGACAACTACCCATATGGACACCTTGATGTCTGACAGGGTTGGATGCATTTCAGCATACACATCGAACCAGGCGAAGCTGATGCAGCCCCCTACGGTTGATGATATAAATCCTGCATTACCTTAAGGACCCTAAACTATGGGAGTTATGGTATATTCCTTATTATGGGTAATGCAGGCTTTGTATCATCAACCGTAGCGCGGAGCAGGTGTTGTAGTAACACGGTTTAGATCTCAGGGTTTTCGGTTGAGGTCCATTAGGGTGTAGAGCCCTAAACCTCAAACTTAGAGGCCTAAACCCTAAACCCTAAGCCCCTAAGCCCTAAACCGGTCGACTCTGGTAGAAACTGAGGAAGCCAAGAGTCTAGATCCAACTGTGCAAGTTCTCCCTGAATCTCTGGGCTTTGGGTTTCGGCTTTGGGTTTAGGGTTTAGAGTTGAGGGTTTGGGGGGTTAGGGGTTTGGGGGTTAGGGTTGGGGGTTTAGGGATACCCCAATATCATATAGTCTCCAACACTGTAACCTAAATAACCACCATCCTAAAGCCAAGCACCTACTTATGGGGTCCTTCCGCCCTAAACCCCTAAACCCCCTACTCTCTAAACCCGTAAACCCCTAAACCCCAACTCCCAAAACCCGTAAACCCTAAACCCCAACTCCCTAAACCCATAAACCCCAAAACCTACTCCATAAACCCGTAAACTCCTAACCCTAAACCCCAATTCCCTAAGTTGGGTAACTATACTTATAACCCATATTAAGCGGACTTATAACCCTACTTATAACTACCCCTGAACCTCCAAGTAAGCTCAGCCCTTACCCCTCCACTGGCTAAACCCGTAAACCACTAAACTTAGACCCTAAACCCCAACTCCCTAAACCCGTAAACCCCTAAACCCTAAGCTCCGCCTACAACCCTGACCACAAGGCTTCCGGCGGTGCAAAGCTCGGCGAAACGGACCTGCTTGCGAGACACATGCATACAGGCCGAACGGTTGATGATATAAATCCTGCATTACCTTAAGGACCCTAAACTGTGGGAATCATGGTATATTCCTTATTATGGCTGATGCAGGATCTATATCATCAATTTAGGGTCTCCCAGGTGTAGGGTCTGAGGGTTTATAGGGCTTAGAGGGTTTATGCAAGCCGTCAGCAGACAATCCGAGCGAGAGGGCTTATAGGGTTTGGGGTGTATGTCTTAGAAGAGTAGGATTGCTGGACAAACTATACTGGTAGAGGACAAAGTGCCAACGGTGTAGGGGGCTTCAGGTGCTGAAACTTGCAGCCAAAACGTGTTGGCAGTACATTACACATAGTGTTAAGCGATGCTAAGAATACTAGCATACTACGGGGATTCTTGTGATGAGTCTTGTACATACTGTTGCGTGCTGTTCTTGTGTGCCTGTTGCTGCTTTTCTCACGATACTACTGGCTATGCTGGTTCATATTGTTCCTCTGGTACCATGGGTATCACGAGTGTTTCTGCTGTTGAATGCTACTGAGTTGCTTCCATTACCGTCAGTCTGATGCCCACATGGCAAGGCGGATTCAGGGTTGACGTTGGAGGTTTGGAGTTCCCAGGATCTCGGGTTTAGATTAGAAGCTGCCCCCACCCTGTAATAGTGACCATAAGGTTTATATTAATATTATATTAGGGCCCAATTATATTCCTATTATACCACTATTACAGGGTGGGGGCAGCTTCTAAGGTTTAGAGTACAAGCAATGTATGAGGCACCGATGATTGGCAAGATTGTACCCAAACCACCAACTGCAAGCCCCCGTGGCAATCAAAATGGCTCATGGCTGGAACTAGATACACGAGGACTCTGGATGACTCTTTTGTTTAACCGATAACGGCAAAGGCTCTTCAGAATGATAATACCTCGGCTTTCATGAACCAACCGGCGCCTGATAAAACTGGAGGAAATCCAAACCATCCACCTGCCAGAGGCTTGGATTAAGGGAAGTGTGTTTAGGGTCAGGGCTTAAGCTGCCTCGATTTCCCTCATGTGTCGTCCAAGGCAGCTTCAGTTCCACAACTCATGGTGTCCGAATTGAGGGGATAGGATTTAGGATTCCAGACCAATCGGGTTTAGGTGTATATGGGGCTTGTAGTGGTGAGGGCTCCGAGATTCGAGCTTGTAGGGGTTCGGGCTCTATTCTTCTGGGTTCTTGCTAAGGAATCTAACTTAAGCTGCCATAATGGGGATCGATAGTAAATGATATGGTCTTCCTTGTTATGACAAATTAAATTCCTTTTGGAGCTTTTACCCAGACACCCGGGAGGATCCGAAAAGTAGATCCCTTAATTAATCGGGGTCCCGATATGTAAAACACCCTTAGTAGTATAGGGTCCCAAATTAGGCGATCTACTTTCTAGATCCTCCCGGGGGTCTGGGTAGGGCCTGGCCGATAGATCCGACTCCCCCAGAATCATAACACGCACTCAACCTCAACCCTTGAGACACTCCAGGAGGATACAAAAAGTGGATCCCTGAATGGGGGTTCATATGAAATATTTTAAGTAGTATAGGGACCCAAATTAGGGACCTCAAAGCATAAGGCGGTAGAACAGGTAGAATCTATCTTAGCGACTGCGAGAAGCATGGGTAGTGCTAATTCTTCCGACCTGCATATCATCGCCCAGTGGCTCTCATCTGTCCGCCGATGGAATCTTTACAAACGGCAATGTCTTAGCCCTCATTTGGCCTACTTCTACATCTTCGCGCTATCCTGCCGCCCCTAAATCAATTCAAGGCCCCGCTGCCTCCCAAAACAATCAAAACACAAACACCTAAACCTAGGCCCCTTGTGGGAACCCCTCAAGGAAACCCTTCTAGAAGCCCGAGGGCTGGTAATCCCGAACCCTTGGGCCTTTCCTCGTTACCCTAAGTTAGGGTCGGGGTTTTGGCGTTCGGCGCACCGTGCAGGTCTTCACACCACGATCGCCGGCGTAGTCGCACTGTGACTGATGCCTCGAGAGGAGCGTCAGGGAGACGTCAGAGAATACGCAGAAAAAAGGGGCTGTATGGATGTGATGAAGGCTTCAGAGGGGACACTAGGGGACACTGACTCAATACAGCAACAAGTGGACCAAGGGTCTTCTGTGTCTTCTTTATTTCGTGTAACATAGTATATACCTGTACAAGGATTTTTTTCCAAGAAACATGAACCCAGATTGTTTCAACCTGTACATTCATGGGCGAAGCACCGAAATCCAAACCCAAGACTGAGTTCCAACAGAAACCACACGGCCAAAGCCGCTGGCAAACCGACAATGTATACCCTAAGCTGCCCTGAGGCTCCATAGTAGTTCCTTTTTGGGGGTTAATATTCAGAATCCTATGAGGCAATGACAAACAGGAACTACTATTATGGGTAAACCCTAAACCCTCCTCATCATGACTGGCTCACTTTCGGTTTAGGTTTACTTGGAGGTTCAGGGGTAGTTATAAGTAGGGTTATAAGTAAGCTAACTATACTTATAACCCATATTAGGGGACTTATAACCCCACTTATAACTACCCCTGAACCTCCAAGTAGGGTCATATACACCCTGTTCCCACCATTACCAGGCTTCTCTTCTGGTTGCCGCCCTTCACATCTCCTGCAAGACTGCTTTGGGCTGTGGGGCGTCTGTAGAACCATAGTTAAAAGATGATTTCAGGATTCTCTTGGGGTTTATATAAACAACAACTGGAAAACTGCCTAAGGAGACTATATAGGGGGTTTTGGCGAACAGCACATTGGATGGCGATCGCGTTTCCACTTCCCTGACCACCACGTAGCTCTGCTGCTTGTGACTATGCGTTGCGTAAGCAAATGTTGCCTCAGCACTTCGCGCCTCGAAGCCAGAATGTTGAATCCACACCCCGCCTGTCCCTCACTCTGTCTCTCTCACTCTCCATCCTCCCGTGTCCATCAACTTCAGCACCCAGACGCCAACAAGGAAGCATCTGTACAACACGGCAACATCCAAAACCATTAATATAGGGGCCTTAACCATTAGAATAGGGTTTTGGGACCCATTATACCATAAATACAATAAGGAACCCTTATTACGGCCCCTATAGCACGTAAGCCTCAACGACCCAACTCCAACATCTGAGGCGGCTCCCACTCCAGAGGAAAATGGAACCCAGCCCCCAAAATCCAAAACAGTAAACCCGAAACCCCTGAACCCTGAAGCGCAAGTAAAATCCCACACCCTCAAAGCCTACGTTTAGGGCTTAGGGTTTAGGGCTTAGGGTTTAGGGTTTAGGGTCTAGGGTTTACACCTTCAACCCTGAATCAGAAGCAAAAACCACCATTTGGCACAGCTCTGGGTCTCTCGCGCCCAGGTCTCTAAGCCAGCCTCCCCGACCTGCCAGAGCTTTGCGGCTGACAACATTTTGTGCATGGGTTTAAGAGGGTTTTACAGTGCTTTGTTGGGATTTTAGTTAAAGCAGGGTTCTGAGAGATGGAGCTGGTTTATGTTGCAGTCGAGGGCTTAGTGTCTGTGCTCGTCGTCAATGATCCTCACTCATTTCTCGTTCACGACGATCTGCACAGTCTCTACTATCAGAGTTCAGCAATGCATACCTGAGGAACATCTAGTTATCGAAGCAAAGCCTTAATGGCCAACGCACCACATCGCAACTTATGCAGCAAGGTCCCTGCAAAGCACGCACATTGCTCGTCCTCCAACACTGGGCAGCTCAAGGATCACTGTGAATCACAGAGAGATACACAGAACAAAGTCGTCGAAACTAAGTTAGCCAGTTAATGTAGCGGCCTTAAACTAGAATAGGGTTATGGGACCCGTTCTACGATATTAATCGGGAACCCCCCCCAAAACCTAGTATTGTCCAAAGTGGCCTTCAGTCTCAACCCTTGGCCCATATCTGCGAGGCTGAACTGCCCAAGTCAACGGACGGATCCTGCCTGCGACATGTACGCCTACTTGGAGGTTCAGGGGGACTTCAATTAGCGTGATAAGTAGGGTAACTATACATATATAAACCATATTAGGGACTTATAACCCCACTTAATATTTACCCCTGAACCTCTACCCAGAAGCCCCAAAGTAGTTCCTTTTTGGGGATTAATTACCCTAGAGGATTCTAGAAACGAACCCCAAAAAGGAACTACTTTGGGGGGCCTTAGGGTAGTCCCTACAACTAGCCTGCAGAGCAGGTAGTGTTGAGCCTTCCTCAGGGGACTCTCTACCGAAATCCCCTGAGGAACCCATGAGGAACCCTTAATGAGGGACCCCAAAAAGGGACATAAGCATAATAATTTTATAGGGATATCCCGACCTTATTGGCACTTCTTCTTTGCCCACCGCACCTTGCGGAGCACCTTAAACGCCAAGCCAACAAAAGCCAAACCCAACAAAAGCCAACAGCCCAATCATTCTGCATATGCGCCGAAGCATGAAGCGCGATAACAACCTATGAAATCTACAAAAAACCTTGAGACCGCACCGAAAACCTGCAAAGCCACCCACAAAACCAAACAACACAAAGTACAAAACAGTGACGATAAGCTTGCTACAAGAACTGTAAACAAATCCCACTAGACAAAAAACACAAAACTGTAAAACAAAAAAAACCCGCAAGAGCCGATGAAGGAATCGTCCCTCAAAGTGTGGCTGCGCCTTGGCCACCTGGACATCCCAGCGCCTCGGGCCGACTCGCGTCTTAACTTTGAGGCCTTATAGGGAATAGGCTTTTGTTTTAGGGTTTAGGGCTTTAGGGTTTCAGGAACTATATAGGGAGTAGGGCTTTAGGGATTCGGGCTCTAGAGATTAGGGTTTTAGGGTTTTGCCGAAACATTCGGGATTTAGAATTTTAGGAATTGCATTAGGGTTTGAAGGCTTATAGAGATGATAGGGCTCTGAGCTTTACGGCTTTCGGATGAAGGTTTAAGGCTTTAGGGTTTAGGGGACTAATTAAGGCTCAGGGTCCAAGAACGGAACCACACATCCTGGAAACAGGCCGCATCTCGAATCTTGTAAACTCTCAAGAGTATAGTTATATAGTTATATATGAACCTAGGTTCCTGAGCCCCTTCGGCCAACGAATTTCAACAGGGACTTTGCGCAGGTTGGAGAAGGAGGTTGGCAAATTGAATGCATTGTCCTGCGTAGTGGGGGCTACTGGAGTCCTTCAGGTTGCCGTAAGCGTTTCCAAAGACCCCAAACCTTGAACTCCTATCCGGTGAGCACCGAAACCCTGAACCCCAAACCTAAGGTGCCCCTTAGCATGAAAGGGCGTTTTTGTGTTAAAACAGAGAGGTGCCACTGCTTAGAGCTCAAAAAGTCGCTATCGAATCTATGCGGTCCGGGGCGGAGGGCTTCAGGGTTTAGGATGCAGGGATTTCGGGCTTAGGGCCAGTGTAGGTTCCTGGCGTTTGTGGTTTGGTGCCCCACATGACCTAGACAACCAATACCGAATTCAACTTCTAGGGTCCGGCTTTCAAGGTTGCTTTAAGTGCTTTATCTGAAGAAACCCAAACCCTGGAAGTAAGTCTTCTCAGTCCTTGAGCCAAAAGCCGACACCCATGGCCTTACTAGCCCCTATAGCACTGAAACCCATGAAACACTCCAAAACAGCCAAAATCGCCCCCATGCATCACACAAACCCTCTCCCCGCAAGAGTGCCCCGCAGCCGAGCACCGAGCTTGAAGACACACTGCGAGTTGGCACCGGAGATGTAGGCACGAGGGCCCCAAGTTAGCTGCCTGGCGCTCTTCGCGATCGGTCAAGGCTCTTTGGGGGTTTCAGAAGGGTTCTACAAGGGTTCATAATGGCTGCATTTGCATAAAGGTCCAGGTTCTGCTGGTTTCTTGACAGTTCGATAAGGGTTCAGGGTTCAGGCTCTTGGCCAGCGGAGCTTGGGGCGCACGGGCCACTCCGCGATTCCAAACGTCGATTTTCTTGTGGGTCGTCGTCTCATATCTGCCGCAAGGTAGGCTAGGGATTACGGCTGTGGGGTTGAAAGTTATACCCTAATTGAACCATAACCCATACAACAACTAAGCCCTGTAGACCTTAAAGCCTGAACCCTAAACCCTATAAACCCTGAAACAAATATCCCCCAAGCCCTATGCCCTACACCTTGAAGTTCCGAGAGGGTGTCAGGGCTGTCGGTGGTTTAAGGTCGAAGCTCAGACGCACTTGTACGGGCCTGGCCAATACAGAATCCACATGAATGATGTCTCCTCAAAGCCCCTGCATTATATTTAGGGTTAAGGTTTAGGGGTTTAGGGTTTATAGGGGTTTAGGAAATACTACAGTCGCATTCATTTCGGCAACTTGGTCCTCGCGGGATTCCTCATTGTCATGACGTCCTCCCCAGTGTTAGTTGGCACAGGAGGTGCAGCACGATGTGATCGATAGTCAGAATCTCACTCACAGGCCATCTAGGATGCCCAGTAATCTAGGAATAAAAAGGGCTCCCTTTTTGGTATTGGGTAATTTAATAAGGAATATAGGACTACAAAACAGAATAGGGGTACTACTGGGCATCCGAAAAGAGTCGACTAAAAGGAAGACCTTGAAAGCTAATTGGGGCAACGCTGATCCCCTCCAAACGACCCAACTCATGTCCACCACTTACACAGGTCGAAGTGCAGAGTCCGAGTGCTCGACGAATCATGCTGTTGCGGGTAGCACCGGCACAGGCCCAACAATAACACTAGGGGTTCATGCTTTAGGGACAGAGGGTCAGGGGCGGGGGGGGGCGCTGGTCTGTCGATCGGAGAGTGCTGCTTTGAAGCTTTACTGGGGATGGGCAGCGGGGGGGGGGGGGGGGGGGGGCAATGTAGGAATGATGAACTTACCTTTGGTTAGTAGGGAACGGAGGAATGGGGTACAATCACAACTACTATTACTACCATTCTTCCATTCCCTAGTAACCGAAGGTAAGTGAAGGAATCTCATGATGTCTCATGTCAGGCTGTATGGCCGAGGGCAATGGCTTCTGGGATCGGAGTCGGGTCTTCTGTGCTGCTTGTTTGCTTCGGGATCTAGTTACCCTGAAGAACCTACCTTTTTAAGGACTTAAATAACGAAATCATAATAGGGAATCCTAAAAAGGTAGGTTCTTCAGGGTTAAGGTAAGCCCTAAACCCTCGATGCTGCGCAAGATGCCAACCTGGAAGGGTCCTGAACGCGAAACTAAAAGACCAGCGCCCTGAACCTAAAACCTAGGATGCCCAGTAACCTAGGGAAAAAAAGGGCTCCCTTTTTGGAAATGACTTTACAAGGAATCTAGGACTACAAAAAGGGAATAAGGGTACTACTGGGCATCCTAAGATTTCATAGCATCACCCACTAGGCCAGTCCGTCAGCTTACACCGAAACACTGCCGGAGTCGTACAAAAGTTTGCAGGATGGTTGTGTATATATAAAACATGGACCAACAGACATATACATATATATATATATATGTATATATAGATTTGTTTCTCTATTGATTTATGTCTGCATAAACATGTACAACTATCATACACACACACATACATACGGCCTCATATGGCATATGACCCGGGAAGTTGGTACTAAGTAACCTGTATCACACGCTAGGGGGCTCCGCAAGTGATGACTCCCAAACTCCAACATGGGAAGACTCGGTTGGTGCAACTTCGGCGGCGCCGCAATCTCGCAGGTGAGGGAGATATCGCCTCCGGAGAGGCTCAGAGGGGAAGACATGGGTGGTTGTCAAAACTAGGACTGTTTTGGGGAGGTTCCCAAACTATACCAGAGGGTGTCTCCTTAGGAGTAGACTTGTGCAGGGTTGGGGCCGCTTTTTGGGTTCCCATTCTTTACTATACAGGGTGCCATATTAAGAGTAGAACTGTATAGAGCTCACCAAAACGGACCATGATTTGACGGTTTCCGCAAAAACCCTTGCCTGCTGCAGCTTCCTTCGGGAGACATGTCTGAGAACTGCTCTTGGCCTGTTAGTTCGCACCCAACTGGCTAGTGCAAACAAAAACGGCATCAGCTCTGCGCAGCCCTGCAACACTCTTCCAAACTTCCAGACGCCACCTAAGTATTGCCACATCCTCGAGAGCTTTCATGTTTCAGGATTTCGCAGCGATTTACCCAGCATGATGATTGAAAACATAACAGGAAACAGAAACTTTTCCGTAGGTACCAGTAGGGCCAGAATCATAACGACAATGCGTCATACTGCAAGACCATGGATATCGAACAACAGGTCACAACGACTATAACCAGGGAAGCAGTATATAATCATGCAGTAACAACAGTAGTGATCTTATTGGGGTCTAGCGCAGTTCAAGGTTTATCGTGCTTGGTATACTAGCCCTAAACCCTGAACCCTAAGCCTCTAAACCTCAGCCCTAGAAACCCTAAGCATCTCTATAACCCACAAACCACGCCACTCGCCGTGCCTCAAAGATCTCCGGGAGGTTTGCAGGCCAGTAGGATGAGTTGCAGGGGCGATTGCCACCATACCTGCCGGGGTGCCGTTTTGTATATCGGTCGTCGGATTGGGGGCTGGTCTATCCTTACACTTAGTGGTACAAATACGATTATTCTGTGTCTTCGTCATTGGCTTCATCGGACGCTGCAGAAGTCTGGCAATCCATGATGACGGCACATTCTAACCACGATGATGATGATGATGATGATGATGATGGCAAACCTAGTGTGATCGCTGATGTTCGCGCTTTCTTACTGCTCTGGACAAAGTTGCAAGATCGGAAGCTCGAGTAAAGGTTGTAGGTGTGCATGATTGAAACTCTGAGGCAAGTGCAATACTCGCCTAGCTGCGGAATGAAACGATCTTTTGACCCGCAGCAAAACACTCGCCTCGCAGCAATCAGCCATCCTTCAACCAGAAACCTAAACCCTCGTAGACCGGCTCTCAAAGGGTGGGGGGTTTTAGGGTCCCCCCCAAAAAAACCCGAAGATAGAAGACTGAAGAAAAATCGAGACTGATCGATCTGTTGCAATTGTGGTGTAATGGTATAACCTACCCGAAGCCCCACTACAAGGCCCCTAAACCCTAAAGCTCGCACCCCTTGCAGCGGCCCGCACCCTGCACAGTCCATCTCACAGCAGTAGTCGCCGTCGCAAGAGAGGTCGCTGCACATCCACGGCCTGCTCGGAGCCACTATACTTTCTAAGGGCCTTCTTAACAATTGAATTCGATTTTGAGGTCTATTATACTATACCTGCAATATGTGGTGACTATAAGAGAGGGTTAGTTGGCCATTTGCTCACACACCTACAGCACCCTGAGCTGCCAGCAGGGTCAGCAAAGCTTCGTAAGTTCACGACTGGAGAGGTTGACTCTTAGGCGTGTATTCTTGCAGAATCCTGGGTTGGTGCACGGACTTGAGGGAAGTGGAATCCCAAAACTTGCGCACCACGCAGGTGAGATGAAAAACAACCCTCATCCGAAAGCTGTGAAGCCCTGAACAAGTAAATACCTCTACATGTAGGAACCCTCAGTAACATAGGCCCCACGTCTGCCGCAAGCCCTTCTAAGTCCTTAGTCTCTCGCACCCTCTCCGAATATCCCGCTAGCGCCGTAAAACCCTCATCGTTAAAGTTCTACAGCCCCAGACCCCAAACCTGAAAGCCTCCAACCCCCAAGCTCCCCAACTACTGCCGAAGCCCCAAGAAAAGACTCAAATCTCGAGAACCAGATCCGACGTCGTAGCTTGGAAGCCTCTCCGGGGGACATCGGAGCCGCCCTCCGAAGTTTTGGCAGCCTGCCAGCGAGTTTTAAGGGGTCTTACAAGGTCTGCTAAGATTGTAAAAGAGTTTGGCTGTTTTTTATGTTTCATACGGCCTAGTCTAGCGACCTTCGATTTAGATATAGGGTCTGGTGCTGCTTGGTACAAGTACTGCACAAGCCATCAGGTATCAGACATGCACTTACGAAATACTCCCACCTCCGAGTTGGCTAGCATTCCGGGTGCCAGCTTCGGATGACTTGCCGGTTGGGTGAGGGAGCCCCCCTTTCACAATGCGGCAACTGGATCACGATTTCGAATCAAGCACACCGTCAGAAAGCAGACAAGTTGCATCCGTGCGCTGTACATGCCGCTGTCTGCACTCCGAGCCAAACATGACATTATATGTTGATGGTGGGCAGTTCTCTAATTTCAGTCCCTTTTGGAGCCTAATTTACAGAAGTACTCATATGCATGAACCAAAGGAAGTTGGGACATCAAGGCACTCTAGGACCACTATCATGTTTTATCGTAGTTGAAGCAGTTCTTTCGGTCTCTGTGCTGCGCAGGTAGATTAAACCCTCAGCAACGACAGTGAAACACAAAGGTGCAAGACTGCCCTGGCGGTTTTGGAGGTATGGCACTTGGACGGATGTAGGTTCAAGAGCCCACTTCCCACCTCGAATCCCTCAAGATAGACTTCCCGCATCCCGGCTAGCAGCTGTGAGCCCCCTGCATGTTTCATCCGCAGAGATGTTGCAGAAGCTGTTGTCAGCGCCTTGCGGATGGCAAAGTCCCTTCGCTATACCACTGACAGTGATCAGCTCAAATCCCCAGATCAGCCTTACCTACTTGGAGGTTCATGGGTGGTTGCATGCAGGGTTGTAAGTAGGGTAGTTATACTTAAGGGAAGGGAACCCAAAGAAGAAACTGGATTCAAGAGTCAGCCAGGGCAACACCCGCACAAAAAAAAGCCGGGAAGATGCAGCCCGAACCCCCAAGCCAACAAACCCTGGGTGTAGGGTCTATAGGGTTTAGGGGTTGAAGGTTTTAGGGCTTAGGGTTTGTAGGGTTTAGGGTGTACGGGTTTAGGGGTTTAGGGGTCCAGGGTTTATGGGTTTAGGAGTTCAGGGGTTTGGGGGTTTAGGGTTTAGGGTGTACGGGTTTAGGGGTCTAGTCTAGGGTTTAGGACCATTGAACCATTGAGACCCTACTCCGAAACACAGCCCCAGCTAAATCTAATTGACTCGTTGGAAACCGTGGAATTCCAAACATGCCTCCCGGCTCTGCGGATACCCCCCTAAACCCTGAACCCTAAAATCTACACCATAAGCCCTAAAACCCTCCGAGGTGCAAGCACTCCAGCATCTCGCTTCGGTTCGAGTGCCGGGACCACTTGCAGCCTTTGGCTACTTCGGCTTCTTCGAGACGTTGATGATTCTGAAACTTTTTGGGCGTCTCTTGGTTGGTGTTTAGGGTTCAGGTTCAGGGTGGGGGGTTGAGGGCTCAGGGTTTACGGTCTCGTATGGGACTGCGGCTAAGTGGCTTGGTTGCTTAGGGCCCTAGGCTGGGATTCCTCATTGGAGCTCCGGCAGTTCCCAACACCCCATGTCTCACTGGGGCATTGGAGGTTCATGGGTAGCTACAAGTAGGGTTATAAGCAGGGTAACTATACTTATAGCCCAAATTAGGGGACTTCTTACCTCACTTGTAACTACCCCTGAACCTCCAAGTGGGTTGTAGAACTCCACTATATATCCCTTATGGACCCCTTTAAAGGAACCACTATACTATAACTACCCCTGAACCTCAAAGTGCCAAACCAACATCTCAGAACAAGTCTCCAGCCTGGCATGCCCCCCCCCCCTCCCTAAAATTTGAACCCTAAGCCCTTTTACTAGGATGCCCGGTAACCTAGGAATTAAAAGGGCTCCCTTTTTGGTCCTAGGTAACTTTATAAGGAACCTAGGACTACAAAAAGGGAATGAGGGTACTACTGGGCATCCTAGTTTACAACTTCCAGAGAATGGTATCACTGCAATAATTAATAAAGCACCTAGATCTGCAAGACACCCCAAGAACCCAAACTCGGAAACCACCGATTCACAACCCTCCGTTTCCAGCATCCGTGGGATCCTGCAAGGTATGTACGCACTTGCTTGTTTGTATTTTCTACTTTGTCCGTATCTGCTAGTTCGTCACAGTGTGACTCCGTGATTCACGCAAGTCAGAAGAACGAATTACTGCCTGGTTCTTAGTAGGGAATGGGGGAATGGATTATGGACACCATTATTGGGGATTATATAGGGACTAGTAAAGGGATCCATTCCCCCATTCCATTCCCTACAAAGCACCGGGGAAATCAGCCGACAGGCCCTGACCGAGGGCAAGGCATCACACCAAAAACAACGATAACCACGACAAAACCCGGATCAAGCCTGTATCACCTCCTACAACCATGATACAACCCCATAAATAAAGCCTTCATAAAGCCTTTCCAAAATCCCTGCCGCAAAACCTTACAAAGCCCTGAATACAAAGTGCATTAAGGTTCTAAAGCCCTTAGCACAAAGCCCTCGATATCAAGTCCAAAACCCTAAAACCCTAAACCCTAACTCCTAAAAACCCCAAAACCCTAAACCCTAATTCCTAAAAATCCTGAAGCCCTAAACCCTAATTCCTAGAAACCCTAAAACCCTAAACCCTAATTCCACGCCCCTTCTTTTATTGCAGTTGCCTCGCCTGGCATCGTTGGGAAGGGCACCTCCGCCTCCTTGAAGGGGCCGGCCATGTGCTGCCCGCTTGGGCCTGGGAGGTGTTTGGGAGGCCATTGTATAACGGACTAAGACTCAAGAACCACAGTAGTAGAATATTAAAACAAGCCAGGAGCCATAGTATAAGAGGAAACAACAATGATAAGGAACCATGAGTGCAATGTAATCTGATCGGGAACCTGATTAAATAGTAGGAGAACCATGAATGTAATGTAATATGATAGGGAACCTTCATAGTAGGATAATAGGGAATCATAGTAGTAGGGCCTGGGAGGTCTTGAGGGGGGGGGTTAAGGGGTTTCGTGTGCCAGGACCCTGCTTGCACCCTCAAACAGGGGTACATTTAGGGTACCCCAACTACAGTATGGTGGGTCTGGGTTTAGGGTCCATTACAATATAAAAGAGGGGTGTTGGGGCTTTGGGCTGATACGTGGGGTACGTAGGGTTTTAGTGATTCGGCTTTAAAGCTTTCTTGGTGTTTCGGGGCTTCTTGGTCTTCTGGGGCTTCGAGGTGAACATGTAATGGCTTCTGCTGCCTTGCGGCTTTCGGAGGGCTGAGCTCTAGGGTTGATGGGGTGGAGGGTCTTCCCTTATGGGAGTTGGGCCCTAACCCTTGAACCCTAAAACCTTAGGGCCTTCGTTCGTTGCGTGCTTCTTGGTTTCGGGTTCAGGGATTGCTCAAAATTTTTGTCCCGGCCAAAAGTGGTATGTTAGCAGGCCCAACTATGCGACAGACACCGGCACGTCGAGCACCCTGAAGCTTGAACCAACGCCAACGGCCAGCAGCTCCTTCAGCGCAAAGGTTCCCATGAGGGATCCCCGAAAAGAAAGACAACTAGTGTGACCTTTACGCACCCTCCTTGTAAAGAGCCCACGAGCCGCATTTTGCTCCCCACATAGGCGCTCTCATGGAAGGTTATAAGAATGATCCTTTCAGAAGGCCACGAAAACATAGACCCTAAACTCTCTCACTCTCTTGGTCTCGCATCCTGAATGACAGTCGCACTGTCTGGCTACTACTGCTTTTTGAGTCGCTCCACAACGATTTTCCCAGTGGGGTTTCGAGATGTTGCTTTCCGGATCTGGCAAAAGCGCCTCCGATGGTTCAGGAGCAGACGAGTAGGGCTTCAGCTCCCTATTATCCCTAAAGGCTAAGCCCGAAATCCTGAACCCTAAACCCTAAACCCTACCCCCTACTAAGCCCGACTAATTATCGGGTAGTTCTCCAAATTAGGGTCCCTTTTCGGGTACCCTAAATAATAGGTGCCGTATTATATGAAGGACCCAAAAAGGGACCCGAATTTTGACAACCACCCTTATCCTAAACCCATTCGACGAATCTTACTGTGGCGGATCTCGGGTCGAGGCAGTCGAGCCGAACTCTCGTGAAGTAGAGCCTGGGTTTAGGGCTTCACGGGTTTAGGGTTCAAGGGCTTGAGGTTTAGGGGTTCAGGGGTTAGGATTTAGGGTTTCAGGGTTTTGGAGGTTTAGGGTGTGGGGATATGATTTACGGGTTCAGGGATGAGGGGTTTAGGGTTCAGGGGTTTAGGGGTTCAGTGGTGCAGTAAATGCAGGTTGCGAGCATTCAATCAAGAATAGTAATCAACTTTCAGAATTTCCACAGGCGCTGTTTTTTTCAGAAGGGTTGAAGGGGCTTTTGGAAGGCTTCTTACAATGAGGTCTCCTTTCTTCTCAGTTCTGGCTGGCCTTGCACGGTGTGACAAAGAAAACTGCAAAGGAGTTCTTCATGGGGTTACCCATAGGCTCCACTTAGTTGCTGAGTTCATAAGCCCCCGAACGTGTACACTTTCAGTTTCATAGTGCGTAGTACTATCCAAAAAAGTGTAAAGTCCTCAGCTACTAAGTCCATAGTGGTTCCTTTTTGGGGCTCATGTTTAGAATCCTATAAGGTAATCATCAAAAAGGAACTACTGCGGAGACTTTGGGTATCCACATTTGGTGATAAGGTCTGTCGAGCGTGCAGGCTTTCGGAGGGCCATACGTGGTTCCGATGTCTCGCAGCACGCAAGGCTCGGCCGGCATCAAAACTCTACCCAGTGCGGCGAAGGATCGGCATATGGCGCAGCATCAGAATAGACCATGCAACGGCAATTGTTTGAGTGTGTTCGAGTATGTCTGTTAAGCATCGCTTACACGAGCCATCAACAATCAAGCTCATCTTCGGGCATCAAGCCTCCAACAGAAAAGCCATATCGACAGCGAATACAACGAGAATGAAGTCCTCACCCACCCTAAACCCTAAACCCTAAACCCTGTTTCAATATCGGTAGCCTGGAACCCGATCGCTCTCTACGTAATACTCTCAACTCGGCACCGCCAAACCCGAAATTCTCAAGAGCTGCCATAGAACACCCCAACCGATCTCGGAAATACCTCCAACATGCTCCCAAAACTTCCACACGACTCCCTCCCAACTTTAAACCCTACGAGCGCGCGCTTAAACCACGACAAGAAAAGAAACCCAACGCCACGACACGAAAAGTCACGCGCCACGACAAGAAAAAACAACACACGCAACGACAAAAAAAACAACAACACGACAAAGCAACAAAAAACATAAGCACGCCTGAAAGCCCCTCAACCGCACAAACAGGAAACCTTAAACAATGCCTAGAATAGTGTAACTATTGGGGTATACTATACTAGAGTTATACTATGCTGCCCGGCCCTAACAGGTTTTTCTAGAAAAACCTGAGAAAACACCTGGTTTTTTCTAGAAACCGGGGTTTAGGGTTTAGGGTTTAGGGGTTTAGGGGTTTAGGGGTTTCGAGGAAAGGGTTTTGGGAGGGGAAAGGGTTTAGGGTTTAGGGGTTAGGCGCTCTCAGGGGGGCTTGTTCTTGGGGCGGACGAAGTAGCGACTTGGCTTCTTCGAGGATGCGCTGGCCTTGGCCATGATCTGCAGGGGTGGTTCGCTGTCGCCGGGCGTCGCCGCCTCTGCCGACTGCTCTTCGGCCAAGCGGCTGAGTAGATGAGCCTTGCGTGCACGCCGCTTGTCCCGCTTCGAGACCTCGGGCTGCCGCTCCGGGCAGAGGATTTCACTGCTGAGGTGGACCATGTCGTCCGTCAGGTCGCAGACGTGACCGAATTGGCCTTTTCTGGTCCCGCGCTCGAAGTTGTACAGCTTGAAGGTACTCAGGCTCAGTCGCCGTGGTTGTTTTCTTGTCAAGGATAGGGCCTAGGCTTCGTACTTGGAGGTTCATGGGTAGTTATGAGTAGGGTTATAAGTAGGGTAACTATACTTATAACCCATATTAGGGGGCATAACCGTTCTTATAACTACCCCTGAACCTCCAAGTAGAACTTGAACCCTAAACCCTAAACCCCAAAACCCCAAAAACCCTAAACCCTGAACCCTAAAACCCCAAAAACCCTAACCCCCCAAACCCTAAACCCCTAAAACCCTTGGCCGGGATGCGTGTCGGGCTGTAGTTGGTAGGCCTTGATCACCTGACCGGGGGCGCTCAAGACCCAGCCAGGTCTAAGGGTAATACAGGGTTTAGGGTTTAGGGTCCTCTAAGGATACTATAAGGGCCTAGGGTTTAGGGCATAAGAGTAACACAAGGCCCCCTTGCAATAGTTCTAGCTCTAACAGTCTGTCGGGGTGAACAAATGTATAAGTAGATGCAAGACTATGAGTGATACAGCTTGCAATAGCACTAACAGGGTGTCGGGGCGAGGAAATGTAGAGTATATTGACATGGAAGACTATATACTATATACACTTATAAGAGGCTATGAGTATAGTTACAGAGAGGACTAAAGAGGCCATGAGGGGATGCTAGTAGATGAAGATTTTTCAAAGCTCTTTCTTACTCAACCCTCTTCAACTTCAGAAGCCAACACTCTGCACACCTTGTGTCGCCGATCCCTAAGTTTCTCGAGAATTTGAAACTCAACCACCTCGACCCCGAACTACCCCCTAGCGCACCGATGTACTTCTTAACCATGAGAACATCACCCTCTCTTTCCAAAAAGCATTGGATTCCCTGGTCAACTGCAGTCGTGCGTGGCCTATATGGGAGGTTGCCAAAATTAGGGGTCCCATATTTGGGGTCCTTACAATAAGGATCCTACTATTTAGGGTACTACATTAGGGTCCCGGCAACTCCCATATAATGCAGATATATCACCCAGTGTGGGGGTTTGGTTCAGGAGCTGTAGAGAAGCACTCCTGCCTCATTCCATTGTCTGTATGTACTCTGATGGAGACGTATAGTCTACGTATACCTGCGCCTGTCTATCACCCAGCCAGAGCGCAGAGTCCATGTACCCTATAAGCCCAACAAACCATACCCCTAAACCCTCATCGATCTCAACCCTTTAACACACCCCAAAATCCTCAAACCCCTCGGAACCCCGAGACCCGTAAATCCCTAAACCCGCAAACCCCTAAAGCCCAAACCCTACCTAAACTCCGAAACCACCTAAACCTTATAGGAAACCTTAGAGGAACCAACCCCAATTCCAAGGTTCCCTCAGTAGCCCCTCAGTCATAAGGGTGTCGTCTTTTCCTACTGTCTGGCTTTAGCAAGGGAATCCAAAAAGAAACGTGCTAAAGAGTACGAGTACTACTGCGGAACCCTTACAATACCCCTATATAGTATCCCAGGATCCGAAAAAGTAGATCCCGTAATGGGGGCTCCTATAAAGTACCCTGAGAGTAATATAGGCCGCAAATTAGGGGATCTACTTTCTAGATCCTCCCGCGGGGATCTGTGTAAAGAACCCCAAGAGCCCAGAGCCCAGGGCCCAGACGCCGGCGACAGGATCGTGCGGCTCATATGGGCCCGGGTCGACTGGGCAACGATGCGTTTGCGAGCTTCCGAAAATTGGGGGATACCTTACAGTAGGGTTCCTTTGAAGGGTTACTATAAGGGTACCCCACAACCTGAACCCCCTTGCTTACTTACAGCAGCTTTGCATGCCTGAGACACGGTCACGCCTGTGTAGCCTAACTTTTTCCACATGAGCAGCAACCACTGCGCTCCATCGGGATAACCTACACCCTACAGCCCTGCACTCCTGCATAACCGTCAAAAAACCTCAAAGCGGTAACCTGTCTGTGTTCTGGACGAGATGTAGGGGCAGTGCCGAAGCTTGTCAAGTTTTTTTTGAACACCTTTCGAGCATAGGTTTCGGGTAATAGGGTGTACGCCTTGCCTTGGGTTTGGCTCTGGGGCAATAAAAGGGCCGGAAGCCAGCTGTCAGGCACAACTTGCCGCACAAATCAAGCCAAGCATTGAGAACTGTGCGTGTTCGCGCCATCTTTCCAGAAACTCCACAAAAACCAGAAGACACAGCTATTGCATTCCCAGAATGGATGCCTATACACCCTACATCATTACAACACCATACTCTTCTAGCAGCTATATAGCCTTTTGGCACCCCAGATGTGTACTTACACATCTAATCACTCTATTAAGTACTTGTCCATACCAGTATTTAATTTAGAACTCTAACAGAACCCTAAACCCTAAACCCCTAAGCCAGTAAACCCTTGATCGGACTCCCATAAGGCGGTACAAGCGGCCCAGATCGAAGTCCTGCTGCGTGATCAAAGTCCAGGTCAGCTCCCCCTGTTATTGGAAGCTATAAGGGTGTCAGGGTTCAGGGGTTTAGGGTTTAGGGTGTTAGGGTTTTTTGGATTTAGGGGTTTATAGGGGTTAGGGTTCAGGGTAAACTAACTGTTTCAAAGAGTTGCTCGAAGTGTTGTATAGTCTCAGGTATAGTACAGGTTTTGGAGGGGTTTAGCATCGGGGTCTTTGAGGTGGTCCAGTATTGGCCTATATAATCAGCCTGATGTCTGCTGTAATATATGCTAGGGAACCCTACAGAGCAGGAGTATGAGTCTACTAAACCCTGAGGCCTTGAACTTGCCTTGAACTGCAAACCCAAAAACAGACGGAGTCGTAACAGGCGCCTTCATGACTAGAATGGGGTTAGCATAGAGGCCTCAAAGATTGGAACAGGCTGTTGGTGTATATCGTGTGTTATATGAAACCCTAAACCCGTGAGTCATGAACATCGTCGTTTTAAGTTAAGGGATTTAGGGCGAATACCATGAACAATAGAGAACACAACTACTGACCATCCAGGCGCCTATACTCTTCAGAAACGTCTTTATACCCCAACACTGTTGCACCCAACACAACTCCAGACTTGCTTCAATCCCCAAAACCGGAACAATAATCGCACATGTATTGGTTTGAAGGACAAGGACTAGGACGAGCCCTGACTAGTCGTACCCGCTTCACTTGACTAGCATCATCACCATCTCGGCTTGGGGAAACAGGTTTACAACAATGGGTCACTCAATTCAGGTTTGGGGCACCTGCAATCCCGAACCGGCAAATCTTGAAACTTCAGATCGGGGGTTTCAAGGTTTGGGGTTGTGGTTTCGCGACCATGGCCTTTTGCGCAACGATCATCTGAGGCACGGCATCGAGGCAATCTCCAACCTTGCGGCTATGATTGGGCCTACTGTAGGTATCAGTGTGTGCACATTATGACTTCAGATCGTTTTGCCAACCTTGCTAAACATGCACTTCCTAACTGTCTCTTAGCTGCAACATATTGGCACCCTAAGCCCTAAAGCCCTAAACCGCTAAACACCAAAACCCCAAAACCACCAACCCCTAAACTCGTAAACCCGTAAACCCGCAAAACCCTAGACCCCTAACCCTAGACCCCTAAAACCCAAGACACCTAAACCCCTAAACTCCTAAACCCATAAACCCCTAGAGCCCTAGACTCGACCCCTAAACCCCGCTTGAGCCCGAAATGCCAACCTCTGATCCTCTCTAAGAGCCTGAAACCCTGGTTAAGGGTTTAGGATTTAGGGCTCCATAAGAGCCGGAAATCTTAGAGACAGGCTTTAAGGGTTTAAGGTTTAGCTTTGCCCTTGTGAAATACAGCTCCCCGATCAGTCGTTGAAAGGACGGGTTTCGGTGCTAAAGGGGCGGTTGAGCATTCGGGCGCGCTGATCCTAATCCGCACGCACATTAAAAAGCCCGGTCACTTGTCACTCAAATCACGGTCTGGGGATGTGTTATAGTGCATGTACCCAATACGTGACTGCGATATATTTGTACTGAATACCCGCAGGCATCAGTGTCTTAGACCTAAACCCACAACCCTAAACCCCAACACCCTAAGCTCTGACTTCGGGGCCTGGTATAGTCAGGAAAGAGTGTTGGGGCATTGTATAGTATAATCAAACAGAGCCTGAAGGTTTGGGGTATACCGTCATATCATGAAGCAGATTATAATATAGGGATACACAAAGAAGGAATTACCAGTCCGAGTTTGCTGGGGGGGAAGAGGGGCGATGTATCTTAGAAGATTGTTATCAGGACTCTGAGGGCACACTACGAATCTCAGCCCTTGGAGCCCCTAAACCCCAAACCCTCTCGACTTAACCCTTGAACCCTTAACCTTAAACCCTGAACCCCAAACCCTAAACCCTAAACCTTAAACCCTGAACCCTAAACCCTTAAGCCGTATAGGCCCCTACTGTATCTCCCAAATCCCGAAAGGCCTTAGACTCCTCAAGGCCCCGGCGTTGCAGCCGTCGAACTGGAGGCTCAACCTTGGGCATTAGGCTTTCGGGCTTGGGGCTTCAGGGGTTTAGGGTGTAGGGTTTTAGGATTTTAGGGTTTAGGGTTTTAGGATTTTAGGGTTTAGGGTTTAGGGTTTTAGGATTTTAGGGTTTAGGGTTTAGGGTTTTAGGATTTTAGGGTTTATAGGGTTTAGGGCTTTAGGATTTTAGGGTTTAGGGTTTAGGGTTTTAGGATTTTAGGGTTTAGGGTTTAGGGTTTTAGGATTTTAGGGTTTAGGGTTTAGGGTTTTAGGATTTTAGGGTTTAGGGTTTAGGGTTTTAGGATTTTAGGGTTTAGGGTTTAGGGTTTTGGGATTTTAGGGTTTAGGGTTTAGGGTTTTGGGCGTTCGGGGATGTAAGGCTTTTAGGGTTTGGGGTATAGGTTTGAAAGCTTTGAGATCTAGGCTGTAGAAGCTTTAGCTTGAATAGGGCTTGATTTGTGTATTCGGGCGCAGCGCTTTGGATGGTCTGAGTTTGGATGTGTGGAATTGTGGGTTTTTAGGGAGGTTAGGGAGCTGGGCTGAGCTTTCGCGTTCACAGTTTGTCCCCCTGAAAAGGTTAAAATTGGCAGGGTAAAGGGGGCGGTGCTTGACCAGAGAGCTCAAGTCGCCAGAAGCAAGAAGCACTATTTGGATAGAACCCGCAATGACTCAGGAGCTGAACACCCTGGCCCAAAGAAAGAAGGTTGACCTTTTCAATTATGGTAGGAATATACTTAAACCCTAAACGGTTAAAAGGTTACTGTACCTACTCAGCTACCAAGATGATTGAGAGGTTTGATATGGACCTGCAAAGTTGCGGTTGCACATGTCCGTTGAAAGCCCCGGACATGAAACAACGTTGAGTTCGGGGTTTAGGGTCCAGGGCTTCTCTTGGGTGCAGGGCTTGCTTAATCTAGGGGGCTGCATAATTACCCATAATACTATTTTGGGGATTGCTTACTATAGTTAGAGTATAACGGACCCCAAAACCCTAGACAAAAAATGACCGATCAGCCTTGATCCCCATTTTGCCCTTCTCAAACCTGAAATGCAAGCTGCAAGCCCTAATTTATAAGGGCCTGTATAATTAGAGTAGAGTTTTGGTGTCCATTGTACTAGAAATAAAGTAAGCAATCCCCAAAATTTAAATAGTCTGGGCAATTATGTAGGTCCCTATATTAAGCAAACCCTGCACCCAAAAAAAGCCCCTGGACCCTAAACCCCGAACTCTATCCTCTACACCCCCGAAACCCTAAGCCCGAAACCCATCACCATGTGAACCCAAAAGACCCGAAAACGTTGGCAAGGGCGCCAACTGTTGCGTTACCATTCAAACCCTGTTACATCACCGCGCACTCTCAAACACCTTACGCATCCCAATCCTGTTCACTAATTCCTAAGTCCTAGACCCTCAGCCTTAGTTAAACGCTGCATCCCAGTAAGACCCTAAGCCTAAATCCCTAATTCCGCAATGAGACCCCCAGAACCCCAAAGTGCAATCGGCAATCCTGAACCATTAACCCTATATCCTAAACCCTAAGCCACAGCTAAGCTTGAACCCCAAAGTCTGGGCGAGGGACGTTTTGCCCTAAACCCTAAACCCCATAATCTACGCAAGGGGCGTGTTACCCGAAACCCTAAACCCCAACACCTGAACCCCAAATCCTACACCCCAAACCTCCAAACCCTAAGTCCCAGTTAAACCTAAGCCCCAAAACCGTAAGTCCCAGGAAAACTCCCTAAACCCTGAACCCTAAATCCTAAACCCCAAACCCTGAATCCTAAACCCTAAACCCTGAATCCTAAACCCTAAACCCCGAATCCTAAATCCTATAGATCCCATACCCCCAACCCCAAACACCCAACCCTAAACCGCAAACCCGAAACCCCAAACCCTTCTTAACCCTAAGATCTGGGGCCAAGGGACGCGTTACCCTAAACCCCAAACCCCAAAGTATTAGATACCCTACATATTATAACTACCCATGAACCTCCAAGTAAACCCCAACCGCCCCCCTTTGTCAAAAAAAAACGCCCCCCCCCCTCAAAAAATAACAAACCTAAACCCTACACCCCTAAACCCAAACTCCCCCAAAAAAATCCTAAAATCCCGGGGCCAAGGGACGTGTTCCCCTCGTCTCCAGGTCCGAACAGAACCGTGCCGACGGCCACTGTGGCCGGAGCCTGTCCGGGGGTGTAGGGGTCTTTAGGGTTCCTTTAAAGGGATCTATAAGGGTTCCTATTAAGGGTTTTGGGGTCTATTTAGGGTGTAGGGTTCCTTTAAAGGGATCTATAAGGGTTTTGGGGCTTATTTAGGGTTTAGGGTTCCTTTAAAGGGATCTATAAGGGCTCCTAGGATGGCTCTATAAAAGAGTTTAGGGTTTATAGGGTTTAGATGCATTTAAGGTTTAGGCTGGGGATGATTTGAAGGGATTGTAAGGGTTCCGTTAAATGGCTCTATGAGGATACTGCAAGGGTTTGGGGTTTAGGGCTTATGGGTTTACGGTTTAGGGCTTAGGTGCCTTTAGAGTTTAGGGCGTAGGGGCCTTTAGGGCATTGGGCTTAGGGTTTAGACTTTGTTAAGGGTTTGGCATTTAGGGTTTAGGGTTCATGATTTAGGGTTTTTAGTTTGAGGGTTCCTTGACGAGTTCCTCTCAGCGTTACTAAAGTGATCGAGACAAGGGTTTCATACTACAGTTTTCTTGGGTGTTTAGGGTTTCTGGATTAATTAATTAGTTTGAGTTTAGGAACTTCAGGAAAAAGACCAGTGTAGTGGCATACGGGATTTGATGAGAGTCCAAAGGGGCGGTTTCAGATTCTTGGGGTAGGGATTCCTTAATATGAATCCTGTTATGGGAACCCTAACCCCTAATTACTATATCCCCATAGGCTAAAACCCCTCGCTGAGGACCTCCATCTTTCAGATCCGAGCTTCGGGCTCTTTTGCTTGACCCCCGGCGCATTCGACGAGCGCAGGTCCCCGCGTCCTCAGCAGGGCCTTGCTCCGGACCTGGGTCCTGATGAGGGCGTGGGTTCTCCGGACCTGGGTCCTGAGCAGTGCGTTCCGAGCGACAGGCTTGCCGAGCGTCGGCGACCTTTTGGCGGAGCTCCGCCACCAGCTGCTTCGAAGGAGAAGCTGCCAGTTGACGTTCCAAGTCCTGTGGGCAGTCGACTGAGGCGAAGTGCTCCACTGGAGTGTAGCTCGGATGCAGGGTCTTCGCTTTCACGGTGCAGCCAGAAAATGTTTCGGTTTCGTGCAGCCCAGTCGCACGCGGAGTGCGGCGTCTTCCGCGGCCTGCGAAATTGACAGTCCGATGTTGCCACCGGGCATCACCGAAGTGACGCCCGGCAATCGTGTAGCGGTTGCCTTCCCAGAGGACAACCGAGGATCGCCATGGTTGGGCTTAACCCCACCTGGACCCTCAGGAACCTACCTTTTTAGGGCCCCCCTAATACGATTCTGTTTATATAAGTCCCTAAAACTGTGGGTTATTTGGGGTTAAGGCAGGCCCGATGCAGAATGATTCAACGCTGGGGAACGCAAGACCAAACAGATTAAAAAGTCAAGAACTGAATCGACAAAATGGAGCAAACGGCGGAATGCAGATTGGCATTCAGAACCACGGAAATTTGTGCCGGTACGTTCTGATGCTGAAAGCACGAATCCGGCTATGGCGGTTGAGGTACCTGATGTGATACTCCACATCACTATAGGGGCTTGATAACTGCTCAATAATTTCAAAAAGGGTTCTGGATGATATTCTACGATACATAGCTATGATCAAACGGGAACCTTGAAGAATACCGTTATTATTCGCTTTCCCGGTCCCAAAAATAATATACAGCGGCCTTAATAATTAGAACAGGGTTTGGTGCCCATTATACTAGACTTAGAAAAGGGAACCCGCAAAATAGTATTGGTAATTATGTGGACCCCGATAATTTTTCCTTCCAAGCCATGGCTATGCACTTCCAAAGTTAGGCTCCCTCAGTCGATCTCACCGAACAGGAGGCCCCAGGATCACCTACTATAGGGGCCTTAATAGGGTTCCTTTTCAAGGGTTCTCACAACGGGTCGATAAGGGGTACTATGAGGGCTACTATAAAGATTTCGTATGGGGGCCTTAACAATGACCTATACTATTTTGGAGGTTCGATACTGTGTTTAAAGTATACTAGATCCCAAGCGCTGTTCTAATCATTACAGCGTCATAATATAGAACTCTATTTTTGATCCCTTATAGAACCCCTTACAGGGGGCCGATTCTAATCACTACGGCGCCTCTATGGGTGGTTTGTCAAAATTATGGGCCCTTTTTGGGTCCCTAACATAGTCCGGCACCTAATATTTCGGGCACCCAAAAAGGGACCCTAATTTTGACAACCACCCATATAAACCCCACCCATCCCTGCAGCTCCGAGCACCACCCGTAACCCTCCAGTCGAAGCTCCCAACCACTACTTAAAGGGAACTCCATAAAGTTGGAATATGGATTAATGGTAGGATCCCCTATAACTTACCTTAAAGGGGATACGATAATGATATTCCAACTTTCTGGCTTCTACTGTCAAGGATCACGAGACTTAGTAACTGCATGGGGTTATAATTACCTATTCTGAATCTTTGGGCGCTCAGATTTAGAGTTCAGGGGGTTTAGGGTTCGAGGGTCTGCTCTTAGAAGATCATGGGACTTAGGAACTGGGGTTAGAATTAGGGTAGCTATACTTATAACTACTTATAACCCCAGTTAAGGTATTTTGTAGCCTTACTTCCTAGGTCCCATGATGCTCCAAGTAGCGAGTACCGGTCTGGGGAATCAACAGCCCCACCAGCTGAAACCAAAGACAGAGGGTCCAAAGTGCCTGTATAGTAGAATGTAGGGTTTCTATAAATAAATATTCCATTAAGAGCTTGGGGTTTGGGATTCCTTTAAGGGCTCCTTTAAGTCCCTAGCAGTAGAATGTAGGGGTCATATTAGGAATTACTTTTATGACATGAGAAAGTATCCCCCATAACAGTACCTAGGACCGTTTGGGAAAGACACTGAGTGAGGAAGGCATAAGTACAGCCTGATCTTCATACAGAGACCTCAATCATCAGACGATGTGTAGACTCAGGGCTTTGTGCGATGTTGCATCGGAACCAAATACTACCACACTGGTTGAACATGGAACCCAGGTAGCAGAACAAATCCAGAGAATCCCGCCAAGGACTATACGATCAACCATGCTTCAAAAGCATGTGTTCTCCATCCTAAACCCTGACCCTGAAGGCACCCAAAACCCTAAAGGCCCCAAACACTGTATTTCCCACCCTAAGCCCTAGACCCTACATACCCTGAAACAAAGCCCCCAGTCCCCTTGGATGTCCTGAGGGCTCTGTGTTTCCAAGACCTGACAAAATGACCGGGGATGCAAAGCGCAACAGTTCATGATTTAGGGCTTACTTGAATGTTATAAGTGGGTTTATCTAGGGGCTTAGGGCTTAGGGTTCCCTTAAGGGTTCTATAGGGTTTAGGATTTAGGGCTTACTTGTTGGTTCAGGGGTATTAGTTATAAGTGGGTTATAAGTCCCCTAATATGGGTTATAAGTATAGTATAGTTACCCTACTTTTAACCCCAACTATCGCTAATCATGAACCTCAATTTCGGACTTAGGTTTACTAGTTAGGGGTTTAGGTTTAGGGTTTAGGGCTGAGGGCTTAGGTTTAGGCGTTAGGTCTTGGGGTTTTCTTTCCGGTGACCGGCACAGCTAGCACAGCTAGTTACATTTTTGGCGAGTTACATTTTCGCCGAGTGAGACAGAGGGCCGCATGTTGCTACATCTACATGGCAAGCCGCTGTCATAAAGAAACCAATGCGCTGCAGTCTGCAGCGCTCTGGGACGATTGGCAAAGAACAAGCGCAGCCTTTCCGACCTTCAGGTGCAAACTGTCTGTTGCTCCAAAGTCCGCCAAACATCGTAGACTAAGACACCCTAAACCCTAAACCCTAAGGCCCCAAAGTAGCTCCTTTTTGTGGTTCATATTTAGAATCCTATAGGGTAATCCCAAAAAGGAACTACTATGGGGCCTTAGGGTAAACCCTAAGCATGAAGCTGTAACCATACAAACGCAACGTTGACGGTAATCGGGACCACAGGTGGATATTTACCATCTCCGTCAGGCTGACAGGGATGCCTTTGGGACCTGACCTTAGGGCTTAGGGCCTGAATCATGAAAGCAAGGTTGGGGGTATGTTATATAATATAAAATATTATTATACGAGTACTTGGAGGTTCAGGGGTAGCTACAAGTAGAGATACCAGTCCCCTAATATGGATAATTTTTGTTGCCCCACTTATAACCCTACTTCTAACTACCCATGAACCTCCAATTAAGCAATCACAAAAACAAGTTTCAGGCTTCAACCTAGCAAGCTAGCCCGAACACCGCCCAATCCGAACTGAACATGGGCCTACAGTAAGGCTTGTGTTTTGTTTCGGGGCTTGAGTTTAGTGAGCTCCTGTTCAGCATGATGCCTTTGCACGACAAAAGAACACAGCCTGGAACATATTGGAGGTCAACCGGTCAACGAAGCTTCAGCAATTTAAGCTCTAAGCCGCAGATCTTAATTACAATTCGACAACCATCATACTCCCGGCAGCTAAGTTCAAACCCAAACCCGCAACACCTGTATCCTTGAACCCGAAAGCAGTCAGGAAGCTGGAATTTGAGGGCCCCGCGGCATATTGTGAGTGTAGCGCTGGATTGTCACAAATTTCGCGAACCTGGTATGGCTCGAGACTCCTAGATAGAATAGCAGGCCTTAGCGGGGTGAGCGAAGACGAGCAAGGTCTAGAAGTGGGTAAAGGACCCATGACTTCCAGACACCCGACGTGATAGCACTCTTCGCCAGCGGATGCCACGGAACACCTACTGTTGATGCCGTTCCATATAGCATTCCTACTACTCTTGGGCTTCGGAAAAACACCTTGCCGGCATTCGCGGACATGGACCATATAGCAACGGTTCTACATGATTCAGGACCCATTTGCGGTATGTTAAAGAACCAGGCATACACCGCAAGCGGCACAGACTTCTCCGTCATTGCACCTTCTGCCTTGGTTCGGAGGCCCGTGAAATGGAGGCAATGGGGAGGTCTGAACATTCATCATATCATCATATCTCTGAAACCATATTGGAATCATCAAGGCTCCTGTTCTAGAGATCGAAGACTGGAGACTCTTCCTAGTTCAAAGTGGTATCTGACCAACGAACACTTCAAATCGGAAGGGCAAACCCAAAACCGCAATAGCGCCGAAACAGCGAACAATCGCAGATCCTCTACCACACACCCTAAACCCCAAGCTCCAAACCCGAAACCCTAACCCCTAAACTCTAAACCTTAACGTAACTCTGAGGTAGCCACTCGAATATCGATCTCGGCATTCGGGACGATCGGCTCTACCCGGCACCAGGCCAACTGCGGTGCAGGCATCAGGTCTCTTAAGTTTGAAGATTCCAAGTGGGACGCACATGGGCGATATGACGGCCTACATGTGTTGAATAAGGTATCGGGGTATACCAGAGTACGATCATAAAGGAACCGTATACTGCGGTAGTGGTGCTTCTGATCGCCATAAAAGTCTGTATGAAACCCTAATGGCTCAGACCTTCCGTATATCTCAACTAGACCCGAAACCCCAAGCACAAAGTACCGACCTAACCCCCTCGCAGAGAAGGCAAAATAATGGCCCAATACCTATCATATACAAGGCAATTATTCTACATGCTTTTTGGGTCCAGGTACATCCTAAACTTCCCAAACCCCCAAACTTCCTGATCTTCCTGAACCCTTTTGAACCCTAAAACGTACACAAAACGTAACCCCGTAACATGTCTTGAACACTGACGGGCTTGGTCATAAGTGTTAGCAGCATCTTCGGTTTCAGGTTTCCTGATTGAGGATTCCCCTCGACTGTTGAGCTTCGAGAAGCCTGCAATAACAGGGTTTGGGGTTCAGGCTATAGCCTACTTGTCGGGTATCATGGGGAACTAAAGGTTAACCTTTTATGGTTATAATATAGGGACTATACTACCCAGAAAAGGTTGAAGGTTCCCTACTCTACTATGGCACAGGGCGACAGTGGTGATGCCAGCCAGGAGGGAGGATCGACATCAAGATGAACATTGCGCGATGGATACTGCAAGTAGGATAAACCTTGAGATAGCAAGGATTTGGGAAACCCTGGGAATGCTTAAGACTGCAGCATTTCCTGGTGCAAAACCTGTTTGGGTATCTGTTCCCGGAGCCTTCAAAAAGTGGTGCAAAACCTGTTTGGGAAACTGCCCGCCGACTCCTGAAACGCTGCTCCCAAGGCTATGAAAAGTGGTGCGAAACCTGTTTGGGAAATTGCCCAAAAGTGGTGCGAAAGCTGTTTTGGAATCGTTTGGTTGACTCAGTTGGCCTTGATACTTGCCTTGATATCATTGAACTGATGTTTGAAACCTTACCTTCTTCGGGGGCGGGAGGGAAAGAGGGAGGGAGGGACGCAGAGAGGGCACCAAGGAGCAACGAATGGCCTTCCATGCATGCCGGGGACTTTTTGCGGGGACGAAAGCTGGTGCCCAACCCCGGAGCTATCCCCCAGCCGGCTTTCATCAATCCCTTCCCTGGATTGGTTAGCCTCAAGGGTCTCAGCCGAACCGTGGCAAGCGGCCGGTCCCCGACAGTCCCATGAACGTCAGTGCTGAGAATGCTTGTGGCCTGGATGCCGAACAGTTCCGAATCGGTTCCGAACAGTTCCGAACAGTTTTGAATGGTTTCCCGAACAGTTCTCGAACGATTCCTGAAGGATTGCTGCAGGGTGTGCTATATATAGGTGTGCCCAAGACAAGGCCCGCTGCTGGGAATGCTTGTGGCCTGGATGCCGAACAGTTCCGAATCGGTTCCGAACAGTTCCGAACAGTTTTGAATGGTTTCCCGAACAGTTCTCGAACGATTCCTGAAGGATTGCTGCAGGGTGTGCTATATATAGGTGTGCCCAAGACAAGGCCCGCTGCTGGGAATGCTTGTGGCCTGGATGCCGAACAGTTCCGAATCGGTTCCGAACAGTTCCGAACAGTTTTGAATGGTTTCCCGAACAGTTCCCGAACGATTCCTGAAGGATTGCTGCAGGGTGTGCTATATATAGGTGTGCCCAAGACAAGGCCCGCTGCTGGGAATGCTTGTGGCCTGGATGCCGAACAGTTCCGAATCGGTTCCGAACAGTTCCGAACAGTTTTGAATGGTTTCCCGAACAGTTCTCGAACGATTCCTGAAGGATTGCTGCAGGGTGTGCTATATATAGGTGTGCCCAAGACAAGGCCCGCTGCTGGGAATGCTTGTGGCCTGGATGCCGAACAGTTCCGAATCGGTTCCGAACAGTTCCGAACAGTTTTGAATGGTTTCCCGAACAGTTCTCGAACGATTCCTGAAGGATTGCTGCAGGGTGTGCTATATATAGGTGTGCCCAAGACAAGGCCCGCTGCTGGGAATGCTTGTGGCCTGGATGCCGAACAGTTCCGAATCGGTTCCGAACAGTTCCGAACAGTTTTGAATGGTTTCCCGAACAGTTCCCGAACGATTCCTGAAGGATTCCTGCAGGGTGTGCTATATATAGGTGTGCCCAAGACACGGCCCACTAGTGCTGGGAATGCTTGTGGCCTGGATGCCGAACAGTTCCGAATCGGTTCCGAACAGTTCCGAACAGTTTTGAATGGTTTCCCGAACAGTTCCCGAACGATTCCTGAAGGATTGCTGCAGGGTGTGCTATATATAGGTGTGCCCAAGACAAGGCCCGCTGCTGGGAATGCTTGTGGCCTGGATGCCGAACAGTTCCGAATCGGTTCCGAGCAGTTTCGAACCAATTCCGTCCTGGGACGGCCAAGTTGTGGGGCGGGTTGGGAGGTGGGGGGCGAGGGGTTGAGGGGGCTTGGGGTCCGGTCTCCGGGGGCGGTTCGGAACTGGTTCGGAACTGCTCGGGAATGGTTCGGAACTGTTCGGAACCGATTCGGAACTGTTCGGCATCCAGGCCACAAGCATTCCCAGCAGCGGGCCTTGTCTTGGGCACACCTATATATAGCACACCCTGCAGCAATCCTTCAGGAATCGTTCGGGAACTGTTCGGGAAACCATTCAAAACTGTTCGGAACTGTTCGGAACCGATTCGGAACTGTTCGGCATCCAGGCCACAAGCATTCCCAGCAGCGGGCCTTGTCTTGGGCACACCTATATATAGCACACCCTGCAGCAATCCTTCAGGAATCGTTCGGGAACTGTTCGGGAAACCATTCAAAACTGTCCGGAACTGTTCGGAACCGATTCGGAACTGTTCGGCATCCAGGCCACAAGCATTCCCAGCAGCGGGCCTTGTCTTGGGCACACCTATATATAGCACACCCTGCAGCAATCCTTCAGGAATCGTTCGAGAACTGTTCGGGAAACCTGTTCGGAACTGTTCGGAACCGATTCGGAACTGTTCGGCATCCAGGCCACAAGCATTCCCAGCAGCGGGCCTTGTCTTGGGCACACCTATATATAGCACACCCTGCAGCAATCCTTCAGGAATCGTTCGGGAACTGTTCGGAACTGTTCGGAACCGATTCGGAACTGTTCGGCATCCAGGCCACAAGCATTCCCAGCACCAGTGGGCATTGTCTTGGGCACACCTATATTGCGTATACTGTACTACTGTATATAGCACACTTGCAGGAATTCTTCAAGAATCATTCGGGAACTGTTCGGGAAACCGTTTGAAACCGTTCGGAACTGTTCGCGCAGCGCACTCGCAGAACTTCCAAACGGCATTGTTTAGGAAACGTGACGCTAAATTCAGCGCACCTCGACTACATGCTGTGTTTCAAGCACAAAACAAGCCCCTTGCCCTGATGTTAAACTACACTTCTCATTCATAAACGTGTTCTCAAAAAGCCTCGGAATGCTTCAGACTATATATTACGCACAATTCTACACTAACCTCTCTGACATAGATCTATTCCCGAAAAAGCTTCGGAATGCTTAAGACTCTATTTGGGGACTATTTGACACAAACCCTTCCCGACATAGAACTAGTCCCAAATAAGCCTCGGAATGCTTAAGACTACAGCCCTCCAAAACCCCAAACTACTTTTGCACCAGGTTTTGGCTCCCCCGGACCCCACTTCGCTAAATCCTATCTTAAGCATTCCGAGGGCTTCCCAAGCAAGGATGGAGAAGCTAATGAGGTGAGGGTGACGGCAGGAATACATATGCTGAATATGAAACTGAGGAGCGTGACAATGATGATGATGACGATGATTTCGATGGTGATGGTGATGACGATGACAACCACGGTGATGATGATGATGGTGATGATGATGATGATGACTATGATAACGATGATGATGATGACGATGGCGGTGATGTTGCTGTTTTAAGTCCTGATTCTGGAATGCTTGTATATGTACCCTGTGGGTAGGGAGCTTCCAAGCCTCGCGGTCGTAAGGCAGCCCGCACTCCAGCACCTTTGCAATCGTGTTATGATCTGGCGGACGGACTCAAGGTGTCTGGGCTGGGCTCTTGGCCCCTTTCTCATAATGTGACTTTTTTACTCGATTTTGAGGCTTGGGATTGAAACAGTTAACGTGTACAAAGTCTGAGTGCAAGTATGCCTTGGGCGGAGCTTGGAAGTTTAATGGAGGCCACGAACTTGACCTCGGCTCTGCGAAGGACATGAGAGAATAGGCGTTGACACGACATGATGCCCTAGACAACCGCTCTGCTCTTTTCTTTTCAAGCATCTGGATTTGCGGTTGGGACCTGACGAGGAAATCGCAATCAACACCTGCGGACACCAAGCGCCATCCATGTACATGCATGAACGAATAGACGATGATTCTGTCAAATCATGTCATTGAAAACTGTCTACTCCGCGATCCGTATCAGATGCGATCTCAACAACAGGGGTTGGATTGAATCCCCCAAAACTAAACAGCAAAGCAGCTGAACATGGAGACGGGGAATACAGCGGTTCCACGACTTTCTCTTGTGGCTCTTTTGAGGGCTGCATGGCTATCTAAAGGGTATGTTACGGGGCTTGTATAGGGGGGGTAAGAAACTGCTTGAAGCATCCCTGATCGTCATAAGGTTTGCAAGCATGGATCTGAACAGTCCTCAACCCTCAACCCCCGTACCTTGAGGACTCTCAGCCTGGGGTCTCCAAACCGGATTGCTGCGCTTGGGTTTGCGTTGGTCCACCAGGAAATCGGAAAGATGCCTCAGAACCACCCTAAGACCCTAAACCTAGACCCTAACACGATGCAAGTTGAACTCTGGAGCCCCCACGACCAGAACCGTGCATTGTGGATGCTGAGGTGTTGGCCCCTGCAATCCTTGGCCCTCGACGTCCACACCGGATCAAAATCCCAAACCCTGGGCCCCGAGTGCATCCAGCAGACGTTGTCCTATCTCATCGTGGCCGTGAGAGGCTGCGTACACGAGAGATTTATAACTATGACTACCGCACACGGCGCCGACATTCAGCAGAAGTCGAACAATACCACGATGGCCATCAGAGATTGTGTGTGCGAGAGCTTTTGCCGCACAAGGCGCCAGCGTTCAGCAGCCAGTGTAAGGTCTCGGTGCGTCCTTCCGAACGTGCATGTACCACAGCAGACTGGCCGTGGAGATCACACACATCCTTGTCAGCACCAGCATCCACCAGAAGACGAGCAATCTCAGTGTGACCGGCGGAGGCGGCATATATGAGGGCTGTCCTAAGCTGTGCATCCTGCAAGTTCGTATCAGCCCCCGCGTTCACCAGCAAACGAACAATATTTTCGTCGCCGAGAATAACTGCAATCATGAGGGCTGTCAAGAATTGTTTTCCCTGCACATCCACGTCCACGCCAGCTTCCACCAAACGACACACAGTCTGGGCATGTCTGCCAGAAACTGCGAACATGAGAGCTGTCCTGAGCGCTTCGTCCTGCAGGTCCTTCGTGGCACCAGCCTTTAGCAGCAAATCTACAAGATCAGTCTTGCCTACACGAGCTGCATGCATCAGAGCCGTCTGATGCTCTGCATCTCGCCAGTCTTTGTTAGCACCAGCGTCCAGCAGCAAGCGAGCAATCTCTGTGTGGCCTGCAGAAGCTGCGCATGCGAGGGCAGACTTGCCGCGTCGATCGCACTCGTCCTTGTCAGCGCCTGCTTCCAGCAGAAGTCGGACAATCTCACAGTGACCATTATAGGCTTCGTTTACAAGAGCTCCACTGCACAAAGTACCAGCATCCAGAAGCAGACGGGCAACGTCGATGTGGCCTGCAATCGCTGCATATACAAGGGCAGACATACCATGTTCATCGAGTGCGTTCTTGTTAGCACCAGCGTCCAGCAGCAAGCGAGCAATCTCTGTGTGGCCTGCAGAAGCTGCGCATGCGAGGGCAGACTTGCCGCGTCCATCGCACTGGTCCTTGTCAACGCCTGATTCCAGCAGAAGTCGGACAATCTCACAGCGACCCTTAAAGGCTGCGTTTACAAGAGCTCCCCTGCACAAAGTACCAGCATCCAGAAGCAGACGGGCAACGTCGATGTGGCCTGCAATCGCTGCATATACAAGGGCAGACATACCATCTTCATCGCGTGCGTTCTTGTTAGCACCGGCGTCCAACAGTAGACGAGCAATCTCTGTGTGGCCTGCAGAAGCTGCGTATGCGAGGGCAGACTTGCCGCGTCCATCGCACTGGTCCTTGTCAGCGCCTGCTTCCAGCAGAAGTCGGACAATCTCACAGTGACCCTTACAGGCTGCGTGTACAAGAGCATTCCTGCAGAAAGCGCCAGATTTCACAAGCAGACGGATGATCTCAGCGTGCCCTGCAGAGGCTGCATGTGAGACAGCAGACATACCATCACGCTCATCCAGCGCGTTCTTGTCAGCCTCAGCGTCCAGCAGCAGACGTGCAACTTCAGTGTGGCCCCTCCTCGCTGCGACTACGAGAGCTGCACTTTGCGAGCTCTGATATGGACACCTTTGGAGCAAAAGCAGCGCCGTTTCAACACGGCCTTCCTCAGCAGCGTAATGAACAAGTTCTTGTCCAGCCTCGCGTTTTTGCTGCTCCCTTTCAATATCGATCGACAACACCAGCTGCAGCTCAGCGGGTGCAGTGACCTCGTCTGTGTCTTGCAAGCAGACACCATCACGAATGAGCCGCTGCAAACAGACCGGGAAGCCGTGCTCTGTTCGCACATGAAGCTTCACGTCCGGAACATGAAACTTCTCACCTGAAATAGGACACAGCTCGTCGCCAGAAGCTAACCAAATCCGCAGCATTGCAGGAATCACGATCGAGTCTCGTGCATAGGAGGGGGAGACAGCTTCACATCTGTGGGCACGTATGCAACGGACGTTGATGACCAAGTTTTATCGGCATGGGATTTGCACCTCAAGGCTGCTGCTCCCACGGAGTTTCTAGTTTACAGTTTGAGACTTGATGCCAAGGGAATTCAGACTGGATGCTGCCAGGGTTGTAGGGCCCAGGATGTGGGGCCTTCGGGTTTCTTTCAGCTCACGCAAAGTGCACCCTCAGCTCTTCAACTCCCAAACCCTTGGGAGTGGTTCAGCCGAGATGTGCCCCAGCTAAAACGACCGGATATCCAGCAAATCGAATCTGTGCCCTTGCACCCTGAATCGTAGTACTGACCGTAAACCACCATAACCTAGTTTGTCTCAGGTTCTTATTATAAATCCACATACGGAAATTAGGACCCTGCAAACAAGCTTGTTATAAACCCAAATATGGAAATCAGAACCCTGGAAACAAGCAGGTTCCGGTAGGTTAAGGGAGGGTTCAGGGTGGAGGGTTTGCAGCATGGAGGTTTGCCGGGTACGAGGGACGTCCAAACAGTCAGCCGTCCCACGATGATAGGGTTTAGGGGTTAGGGGACCGCTAGAATAACGTTCTGGGGTAGATCATATACCCTAAACCCTGAAGCCTGAACCCTAAGCCCTCAACTCTGTAAACTGCAGACCTCAGACCCTATAAGCCCCAAACCCTGAACCCTAAGCCGTCAACTCTGCAAACCATAAACCATAAACCCAGTAAAGCCCTAAAGCATGAAGCCTGAGCCCTGAACCCTCAACTCTGTCAACCCTGAACCTTGAACCCTACAAGCCCTAAACCTCGAACCCTAAGCCCCCAACTCTGCACACCCGAAACTTTTAACCCCTAGAAACCCTCAACCCTGAACCCTAAGCTCTCAGCTCTGAAACCCATAAGCTCTAAACCCTTAACCCCATAAACCCCAAACCCTGAACCCAGAGCTCCTTACAGCCCCCCGAAATCGTAAAATCAAAAAAACGAATCATTGGTCCTGTAAGCCTATACACCCTATAATTGAGCCCTGTAGGGCCTATAAACCCTATAAGCCCTCAACCCAAAGCCACTTACAGCCCCCGCAAAGCCTAAAAAGCAACAATTTTTCGGTCCGGTCTGGGATCCTCGCTGCTGGGCTCCAGTCCAAGTCTGAGTTGCGAGAGTTTCACGGAGTGAGGGGTTTCAGGGTTTATAGAAATTGTATAGGGTTTGGGTCCGGAGTTTTGCCGGGTTTTGCCGGGTTTTGGGTTTTGCTTTTGAATTTTGGTTTCTGGGATTTGGGGGACAGTTTTGACCGAAACGTTTTGACCGAAAGTTCTGAGCGGGTTTTGTTTTTTGACTTGAAACTTTCATTTTGGGTGGCGGACTGGGGTCCGAGCTGGCTGGTGCGGGCTGGGGGCTGGGCTGGGCTGGGGGGCTGGGGGGACTGGGCTGGGGGCGCTGCTGGGCTGGGGGCGGGGCTGGACCTGGGGCTGGTTGTGGGGGCTGCTGAATTGGGCTGGGTTGGGCTGGGCTGGGCAGGACTGGGCTGGGCGGGTGTGGCTTTCCACGCACACATTTATATTGAAGATGCAATCCATTTCGAAGCGAAAGACACACAATTTCTGTTTATCCTGCTCTTGAAAGTTTAGGATTTAGGGTTCAGGGTTTTAGGGTTTAGGGGTTTGGGGTTTAGGATTTAAGGGTTAGGGTTTAGGGCTTCCGGTTAAGATTTAGGGTTTAGGGGTAGGATTTAGGCTTTAGGGCAGTTTAGGGGTTTCGGTTTGGGGTTCGAGGAACCTGTAATGAGGGATGAAGGAAATTACTACTGATTCTATGATGGTTCGCACTTAGGGAAAGGGTTCAAGGTCTAGGGCTCAGAGTTGGGAGCCATGGTGCTGCTGCTGCTGCTGCTGGTCGCGGCGGGGGTGGTGGTTATAGCGGATGCATATCTAGAGTCCGATGATGAGGTTTAAAAAAAAACATAGGTTTTGCATAGGTTTTTTTAAAAAAACCTCTACGGTGTTCACAACAGCTTACAATTATAACTGACGGAAACAGCATTGCCGAGTCAGCGGGCCAACTGATAGGCTTCGGACGCCAGGATTGCATGATTACATGGATTGGGAGACGGGCGGTAGGGAAGTTCAGGGGGCATACCGCTCATCTTCTCTAGGCCCTGCAAATTTATCAAACTGCCTGAAGTTGTAACCCCGAGGCCTAAACTCAAAACTCCGAAACTGGCGGTTGCCATGCACCCTACGTCCTGCGGATCCCAGGGCACTCGGCGACCCTTCCCCTTCGATCGGGAACCTCACAGCCCCTCTAGAAATTCAGACCTAAACTCAACCCCGCAAGTCCCAAAAAGCCGTGCAACACCAAACTACGGTTGATGATATAAATCCTGCATTACCCAGAATAAGGAATATACCATAATTCCCATAAGTTAGGGTCCTTAAGTAATGCAGGATTTATATCATCAACAGTAGCCACAGCCCAAAAGGTAAGCCCAAAGGCCTGAACACCACATCAATCCGCATTCTAGCACTCAACCAGCACCTCACCAGCAATGAACTACCTGGGTTCCGTCAGGACGACTAGAGCAGTCTGGCACAAGGCCCTACAGCCAAACAAAAAGCCCCGAAAGGTCCATTTGCAAGATGCCCAAAAGCCCTCAAGAACCTCATAGACACCCCAAGGCTCCGACTGAGAACTCCATCCGGATTTCGGGAATGGCCGTAGATACCTTTGAGGCAGTTTCTGGGCCAGGCTTGAGGGCTGAGGCTGCAGGGATTTGGGGTGTAGGGCTTCGGCTTCATTGGGGTTTAGGATCGGGGAAAGTCCGGGCATGGGGTTGGGGGTTGAGGATTCCGGCTTTAGGGCTCAGGGGCAACGGGCTTCAGGTTTTGGGGCTTCACCCCTAAACCCCACATGTCAGGGTATTGCGAAGAATCTCATGGCAGTTGAAGCAACACTGAAGGAGAGCAGATTTCGTTCAGGGCTTTGGGTGTCCATTATTTTAGCAATACACTGTGCAGGGCTTCAGGGTTTTAGGGCTTTGCGGTTCAGATGTTAAGGGGTCTGAGCCTAAGGCGAAGTTACGAAGGCTAAGGTTTTCGGTCAAGCACGCAAGTTTGAGGCTTTACCTAGAGGCTCCATAGTAGTTCCTTTTTGTGCTTCATATTCAGAACCCTCAAAGGTAATCCCAAAAAGGAACTACTATAGAGCCACTTCTTACAGGGCTCCGGCGTGTGGCAATCTCCTCGATCGAGCCGTCGCCGAGGGCCAAAGCACTGCCTCAGTGGCTTTTAAGTTGGGGGGGGGGGTCGGCGACGGTCGAGAGTGTAAGGGTTGGCGGCGGAGTTCGGGGCTAATGCAGGGGCCTTAATAATTAGAATAATTAGGGTTTTTTTTTGGGGGGGGTCCTTAACAGTCGTTATTACCATCATTGTATAATATAACCCCCAAACAATGTTCTAATTATTAAGGCCCCAACAGCAACGGGTTCAGGGGCAAGGTCTTCTAGCAAAACATCTGACGTCCGAGCTCGATCGAAACCTGGGGCTGGTGAACACACTTTCGGGAATCATATGGGAGTTTCCGATTATTAGGGGTGCCTTATTTTGTGGTCCTTATAATCAGGATCCTACTATTTAGGGTGCTATATTAGGGTCCCCTATTTTCGGGAACTCACATATAATCAGCAGCATGATCCCACACGGCAACATCGCGATCATCATCTTGATCATTGTTCATCTCCTCATCTTCATCATCAGCGTCATCAAGCCCTCCCATGCACTCCCCTCGCTGCCTACTGAACTCGACACCATGCGAAATCCGAGCAAGCTTTCCGGCTCCTGTCAGCAGTTTTGGAAACAAAATGCGAAAGTAGAACCTCGCTGCTACTGAAGCCAGCGAACACTTCTTCACACACACAATGGCAGCTGTAAGGCTGACAAAAACTGAGACGCACAAACAACGATTCGACTAAGCCTTATGCATACTCGGCCCCAAATGACCGCATGCTGCTGGCGAGGCCGCTCATACCAAGAACTATCAGTACACATGCATCTGTCTATGTAATATAGGGGCCTTAATAACTAGATTAGGGTTTTGGGGCGAAATCTACTTTTTTTGTGGAACCCCCAAAATAGTATCGGTAGGTTTTTGTAGGCCCCTACACACCTGCAGATCGCACTGAACGAAAACAGCAGGTCGAGGCGTGGAGGCCTCAGTAAACCCCATCTTCTCCTGGTTTCTTGTTATAGTAAAGTAGATAATGTAGGGGCCTTAATAATTACCCATATTATTTTGGGGGGTTCCTGATTATAAATATAGTATAATGGGCCCCAAAACCCTATTCCAACTGATCACAATAAGCCCCATTAAGTTGGAAACCGGATTAAGGCCAAGTGGAGCTGGGATTCCCCTTGCATTACTCTTAAGGATTGAGGCTACTGGGTTTCCAACTTTTGGGCTTCTACTGTAAAGGATCTAATTCAAGATACCATCATAGGGATCTATAGTAAATATTGTGGTTTCTTGATTATCGTACCTTAAATTAAATCCCTTAACAAGAACCCAGTCTACCACTGACCAAGCCAAGCTAAGGACTGTTGGTGTCGTTCACAGAGCGCAGCTGAACCTGCCATGAAAGTATTATAGGGGCCATATAATAATTAGAAGAGGGTTTGCAGGGTTTTGGGGTATATTGTACTATGATAAGGAACCCCCGAGATAGCATAGGTAGTTGTTACAGCCCCTAAATTAATGTGAAGTCGGATCACACCAGAGGGGTCGGAGCGGAAGCCGCATGCACCGAAAGAGCCTCCAACCTACGAGAAAACTTCGCAACTTACAGGTATCGTTTCAAAAAGCTTATCGCGTTTGTAGGGTTCAGGGTTTAGCACCGTTGCGTTACAAAAAAAACCGCGAAGCCCTTACTTTGGGGTTTAGGATCCAAGGCAGTGCTGAGGATGTGCGCGATAACGGTCTCTAGATCAATTTTTTCGGGTTCAAACTTTCCGAAACCCCAATATATAGTACCCTAAATAGTAGGATCCTTATTGTAAGGACCCAGCGGGAGAGCCCGGAACTTGACAAACTGACCTTGAATGAGCAGCGCGGTAGGCCTCCCAGCGCAGGAAGACACAGTCGTAGCTGAAGCCAGGCTCCTGAACCGGATGGCGCAGAGGAGAAAGGTTCGAGTGTACCGAGCCGGGCTCGATGGGATCTCAGAACCTTCCCTGAACCGGCATCGGTGTGATTCTGCAGTACAGTAGCTTACTTAGAAAGTAAGATGACGACGCCACTACTATTCCTACTCCTGAGATTGATCGAGTCTCGGGTTTGCGTGTTCGTGGGTGGATAGCGAGGTCGGGACATTCCAGTCTGGATCAGCAAGAACTGACAAAACAGGCATGAGCTATGAAATCTCAGGACTTTGGGATTTCTGAGTTGAGGCCTTCAATTCGGCTTGGGCCGTGGGGTTTCAGGCTTCTGGCCTCGCATCATATACTTGGGGCCCAGGGATTCGAGGTTCCAGCGATTCGGCCGTGCCTAGCGGCGACCCCAGGTGTAATCTGGTCCTGCCCCCCCCCCCCCCCCCCCACACAGTAACAGTCCTTAAATTGGCTACCATTAATTACAGGCCTCACCTATCTCGACAAAAAACTCTTTAACTGTTACTGAGCGGGGCAATACCCAAGGTGTAAGCATGTGGCATGTCAACGACCACCGAAACTCTGAACTCGACAACCTGCTGCAGCAACTGCCCAACAGCGACCACAAAGCTACATGTGTGCTTCAACATCCACTAATAAGGGTACTATGAGGTTTTACTATAAGAATACACAAAGTGCCACGACTATAAGAACAGTGTGCAGGATACCATTCTTGGCTTCGGGCGACGAACTGGGACTGCTGCGGCTGAGACTTGCAGCATTGCAAGCTGTCAACGCTACGTCCGAATGCAAGTAAACTCTCTACAAACCGCACACACACACACACACTACAAAGCCTTTTCGCCCCGAACTCATTTTTTGCGCGAATGCTCAGAAGCTGCGGAGCTACGACCTGCAACGCACTCTCTGAGTTCCAGGCCCAGCTAATCTCGTAGGAGAAAGGTGTGTCCGAGACAGCCTTGAGGTCAGCCTCGGCGAAACCACTGCTCCCTTTATTAGCACTACGGCAACGACGACTGCTACTACTGCTACCACCACCACCCCTATAACCCATCATACATAAAACAGCAACAACAGCAACAGCACGAGCGGCAAAAACATGAGATTGGTCTCAGGGTTCGGGATTCGAGGCTTTAGGGTTTAGGGTCTGCATCTTGGAGTCGCAATACCCCACAGATTCGTCAGAGCTACCAGCTCATACAGGAGCTCTTATACAGGTTCTGAGGTGTAGATTTCGTACCTAGCAGCCGAACCCCCAAACATGATTCCCGAACCGGCAACAGATCTTGCACCTTTGAGTGGAAGTGATCATCTTGCAGTATACTTCAGGAAGTAGCCAGATCCCAACAATGGAGACCAGTCCCCATGCTAATTACACGGTCTCATGCTTTTAGCTACAAGACTTGTAAGTTGTACACGTCAAGAAAGAACCCTAAGGCCCAGACCCCAAACCTAGAGCCTAACACCCGAAACTCCAAAGCCTAAACCCTAGAGCCTAGACCTAAACCCTAAACCCTAAAGCCTACCTGGACCCTACGGAACCTACCTTTTTAGGGTTCCCTAATATGATTTCTTCATAGAAGTCCTTAAAAAGGTAGGTTATTCACGGGGTTAAGGTAAACCCTAAAGACCAGATTTCTGTGCACCCGGACCGGTGTCCCAGCCGGCGTTCTACTCCTGGGCCAGGGCGCAACTTGCACTTCGGGCTCAAGGGGTTTGGAGCTTTAGATATGGGAGTTTCCGAGAATTTAGGAGTGCCTTTTAAGGGTTCTTCAAAGGGATCTATAAGGGTTCTATAGAGGGTTTAGGGATTAGGGTGGTTTAGGGTTTAGAGTTTCCGAAAATCGAGGGTACCTTACTTTGATGGCCCTTATCATAAGCAACCTACTATGTAGGGTACTATATTAGGGTCCCCTATTTTCGGAAACTCCCATATACCATCATGTACAACCATAAGAACAGTGTACGATAAGGTACTGTACTTCACTTAACGACATGCTATCGCCTGATATGATAAGGTTTAGTGCCTAGGGTTTAGTCTCCAGCATGTACTATCAAATACTATAATGTACCACAGTATATGATCATCTGATCTAAGAGGGTTTACGGTTTAGGGGCCATGATGTACTATCATATATCATGATGTGCTACAATTTGTAATATAATGGGTGTCTATGCCTTTACGGCGCTAAGGCTGAGGGCTACAGAGTGCACGATTCAGGGCTGCTGCATTGTTGTTACTGTCTTGACTCCTGCACTTGGAGGGTCACAGGACTTCGTAAGTAAGGATATAAGTACCCTAATTGGGGTTAGAAGTATATTACCCTGATAATAACCTTAGTTACTAAGTCCCATGATCCTTTAAGCATGTTCCTCAGCCTGCTGATGATGCACCTGTGTACGGCCATGAATTTCGAGTTGTTGCTCATCTAATCCTGAGAAAAGAGCAGTACCAGTGGTCGTCGTTTCAAGAGCAGAGTAACCCTTGTGCCTGATACTGAAGCCCTAGACCCTGAGGCCCTATACCCTAAACCCCTAAACCCTAAACTCCTAAACCCCCAAACCCTTAAACCCCCAAACCCCTTGCCACACCCCTAAACCCTAAGCCCCTAGACCCCTTAAACCCCTAAGCCCTAAACCCCTTAAACCCTAAACCGCGAACTAGACCCCTAAGCCCTGAGCCATCAACCCCGTGTGTGTCAGAAGATGGGCTCTTGCGGTTCAGGGTTTGTGGTTTAGGGCTTCGCGGGTACCAGGACCCTCCAAGGGCCCTTTATTAGAGTCCTTATGGCCCTTTCAGAAATCAAGCACAAAAAAGATGAGGCGAATATCAAGGCTTTTGACGGCTCAGCTTTTCGGTTTCGACGTTCTGAGTCTGAATATCGAGGACACGACTGGCCTTTGGGGGTCGTCCCGCACCGTGCATGTGATGCATATATGTATATATATATATATATATGTATATATGTACACACATACACATACATGTGTATACACACATAATTAAATACATATATATATATATATAGACACACACACTCTCTCTCTCTCTCTCTCTCTCTCTCTCTCTCTCCTTTTTCAGTGTTTATACACATATATCATGGGAACTCTGCGGAGTTGCTCCCTGCTACGCTACTGGTTGTTTTCACTCCCGAAATCTGAGGGTGTCTTTTTTCTCGTCGCGCTGCGTGCACAAGGCTTCGGGCTGCACTGAATTCTGGAGAGCATGTCAGCCGTGCGCCGTTGGCAAGGTAGGCATCAGGCAGGCTGGTAGCTGAGCTGCTGTGGAAAATCAGACTATATGACTGGCGGTCGCATCTTCCTGCGCCCAGCTTCCTCCTGACGCGGTACCAGCAATACTATCATGGCAAGACAGGATCATTAAGAAACAGGAGCTCCATTCGATGCTCAAGTACGCTGCATATGATCGCAACCGGGAGCCCGGATACCTTCTCCCTGATCCCGGATTCTATAAGCCACAGCGACTGATGGAACCTCACACAAAGCCTCCACGATTCTGAAAACTCGCTTACAAGCTGCAAGAGCCTTTGCCGCGGCACAACACCCCAGAAGTCCTCGATCTTCACAGACAGCGGTATAATACTATAGCACAAACCCATAATCATAATGATAGGTATTGGTGTTTGTGATTGTTGACAAGTAGTAGCCATGGTCAGCGCTCGCTTCGCCTCGATAGTTCACATACTATGCGCCACAAACCTGGCCAAGGGAACATTACTACTCTCTCTGCTGAAAATCATCACATTCAACAGCACAAGCCATAGCTTCCAGTGCATCGCAACCCCTGTTCTCGCGATCCTGCTTGCAACTGACATGCGGCCAGCATCGGCCAGCAATCGTTCTGAGAAAACTCCTGCGCTCCAAGCCGCGGAAATCTCGACATTCACTCACACTTTCATCCTACTAGTTCGGGCCCGCATCGTGGGCACTGGCAATGGGATGTATGCTACCATACATTACTTGGAGGTTCATGGATAGTTACAAGAGATATAAGTAAGGTAACTATACTTATAGCCCATATTAGAAGAGGACGTATAACCCAAAGTATAACTACCCCTGAACCTCCAAGTAGCCCCGATCCCCAGCCCGAGTGAGCCCTTGCGAGGTCTCCAAAGGCAGGGCTTCGATAAGAGAGTTTGGGACGAAGATGTCGGGTTAAGGAATCCTGGGTTTAGGCACCGTGTGGCTTAGGGTTTAAAGTCTAGGTTTAGGGTTTAGGATTTACTGGTTTAGGAGTTTAAGGGGTTTAGGGTTCATTGGTTTAGGAGTTTAGGGGTTTAGGGTTTACTGGTTTAGGGGTTTAACTCACTGGCCCAAAACCCAAGGAAACAAAAGTTGAAACTTTCAGAATCGACTACCCTATAAGAACCCCAAAAGTTGAAAAGCTGAGTTTACAGCCAATAAGTTAAGGGTTTGGGGGTCTAGGGTTCAAGTACTTGCCTGCGCAGACGTTGGGTTGCTCGTGTTCTGATCCCATAAGCGCCTTCTAACCTCCAATCCGCAGTCTCTGAACTAGCTGTCTCCAGAAATCCCTCGTCACAGGAACCCTTGGGGGGTAATTTGGGGGGGAGGGGGTATGTACTGCCTCAAATGGGCCTTATTAAGTCCTTATTATCGGTATTCAGGCCCCCGAATCACCCCCTCCCCCCACCCTTTTGAGGGTCCTTATGACCTTAACAACCTGCCTAGAAAATACCGAGGGGACCTCAACTCGAATCGCAGCTGCTACTGAACTCTCACCCGCTCCACCACGCAAACCCTTACTTTCAGAAAATCGAGTGTCTTCAATCCCCGTCGCGAATCGCAGATGACACAGAAAATATGCTACTTTTTGATCAGCTAATATAGGGGCATCAATAATTAGAATAGGGCTTTGGGGTAATTATGCGATTCGATAATTATAAGGACGAACCCCCAAATCCTAAACAATTAAGGCCCCTATAGTAGCTCAAGCCTGCATGAATAGCAAATCTGAAACGTTTGGTCGGCTCTTCGCCTCGACAACCCACGCTGACCCAACAAAAAGCACTCATCCGGCATAGAACGAACACTAGGCATGATAAATTCCAAAGGGTCCGAGGTACCGTTACGGGGGAATGCCTCCCAAAATCTTAGTAGCAATTCCTAACAATAGAGAAACTCTACATTCTACCATGTAGGTACTTAGGACACTTTGGGACTGCACATTAGCGGTCCTGCATTTTAGCACCGCCCTTCAGCTGCGAACTAAACCTTCCGTAAGCCCGAAAAACACAACTAAACTGAATCCTAGACGATGTAGCATAACCACTAAACCCTAACAAATTATAAGCCCTGAGCCCCCAAATTCAGAAAAAAAATCAAATGTCTGAAACTCCCGCGACGTGGCTTTCAGGTTCTGGGTCGCTCTGAACTGCTCGTGCATCTGCGAATTGGAGAGAGGCTTGGCGAAGGCCGCTTTACTTGGAGGTTCATGGGTAGTTACAAGTAGGGTAACTGTACTTATAACCCATATCATATCAATTAGGGAATTTTAACCCCACTTATACCTACCCCTGAACCTCCAAGTACAGGTTCCAGACAGGGTATATACAGGTACAAATTACAAAAGGGAGGGTTCTATAAGGGTTTCACGAAAGCTTAGGGTTCAGGGCAGTTTACGGTTTGGGTTCAGGGATTGGGGTTAGGACTTAGAGTGCCATGGAGTTTAGGGGGCTGTGACCGTGAGGAAACACAAGGTTAACGACTGGTGCAGCACCCGCGACGGGGTTCCCGTGCAGTGTCATGAGCTCAGTGATATCTATGAAGTCTGCTCCAGACATGCGGGGTCCCAAGCCTCAAGCCTTTCGCACGAATTAGGCGCGCTTGGCGGCATCCTCCAGGAGGGAGATGATCTCCTTGGACGCCGTCGTCTTGGTCTTCTTCGCGACCTCACGCAAGGTTTCTGGATGCAAGAACTTCCTATCCCGACATACGCAAGTACCGACGCGTAGTAGTTTGGTAGCTCTAAAACCGGAGAGTGAGGAACTCTCGTGAATCCACCATCACTGTCCTTGAGGATTTTACAAATACCAAACCTTGTGGATGTCCTACAGAAGGGCATGAGGAACATGTGTCGACTGCCTGATTGCTTCCGACTCTTTGCAAGTCCAACGTCCTGTTAGCGATGCCTCCGCGCTGTAAGGTTCCATAAATTACAAAACGGGAGTCTCAAAAAACTAGGGTACCTGAGTTGGGCGGGCCTTGTATTCAAGATTCTGCTATTTATAATTCTGTCTTAGTGTCCCCTGGACCCTTCTCTGGGCTTTTACGTAACCAGGGAGAAAAAGTATAAACCTTTATTTCATAATGGTTCCTTTGAGATAAAGAAATACAGTATGGCACTCCAAAGCCCAGTTATTTGAAGCCTCCAGAGGTATCTCCTTCTTCTCAAACACCTGGACTGTAAGATTGCAGGCCTTACAGCCAGCCCCAAGATCATACTGCCTTGGCACCTACTTGGAGGTTCATGGGCAGTTATAAGTGGGGTCATAAGTCCCCGATTATGGGCTATAAGTATAGTTACCCCACTTTCAAACCCTACTTATAACTACCCATGAACCTCCAAGTAGAGCGAGACCCGGAGCCCCTCCAAAAGGATTCTTGTAAGGGTTACTATGAGCCAGGCGTAAGCCGTAAATGGCTTTGGACGCAGATTGCACAGCATTCTAGGTCCCAAAGAAGCGTACGCAAGCCCCGGGCAGTACAATCGTGGATCCGGAGTGACGTGCCACAGGAGAGATACGCATCCCACCAAATCCTCTGGCGTTTAAGATTTATAGGTTGAGGTACGAAGCCTGAAAGATTTGGAAGAAGCTGGCGCAGTTTGAGATCCCGAACCCACCCTGTCAAACGGAACCCGGAGCTCTTGCCTCCCAACACCCTCGCTGAATGAGCCCTCAAGCAAGCCAAACCACAAGCCCTAGGTATACGCAAACCCTGAACAGCTCCACCATATTTTAAACCACTTATAAAACGACCAGGTCCTCCAGAGGAGTCTTTCCTTTGCTGTTCTTCAACCTGGTCGGAACATCAACTACGGGATCAGGCTCCCCAAGGGTGGCTCCCGGTTTAGGTAGTTGGTAGGACTTAGATAGACTCCTGGTCAAGGTACTTAGTTGGGTTTTTGATGGCCTGGAACTCAGGAACCAACTCGTAACTGTCGATGCTGTTGTGGTGGCCATTCTGGATGTGGGCTAGACGTGCCACTACGAAGACGGCAAGGACATGATGATTATTCGCTGCAGTCTTTTTATGTTCGTGCCATCATGTTTTTGGTGGCAGGGCCGTGGTGCTGGAGGTGATGATGACGGTCACATTGGCAGCGGCAATAGCATCATCATGAGCCGAAAAAGAAACCGCACTGTGATTGACGACGGATTGCGGAATCTGCTATTCTTGATACTTTTCGTCATATTGCCAATACGAGTACACATGCTGCTGATAAAGGTACTGATACGAATACTGAGCAACGGAACGAATACTCGTACTAACAGTTACTGTACTAGCTGTAACAGTACCACACTACACCAAGACAAGCGTGCTCCTGCTGCTGTTGCTGCTGCTGCCCTGCCGCTACTACTTGGGAGGCCCAATCCTACTGCTTTAAAAACCCTAAACCCTAAACCCTAAACCTCGGGTCGAGCTTCGTGAATAGCACATGGCCGGGCCTTTGGGCTTCTCAGTGCCAAAGTAATGGAAAATCCGAAAATTATGCTCGTAACCAAGCGGTTCACAGCTTCTGCGGATTTCATTTGTTTGTCAAACTCAGGATTTCGAGTCTACTATGATTGCATATGTCTAGGGCTGTTAGGCATCTGTCATCTGGGAAGGTTTTGGGGTTTAGGATTTTGCTGCTTCGAAATACTTCGCTGAGAGGCTTGGGATTGGCGTGCATCTCCAAGAGAAGCTTCACAATTCCTGAAGATCAACATAGGGTTTAGGGCTCGTGTTTAAGGTTTGGGGTTTAGTATGTTTAGGGTTTATAGGGTTTAGTGCTTAGTATTTAGGATTTAATCTATCTGGGGTTTCTACGGCCTAATGCTCAGGATTAAATAAGATCCTAGGCAGAAGTTAGTTCCATTTTGGGGTTACTTGGTTGTCGTTAGTGTAGCCTCCTGCCCACTGCTCGTAAACAGGCTACGCTGCACAAGTATAACACTTCAGGGTTCAGGAACAAATAACGGAAAAAACACTAGAGCGAACAGGAACAGTTACACTTACACTGTAGTAGACCTTCCGACCTCTATATACCAACGGCTTCAAGCTTGGGATGTCAAACCTTCGAAGGTTTCCGGCTGGGGCAGCCGCGGCTATTTTGAATGAAGCTCTGTAAGTTATTGCCTCTGGGAGGGTCCAGGAAGAGATTTGAAGATATCGTGTTTGGGCTGTAGGGTGTAGCGAATTAGGGTTTAGATGGTCTAGGTTTCAAGATCTAAGGATGCAAATACAACATCCTCCGATCGGGGATGATTGGGGCCGAAGGTTGCTTGTCTTGGTGTCAGGGCTTTGAAGTTAAGTGCATGGTTCAGGCGCTTTGAGAGGCTTACTTGTAGCTTTAGGGTTTGGTTCGACGTCTTTGGTTCAAGGCTTCGGGCTTCCGGGTGTTCATCGACTGCCGCTACGTTTCCAAACATTCAGCCTATAGGGCCTATACCCCAAAGGGTCCAAAGTACCTAGATAATAGAATGAAGGGTTTCTATAGTTGCCTATTATGATTTAGGGGAGTATCCCCCATAACAGTACCTAGGACCCTTTGGGTATGTTTCTCACGATGAAAGACACAGGGTTCTTACACGCCAGCGCTCACACTCAGCAATGAATAATGTGGTGGTCTTATCAAATCGAACGAGGGCTTCGGGTAGCATATTGTATACGGTTATATTTAAAGAACCCGAAGTACTTAAACTAGTCATCTCAAAGCCCCTCTATTGACCTGAATCCTGCGCCCCAACTGATGGCCCTTGGGGGGTTGTAATTTTCGGTCCTTTAGTTTAGGCTTAGTTTAGGATTTCGGCTTCGTCGGGGTCTAGGGCCTAGGCTTCAAGCTTATACTTGGCGTAAGGACAGTGCAGTGGTTATACTTGGCGTTTACGGAGCTTGGGGCCCATAGGGTTAACAAGCTCAAAGAGACCAAACGCTGGAGCTTGAAGCCGACAAACCCGACTCACGGCATAATGCCGGTAATAAAACCGTGCATGGTAGCCTATTGAAACAGCTTGAAACTGTGAAGAAGGCGCGCTTCGCTGGCCCGGAAGGTCTACCCCATGATTGAACCGTATCTTAGAAAGACTGTCAGGACAGAGTTAAATCGGCACGCTTAGCGCCCTCACATCCCGGAGCCCTAGGAACACCGAATCCGCACACCCTGCAAACCGTAAAATCCGAAACTGTCTGCTTTCCATGCCAGGTTGCGGCCGTTACCATCTGTCACCGCTTTGTGCAGCGGGTATTGATGGCTCGTAGACATGCAGGATCCTTATCAATCTTAACCGTTTTTAGAATTCGAACAAAAATACTACTCTCCTTTATCCCCTGGAGTTATAGTATAAGAAAAAACATACTTCCTAAATGCTGCTCTTATAATATAAGAGCAACACAGACTTATCGGCTCAATCAAACGGCCGGCGTAAGGACTTCGTGCTCTGGCGTTTAAATCGGGGCTAGTTTTGGGAGTTTAGCGTTTGGCTTGGCATTCAAGGATCTCGGCCGAGGGTCGATAGGAGCCTGACATTTCGGGGGGTTGGCCTTCGGTTGAATCTATGTTGGAGTTATAGATAAGGCTTAAGGGCTCAAAGGCGATTCTTCTTAAGCTTTCAAAAGTGTCTTAAGGTTCTTGGAAGACTTTGCAGGTGTACAACACTGTTCAAACAACTCCTGAGAGCTATAGTCATCAAGATTACCCGGGTAATACTACCCCAAAAAGAGTCGAAGACTATACTTGCGCGAACGCTCGGAGATGCCATGCGGGCCGTACATATAGTTCAAAAGATGAACTACCCTTCATATACCCTACAAACCTATGCTCACCCTCTTAAGTTGGAAGCTGGACAGGTGACAGCTGTGTTGTCCTCAGAGACTTTAACCTTCTCAGTCGTAAACTGATTGCGCCCGCGGCAATATTGTTAGTCTCCAAAACTCATGTCGGAACGAACATTGAGTTGCATGAGCTGGTGGTGGGAGGTACCAGGCAAAAACTCTGTCCCATCAAACCTGCCTAAGCAGATCTCTTGAATTCGGATCGGCGGCCGTGGCTGCACTGCAGAAACCGGATCATATCATTGTACGGCTGATCCGGCTACCTGCGCTGCTCGCCTGTGGACGCAGCCCCTAGAATCCAATCAGAATTTTTATCAATGGCCGAGCGTCTGGTCTTCTTGGGAGCAGCAATGTCAGGGAAGCCCTGACTCTTCAGCCAGTTGATGACCTCCAGGGGTTTGGGGTCGTGAATAGTATTCAACCGTGGCCACTGCCAAGACCTGAGATTCAACCCTGGGCCTATAGCCCCAAATAGTAGGATTCAGGAAAGGAACCCGAATAAAGGCCCAAGGTTCCTCAATCAGGTTCCTACATTACTCAGGTGCTGGGGTTGAGGCTCAGGACGCAGGAATAGCCAGATGAAGAGCAGCAAATTGACTCAAGCTACACGGTGTGGGATGTGAACAATTACGTGTGGGCAGCCGCGAGCTTACAAGATTCCAGGCCGACTCGGGCCTAGGATTTAGGGGTTGTGGGTTTTAGGTTCAAGGCTTTAGGGTTTTGGGTCGAGAGTTGACAACAACAACAACAACAACAACAACAACAACAACAGCTTAACGGCTGGCATTCCTACGATGACATCAAGTGTACCACGGTGCACGCCTCAGCGCGCCTCTGGCGCTCCTCTTGATCCTGCGATGGGACATGTGAAGAGGAAGAAGCTGTGGAGTTTGGGTTTTAGAGACTCGGGACCTGGAGGCTATAAGGGACTGGGGGACGGGCGTCGGGATTCCGGGTTGTGGGGATTGCGGGCGATGTCACTTCTAGCCTTGAGCATCTCGGGCGACATCAAGGCTGGCTGACCTCGACACTGCTTTTGGAACATTGCGGCATCGACAGAGTGACACCTTGTAGAGTTCATGACGTGAGCAGGCCGTTGGGTTTTCTCGAGGCGGGAGCCCTTCTGGGATTGAAGGTTTTGTCCTTTAGGGTTTAGGGTCGTGGAGTTCAAGAGTGACATGACGTGACTGAACGAATAGCCGACCTGCACAACGCTTTTGGGTCCCCGGACATTGCGGGGATTTTGCTGCATCGGCGGAGTGACACCTGCGGAGGAGGACTTTGCCTAATTCGGAAGTGGCCTCAGCAGCTCATGCTGGCCAGCGGCTTGCTCGTTCTGCGTGGCGAAATCATTGATTTCACGCTGCTTGGCCTCGACCTCCTCCTTGAGCGGGAGGTTGTCAGCAGCGCAAGCGTAGGTGGGATTGAAGAGTAACATTCCAACCACGATGCACATGTGCAGTGGAACAAGAACCACGGCCAACAACAACAAGCATGTGTTCAAAATGGTGGATGCACTGCTCAGCTCGCCGGTTGTTGGCCAGGCGCAGTCGCCAAACACTACCTCTTCAGAGGTCGCGTTGGCCTGCGCTTCGACGGACATCCAGAACTGCGACGTGAAACATGCCAAGGCTTCCTGCAAAGCAGTGGCCGGCTCCAGAAATTTCTGGCGGAGCACAGGGAGGCCCATGGGCCGCCCCAGCGAGCCGAAGGGAGCAAGGCCCTGCGGAAGATCGCGGAAGCAGAGCGCCGTCCAGGTGATGAAGCGAACCGGAATTGAAATCGCTGCAAAGAACCCAGGGCCATTTCCAATTGATGCGCTTCTCATCGGTAGAATGCTCGTTGTCTGGCGGCCTACCATCGCAACACTGACAGTGATGACAGTGGCGCAAGACCAAACTGCTGCCTTCAAAAAGTCCTGCGATCCACTCCACCAGGCCGCCGCACTGTTCGCCACCGCACCCAGCATATATCCGGGCACAATCACTAGAGGATGCAAGGTAGCACTCGCCACGGCGAAGGCAGCCAGCTCCGCCGCAAATGCACCCAAATACCAGGCAAAGAGTGCCGTGAACGTCGCCGGTCGAACAGCTTTCAACGCAGGTAGTTTTGCACCGTCCGAGCCGGCCACCACGTGACACGTGCTCCGGGCATCGACAGGCTGCTTGTTACACGAACAAAATTACAAACATCATACAACTTACATCCGTCTAACAGAGTCTAACAGCTTCTTAGGTCCGTCCTTGCACCGTGGATCCTGCACAGCTGCGCAAAACCCTCATTTTCGAGACTTTCCTACGATGGCTATCGTTGATGCAGCACCGAAGGCAGCATTCACGCCGTCAGAAACCTCCCAACAATTCTTTTCAGAAGCAGCCCGCCTCCATTTGCAACCTGCCCTCGGCCATGGCCTTTGCCGAACTCACCAACCCATAGAGGCAGCTTGCTGCCTGTAGCGGCGTGAGTTGGAGCAGTGCCGCGCCGTAGGGCCCGATGAGCCCGGTGCCGGGCGCTTCCACGTTTCGTTCACAAGAAAGCATGCTCTCCCAAGCTTTCGTCGTCACACCCCGAGCCAAGCAGAGACGGGCTTCGCCCAGAGGATCGAAGCGCTTCAGCGTGCTCTGATGGGACACGCCTCCGACCGTGAGCAGCAGAGATAGAAGCACAAAGAAGATCATAAATCCTGCAAACCACCAGTCTCTGTGGAGCAGAAACGTGCATATCTGAACCATGTCGTTCACCATGTCCTCAGTCTGAGGGGAAAAAGCGGTGGGGGCACGGTGCAGTCCGACAGCCTCTACGCCTAGACGAGTTCAACCCTTCATAGCACGCCCGAGGCGCAAGGAGGTACATGCCAAGCTGGAAGTAGACCCCTGAGGGCGGACAAAAGCGAAAGGCGACGACGGGCACATAGCCTTCGGGAACGGCCATTGCGCTCACAGACGCACGAAGCCTCTCTCCACAACAGGCGACGATCTTCGCCAATGGGAGCTCAGGATTCGCGCGCAGCTGGCCCGAATGGAAGATCCGAAATCCTCTACGACTGCAGGCTGCAGCGCATGCTTTTGACAAGAGCACCTCTATGCGAAAGCCTTCGGCTGAACTCTCACTAAGCCTACCGAGTTTACCTAATTACCCTACGGCCGCAAAGTAGTTCCTTTTTGGGGTTCGTATATAGAATCCTAAAAGGAACTACTTGGGGGCCTATGGGTAATGCGTCACAGGCACTCGCCATCCCTCTCGGCCCTGAACCCCTAACTCCAACCCACGCCCTGACTGAACCAGCAGCAGGTAATTGCAGCCAGAATGGGAAATGCCAGGCCACAAATGCCACATGTGTCGAAGAGGAATTCGCAACATTTCGCAACGTACTATTAAATCGCCGACAAAACTTTGGCATCGAACCATGACGGTAAAGTTAGGTGCCCTACAGAAGCCCCTGCTTTTCCCTTACAGCCCGTCTAAGAAAAAAGGCAAAAGTCCGCGCTGGGCTCCTCGGTAGCCTTCTTTGCATCTGCTTCCCTTCGCAGCTTTTCCGCCTCCTGCCCGGGGCAGTGGGTCAAGGCTTATGACTTCTGCGATTTTGCGGCCTTAATTCTGTGAGTCGTTCATGCTTTCTTTGTAATGAGACCAGAACCGGGTCCCAAAAGGAGCTGTTGCAACTTCCGCACCTGTTCTTGGAGGTTCAGGGGTAGTTAGAAGTAAGGTTATAAGTGACCCCTAATATGGGTTATAAGTATAGTTACCCTACTTATAACCCTACTTATAACTACCCATGCACCTCCAAGTTTGTGCGGTGCGAGTGTGCATGTTGGGTTAGGAATCTCGCTGGACTGCTCTGCTGTCGGGCCGCGGCCTTGTTGCATCGAGCCATGCCACTGAGCTTGCATTGGAGATTGATTGCACATCTGTTTTGTCTAGCTGCGCCATGTTAAGGAGATACCACATATTATCGTCAATGGTTTTCTTGGTGCAGAAAGGAGGAACCTGATGTATCAATACTGTTCTATCCGTTCGGTGATCCCACACATGAAGCAAACACAGGCGACACGGAACTCAAGAGAAACCTTGCCCCAAACAGCAGATATGCTCAGAGCCAGGACCCTCCTTGTACCCTCAAATAAGGGTAAATGGTTCCCAATGATGAGTATTTTAGTGTTTAGGGTCTACCCTTAAGCCCCAAAGTAGCTCCTTCTTAAAATTACCTTAGAGGATTCTAAATGAGAACCACAAAAAGGAACTACTATGGGGCCTTAGGGTAATTAATAAAGTACATAAATACTGTTGCTAGGACCCTTTGGACTAGCGTATGCGCCAGTCTGCGGGAACCAACTCCAACCGTGACCTGAACCCTGCAGAGCGCCAAGATTGAATGCGGCTTGAACCCGCAGACTCGAGCATCCTTGGGGTTTAGGTTTTAGGTTTAGGCGAAAAGACGCCAAGCCCGCTTAGAGCCCTTGCAGAATCCCTCAACAACCCTTCTACAACCCGTTATACATCCTTCTTTGGTAAAGATCTCATAAGGGAACCCTGATAAAGCAGTTGTAAGAAGGCCCCTATTGGCTGGATCCCTTGTATAGCGCAGTGTGTAGCGCTTGACAGGAGCCCTTAAAGATTCCTCAAGAAACCCCTCTGAGAGCCGTATATATCACACAGAAGAATAAATAGTTACCAATCTTCTCCTGAGGGTTGCTTATCACAGTTGTATTCCGAGTGATTATGCCGAAAAACCCTGTTGCCATCATGACGGACCCTATATCATTAAACCCTATTGTAGATCCGTTAGAACCCTCTTAATCAGAAACCATACATCCCTGAATCCTAAACCCCTAAACCCTAAAACCCTAAACCCAGAAACCTCCAACCCCTGAAACCCTATAGCGTATTGCATGGGAGTTTCCGAAAATAGGGGACCCTAATATAGTACCCTAAATTATAGGATCCCTATTATAAGGACCCCAAAGTAAAGTACCCCAATTTTCGGAAACTTCCGCATGGACCTCATTGGAGCCTCAAATGCTCCTGGCCTCGGTGGCTTTCCGTGCATCGGCCTCTGATCGCCTTCGCTCCGCCTCCTCTGGCAGACAGCCGTTTCTTTACGAGTTATTTTGAGGTTTAGGCTTTAAGTTTAGGTTTTTGGGTTTGGAGTGTGGCATGTTTAGGGTTGTTCTGCAATTGCTTCTGAGTGCTCTTCTGCTGTATCGTGGTTGTGTTGCTCTTTGTTGTGTTGTTGATTGGCTTGATTGTTTGGTTTGCCGATTTGTGTTTGTGCGGCTCTGTTTCTGCGCGCTTGCCTGTTTGGTTTCTTGCTTGTGCTTCCTAGTTTAAATGCTCAATTGTGGCTCGTTTGTTTGCTTGTTCGCTTGATTATTTGTTGGATGTTTGTTTGTTTGTTTGACTGATTGTTTTTATTGTTTGATTGTTTGTTGATTCGGGTGCCTGTCTGTTGCCGCACGCATCTTGGTGCGTGCGTGTGTGTGTGCGTGTGTCTTATGCCTTGCTGTGTTTCCTGTATTTGTCGAGGAACCCTGTTCGAACTGCACGGTCCAGCGCTCTGGGTATGAGAACTGCGGGCTGTAGGGCTTGGGAGCTAGGAGCCATCGATGCGCCAGAATTATGATGTATGCAAACCCTAAGCCTAAACTCCTAACCACCCCCAACCCCTAAACCCCTAAACCCTAAACCCTGAACCCTGAAACCCTAAACCCTATAGACCCTAAACCCTGAATCCCTAAACCCCCAACCCCTGAACCCTTAAACCCTGAATCCCTAAACCCCCAACCCCTGATTCCCTAAACCCTAACATACAGGAGTGCAGCGGCTTCGGCTTGGGAGGTTATGCGTCTAGGACTTTCGGGTTTTAGGAGGCAAGGGGCTCAGGGTCCAAGATAAACATGGGCTGTTTTCATCGGGTAGATTCTGTCTGAGTTCTAGTTTGGGCTCTGGCTAGAAACATATGCTCGGATACGCAGAAACAACATAATCAGGTTAAGCTGGAAGACTGCTCGCCTCTGAAACTTAGGCCCGAACTTTAAGCCCATAAGCCTTGCTAACATGATAACCCCTGTACAACCTACAACCCTCAGCCCCGAACAGCACCTCTACAAGCTACAGCCCTCTGCCCCGAACAGAGCCTCTACAACCTACAACCCTCAGCCCGGAAGAGAGCCTCTTGCTGTTTCTTTGTCTCTGCCGCTCGCCTGTCAGCTTCGGCTTTTGCCTAGGAAGGGCAGCGGGGATGGGAGTGCAGGGTTGAGAGTCCTAGCACTCCTAGAGCTCATGGACTTGGGGTTTAGGGCTGAGGGTTTAGACTTAGAGCTTGAGGACTATAGGAGTTTGAGTGTCGAATAATTAGAGGATTTGCAACAACATGTGCGGTTGGATATGTGTCGTTCTTGTCAGGACTCCAACTGCCAGTCTACCGGAGCTGACTTAGGTTTATAGTGGAGGTCAAGGTAGACAACATACCCGTAAAACCATAAAGCCTGCACCCACAAATTCGATTTCCTACACCGTAAAGTAAATACCATCTAAACTCGAAGCCCTAATAACATGGAGCTGGATGCAAACCCTGCAACCCATAGGGCTTAGGGTTCATGAAACGGTTTAGGGAACTTCAACTGGGTTGTGGTTTAAACCCTTTGAAAGTTGTTTATGAATAGGTTCCCTTTATAAGGAAATAAGTAAGGGAAATTGAAAATTATCCCAAAGCACAACCCAGGTCAATAATTATATTAAGGGGCCCCCAAAATAGTATAGGTAATTATTTAAGCCCCTGTATTAGGGAACTTCAAGCACAAATCCAAGTGTAGAAGGAGGGACCCTTAATAAGGACCCCTAGGTATATACCCTTAATATAGCTAGTATATACCCATTATATAGCCCATTATAGGGTAGGGGTCCCCATTAAGGGACCCTCCTTTTCCCAAAGCCCTGAGATCTCAAAGGAACCGCAACTAAGGGCGTGGCTGCTGCAGCTTTGCGCTCAGACTCCTGGTCAAGGACGACTTGGAGGTTCAGGGGTAGTTATAAGTAGGGTTATAGGATGCCTTAAAGGGTTCTATAGGGTATGAGGTTTTATAGGGTTTAGGGTGGTTATAATTGGGGTTCTAAGTCCCCTAGTATGGGTTATAAGTATAGTTACCCTACTTATGACCCTAAACTCATAACTACCCATGAACCTCCAAGAAGGGCTTCTTGCATGATGCCACGCAAAGTGGTTGCAGTGGTGATGGTGGCGCTGGTGGTGGTGGCCGGTGGCAGGTTGGGGTAGTCTGTGGGGAAAGTGCCTATGATAAGCTACTCACCCAAAGGATCCAAAGTACCTATATAGTAGAGTGTAGGGTTCATATCTTAGAAACTACTATTATGATTTGGGAAAGTATCCCCCAAAACAGTACCTACGTCAAACAGAGGCTTCCGGGTTCACGCCATGGTCCTGCTGGATGCTTTGAGGGCTCTGCGACACCTGGCGTCTTCGGGAGTTGGGATCTACCCTCTGAGAGCCCACAAGCCTTACACCTACAAAAACCCTGCGTTCATGCGTCAACTCGCACCTCATAAAAACCCCAAACTCCTCCCTATCGGGGTCTGAATAGTTTGTCGATGACTAAGATACCCTTGCAGCCATTGTAATCTGGACAACAGCCTAGCAACAAACAATGCAAGACCGTAGCTTAGTCATTATGGCCCCTCTAGAAAGGACATGCGATGCAAGTGTCCTCATGCTCCTTGAGCTTGAACTCAGCAACCTCACTTGAGGTGAACTTTTGCTTGGCTTTGAAAGGGAGGGGTCCATGTACTAAAACAATTGGGGCCTTGACAAGTAGAATAGGGCTTTCGGCGATATCATGCTACAGTCATAGAGCCATAATATCATATGAACCCTGAGGGCGAATGCTGGTAACGATTTTGGCCCATGCTAAAATCACACAATTATCGTATCTCGGCTGCCCCTACAGCTACCTCACAGGAGCCCTTTGAGGCCAAAGCAAAAACTACGCAGGTGCATGGACTTTATAAGGCCTTACCTGGACCCCAAAGAACCGAGCAGCCTCCAAGCGTAGACTTGAGGCGAAGAGTTCAGGGCTCTGGAGCTTCGGGGCTTCAAGGGTTTTGGGTTGTAGGGTTTACCTTTAACACCAAATTGATAACCTACCTTTTTCAGCAGGGAACCCCCCAAAAAGGAAGGTTTGATAGGATCCAGGTAGGGGTTTGTGTGTCGCATGGATTAGTTTAGTGGCTCAGAGGCTGGTGCGTGCGAGGGCTCCACGACATCGTTTGGGCTTTGGACGGTCGAGTCGGGGCTGAGACGTTTGTGGGTGTCTGGCTTCGGGTACTGGTAGGAGCTGAAGGGTTCTGGCTAAAACTGGTGTTCTTGCGGTTCTTGCGGACCATGTTCTTCGGAAGGCTTTGCTGAAGATTGAAAAACTCTGATCGGGTCGGGTTGAGTCTAGGGTTTTAGATTCTAGATGGTCGGGCCACTGCGCTTAGTTCCCATGTCGGATTCGAGTTCTAGCCCGCGCGATTTGAAGGATTGGGTTGGATGCTGGATGTGGGGCGCACTCTCCTTCCCTCCAGGATGTCGGAGTGCTGGTTGGTAAGATAGCAGCCGTCGTCGACCCCTACTTCCTCCACGCAAACCCTCCGGTCTTGCCTGAAGCCCCGCAATCGCAATTCGCATGCGACACTCGCCAACCGAAGAAGTGGAGAAGCTGGCCAAGCGTGGTATATAGGCCAGTAACAGCGTGAGCCGCGCATGAAAGTCCCAGCGTGCAGTACGGGATGGGCGAACATTCAAACCAACAGATGAAATCAACCATCCTTGTATTGATGCAAGTGACTTTGCACCCTGACCTCCCAACTAACAGTTAAAGAACCATTCTAAACACCCTGCAGAAACCCCTTGTCGACCTCCTATCGAAAGCTTTTACAACCCAACCATACACAAACACAGAAGCCCTAAAGCCCCCAAAACACCCGAGCAGACTTTCAAAGCACCAACTGAACCCATACTTGAGAAAACAACCCTACAGCAACCTCAGCGAAGCCCTAGACCTTTGAGCCCAAACCTAGCAGCCATAAGGTTTGTGGTTATTACGGGTACATCAAGTGTTCCACTATAAGGGCTTACAGGGCTTCTGGTTTAGAACCTCAAACCCTGAACCCCTAAAGCCTATACCCTTAAACCCTAAACCCTTGCATGGCGAGAGGCATCCACTGCAGCGCGCTTCGCCAACTCAGCTGGATCGATCTTCACCTGAGCGAAACGAAGGTTCTATCCCATAGGGTTAAGGGGTTTACGGTTCAGGGTAGGTAGCTACTTGATAGATATCTGGCCCCCGTAAACCGTTGCTTCAAACATTCATGGACAGCCCGAAACTGAGCAAGATCTTAAGGTTCCGGTGCCTGGAGACGATTCGGCTTAGGGTTTAAGGTTTACCTTAATTAACCCTGAAGAACCTGCCTTTTAAGGACTTTTGTAAGGAAATCATAATAGGAAACCCCCTAAAAAGGTAGGTTCTTCTGGGTTAATGAAAGTAGGGTTTAGGGTGGAGCTGCGTGTACAGTCCCAACAGGCTCATGGCTGCGAGGCGCACAGGGCGTTGATGCTTCGTTGATTCCGGGCATTTTCCACTACGATTCGGGCTTGAAGTTGAAGACATACGCAAGAGTCTGTAGTGTACTATACTATAATGTGATATGACTACAGATACAATAGAATGTGGTGGGCCTAGGCCGAAAATGCAGCAAAGCCATAACTCAAGAACACGGTATGACCAGGGAAGTTATTGATACGATGAGGGTCTGAAGCGGCCCATGCTCAGGATACAGAAGAATCGGTGTGGGGTTTAGGGTGCTTTTCGAGTTTCTTCTTGCCCTTCGCGACGCCGGAAAGGCTTCGACGGGGTGTTTTGGGTTTAAGGACGTTGAGGGTTTATGTAGGCTTTTAACTCTTTGACTGCAGGCAGCAATGTATATTAGTTAAGATGCTTTGCTGCGGTGCTGCCGTGGTCCTCTCCACCCGCAAACTTATAATCAACATAAAATACTAAAAAGGAACATAGACTACTGGAGTTATATAGTACGGGTGAATTTGAAACTCATGGCTCAGAGCGAGGGCAGATCGGATTAGGGTATTTGGGGCTAGAGCTTCGAGGCATGGGCTTGGGGCTTAAGGCTTCGGGTTCAAGGGTTCAGGGGTTCAGGGGTTTAGGGTTTGGGGATTACGGTATAGGGTTGTAGGGTTTAGGGTTTAGAGCTCAGGGTTCAAGGGTTCAGGGGTTTAGGGTTTATAGGGTTTGAGGTTCAAGGGTTCAGGGATCTAGGGTTCGGGGATCGGCTTCATGAATCCTGAAGCTCGAAGCCATAGCTACAGAGCACCTGGAAGCCCGTACTAAGTTACTAAGCCCTAAACAGTACAAGCCCTATGCACCCTAACCACAAACCCTGTACTAAACCCTAAACAGCGAGAGCCCTATGCACCCTAAACCCAAACTCTAAACCCTGAACCTCGAACCCTAAACCTCGAACCCTAATCCCTAAACCCTAAACCTCGAACCCTAATCCCTAAACCCTAAACCTCGAACCCTAAACCCTGAACCTCGAACCCTAATCCCTGAACCTCGAACCCTTAACCCTAAACCCTGAACCTCGAACCCTAAGCTCCACAAAATCCGAGCCGAGCTACGGTCAAAGGGCCCGGAGGCGGCGGGTTGCAGGCAGAAGTCACGCAAGTAAAGTCCTCAGCCGGGTCTCGAATGGCTATCAATAACAGTACTAGTACTAATAAGTTACAAGAATAGTACAAAAAAACTACTAATCAGGATAAATCCTAATATTGAATAATAATGCTACGAATTACGTACTAAGGAAATACTAGTACTGAGTAACAAGCAATAACAGAATCATCGAAACTTTATCCCAGGCTTCCGGAAATAGAGGCCCCTTGAGGTTTGGGTGTTCTACGGGCGAAGTTAGGGGAGCAAGGTCGTCGAGTCAGATTTTCGCATGTTTGCTTGAGAGGTTGGCGTGCACGGGCGCTGTTGCGGGGATCACATGCCCTAAGGGTCCATGTACTCATATAGTATATAGATTGGGCCTTAATGTAGTCCCTATTTGGGTACTTTGGGGATCATGTATCTCTATGTGGGTACATGGACCCTTAGGGGATGTCTAGACTCTAGACATGATTTCGGCCTTTCTCACTGGCTCTGTCTACGCTCTCTTGCTCTCATGTCTGTCGATGATCCTGAGAAATCTACACACATGCAGGCATACACAAGCAGATGAAAGAAGCAACCAGACCACGCGAGTTGGATTGTGGTCTTTGTCAGCTCATGCCAAGTCATGCTCTACCAGGTCGCTATCCACAGCGGGTCTTGCTTTTGGCAATACCAGGCTGGAATACCCAAATCAACACCATGACCATGAAGCTCAAACCGCAAGCCCGCAGCCTGTTCAGGTCTAGTATAAGCGTAGCTTCTCGATTTCAGGCTCAAAGCCTTTTGCGGCTTTTTCGGTTAGGGCTTCGGCCAGAGCATGAAGTACAAGGTTACTTACCTGAACTACCGTACAGGCAACAATTCTCGTGTGTTTTGCAAAGTCTAGAGGTCCGCGCTCAGTCTCAATCCTATTCATAACAACGCAGCAGCAACACCACCAGCAGCAACAACAACATCAAAAACAACAGGAGTGGAGTAAGACTAAAAAGGTGAATAATAAAAACAAACAACACGATAAAATGTAGTTTTTGTAGTTTATGATAATGCTGAAATACGACGAAAGTACCAGTGACAAAAATGCCAGTAGTACTGAACATGATACATAATACCAGAAAGGTTTTTGGTTGTAAGGAACTTCAAAAGGAATGGAGCGATGAATAACAATAACAGAAACAAAATATCAATAACAACAACACTAACAGCGTAAGCAACACTAATAACGCACAGTAGGAATATCAGAAACAACACTAAATTACAACGCAAATAATCACACCACTGCCAAAGCGGTAGTGATGATAAAAAACGTAAATCGTAATCGTAATGGTAATCATCAGCATAATTTAGCACCATGACAATACACCGAGGCCTGCGTCTTGAGGGTTCCCAAGAAACGACCTCATCCAAACAAGCAGGAGCTGTCGTTTTGGGTTCCTGCAGATCACAGTGCAAGCAAGCGTCGAACATGTTTGGCAGGACGGTGATCAGCTAACACGGTTGAGAGCAACGGTTGTCTGCTTGAGCCGATCGTTTCAGCGGCCGCCACAGCTGCAAGTACCCTGACTTAGGCATTGACCATTCCCCGTCCCAGGATGTTTAGGGTTTAGTGTGTCAAAAACAAGCGCAATCTGGCCACTTTTGATGGCCCTAGTGCAAAATTGTACCAACAACACCCTGCAGAACACAGCCACAGAAAGCCTAAACCATGTTGATCTTGCAGTACTCGCTACCTTGGACGGTTACCTACGTTACATCTCGAGTTCTACGCCATGAAAATCATGTTGCAACTTAGGCTGCTGATATGAAGTCATCGACATGCCCATGAACTCTAACCCCAAATCACCCAATCCCCCCCTAAATCCCAAACCCTAGACCCAAAAAACCTAAAACCCGAAACCCAAGTCACCCAAATCCCAAAAGCACATCCTAAATCCTCTACCCTAAACCTTAACCCCTAAACCCAAATCCCAGGAGCAAACACCAGCCCCTCCCCTGGACACCCCTTAGAACCATAATAAGCATACTATTTTAAGACTCTCCTGGGTTTAAACAACAATAAGAAATAGCTTCTAAGGAGACTATACTCCCGGCCCTATATGTTTAATATTCTCTTAGTGTAGTCCAGACCCGTGCCTTGAGTACACCCTACCTTATTGGCCTTCATTATATGGCGGTTATCCCTATCCTAAGTTTTGCTTATGTGCCTTTGTTGCGGCTCTATTTAAGGGCTCATCTATGGGATCCGTTAAGGGCTCCTTTATGGGCTGCTTGTAGGGCTCCTTTAAGGGTTCCTTTATGTGTCTTTTTGGGCTTATGTGGGAGTTTCCGAAAATAAGGGGACCCTAATATAGTACCCTAATTAGTAGGACCCTTGTAAGGACCCCAAGGATAAGGTACCCCTAATTTTCGGATACTCCCATGTGCCTTTTGGGGGTCCTAGTCCCGGCCCTGGCCTCGAGTACACGGTCATGACATTTTCCGGGCTCCGCCTCGGGAGTTCAATACCCCAAACAGACCGAAACCAGAGGGGTTTAGGATTTAGGGTTCAGTAGGGTTTAGGATTTACTAAATCCTAACTTCGGGTTCAGTAGGATTTAGGGTGTGGGGGTTCAGGGTTTAGGGTCTTAGGATTAGGGTTCAGGGTGTAGGATTGGGTTTAGGGTTTAGGATTTAGGGTTTAGTTAGGAATTCAGATAGATCGACAGATAGACGGCTCGACAGATAGATAGACAGGCAGGCAGGCAGACCGACAAATACCAAGGCTTAGATAGCTACGTAGCTGGTTGGCTAGGGCAGTAGGGCGGGTAGGTTGGGTGGGTGGACATGTGTGTATGTATATGTATGGTATGTATGTACATATACATATATATATATACATATATATACATATATATATAATATGTACTACATACATATTATGTAAATCAAACACACACGCACACATACATGGACACATGTATGTATGTATGTATGCATGTATGTATGTATGCATGCATGTATGTATGTGCATAAGTATAAGTACCAGTTTCGTCTATGTGTTTAAAGACAATGGATAGGTCGCACCGGCAAACACGGCCGAATGCCAAAACCCTAACCTGCAAACAGCAAACATAAGCAAAGTCCTAAAGTTTGGCAGAGGGAGATCGCGCCTTGGTTCGGACACTGTCGTCTTGCTGGCTTGGCTACACGAAATATGGATCAGTTGTTAAGGACTCGTGCACTCAAGCGCATCAACTGAACATGCAGCAGACCGAATAGGGTTCTCCGGCTATCCACGGCCGAGGCCGCCCACGCTGAGGGGTCAGTGCATCCTTCACGAGCACGGAGGTTGTACCTCGCAGAGCGGCAGGGTTCATTCAGGGTTCAGATCACCCGAGCCACCGGTGAGGGGGTCTAAGCCTGGGAGCAGCCATTCCCTGTTTTAGGTGGGCGAAACACAGCAGGGCAGCATGTGCAACTAGGAGTGCATGTGCAAAGCCTTGCTCACAACGAGTCAAACTAAAGAACCATTGCGATGACATGCGCACCTTGGCTTCAAGTTGAAATCTGCCACCGGTCGACTCGCACAACTAAACCCTGAAGCCTCACCTGCAAATTCAGGACTTGAAGCCCTAGACTGCTGAACGACCCTAAACTCAACACAGTCCAAACTCGAATCAAGCTTAGTTTGGCCATACCATCCGCGGAGACGTGCTGTCGAATGACGATAGATATGATCTCCATTGCCATACGCCGGTCCGTGATACCGAATCTAGGCTAAAAGTGGCTGGAAGCATACATGAAGTTGAGGTCAAGATTCGTTTACAGCCAGACTAGGTAAACCCTACCTCAACCCCAAAATAACCTGCCCTTGTAGGGACTCATATAAAGAAATCATATTATGGGGCCCTAAAAAGGTAGGTTCCTTAGGGTCCATGTAAACCCTAAACCGAAAAGTCTTCCAAACGAGGGAGCTTCTCGGGCTCCAAACTCACGGGACACGGTGGATTGAAGATCTGCGCTTCTGAATTCCATACATTGAACTACCTATAGGCTCCGTTGCAGTTCCTTTTCGGAATTGCCTTATAGGATCCTAAATCCTACATATTAACCACAAAAAGGAACTGCAATGGAGCCTACAGGTAACCAGGTCAAGCACAGCTTGCTGGCCATGACCCAACCATGAACCATGAAGACGAAAGTCAGCAAGTGTCGAAATAAGCATCCCTTTAAACCCCACGGTTTAGGGTTTGGGGTTTAGGGTGAGCCTCCCTTTAAACCCTAAACCTAAAGCCTGCATACCCGAACCGTGAGCTCCTGAACCCTAACCATCCCTTTTGAAATCGTCGAGCGACTCTGTTCCGTACTCCAGGCCCGCGTAGATGTCACAGCCTGGTATGGACCAAACGGCAAGTAGGCTTGCCTTGATGAAGGGTCTGAGAATTCAGACTGAACACGGATCGCCCGGGTGCTCCAGAGTATGCATTGGCACTAAACCCAAACTTTCCAAAACTGTCCGCCGAACCCCTTGTTCATCCTCTCCCCCCGTCTCTCGCAAGCTGCCTTATGCACTGGTCCCGAAGCCTTGTAGTCTATGCCAGGAAAAGATGACTCTTTGAACCAAGCTGCAGTGTCTGAAACGAACTGTTTGAGATATGTTTGACTGAGGCACCAAAAACTCAAACCTGTTGTGTGAATCATGGATTCTACAGAGCCTGATCACAACAACCATGGCCCAACCGACAGGGTCATATTCGATTGCAGGAAAATTAGTAATGGATTTTGCAGCAATATCACGGAGAAGTGTAGCATAGCAGACAGGGGATGCTTGACTAGACCCCTCAAGCTGTTCGGAAGTCGGAAAGACCCGCCATGGATCCAGGACGTGTTTTGATACTACCCTTATGTAAACTTGACAGGATATTTGTTGGAGAGCTATCTGCAAGCCCAAGCATTCTGAGACGGTTGATGCCAATGGAGGACAAGCAACCGCCATGTAGCTTGTCTTTGTGTTATACTAAATGCAACAAATACACTGCGAAGTGTCCAGGCTTTCATTCCGAACTGGTTCCATGTCGGGGAAGCACGACATCCCTTTATGGAGGGGGTGGATGGGTCACCAATTTATAGGGTGCCGTATTAAGAGCAGAAATGTACGGCTACCCGTCTGCATACCCGTAAACTTGGCCTACACCCTACATGGCGTATTGGAGGTCGGTCAGCCCTAAACCCTAAACCCCCTAACTCTCGCCCCATAGTATTGAGCCCCTGCTCCGCCTCAGAGCCTCATCAAACTCCGCAGGCCATGGGGGCTCAAAGCCGTACCCTCAACACTCCCCATTTCGCACCCAGTTTTAAGGAGATTCCAAAAAACGAGAAGCCGCTTTAAGTGGCAGCTTTTCCAAGACCCTGGGGTGCCGGATCTGTCTGTTTATCCCTTGTGCGGCCAAACTCTCGAAACCTTCACTATCCTGTGTCCGGCATGCAGCATGCGGTGCCCGGAACAAACCCAAGCCGAAGTCAGATTACGCCCCGCCTTGGTAGCTCCGCTGAACGGCCAGGCATTCTTGTTGGACCTTCTGCGACAAAGCTGTTACAAACCCTAGTTAAATACTAGTGACCGCCCCACGGATGCAGTATCAAGAGTAAACTTATGGAAGAGTCATGTCCTGCTATGTGCAATGATGATTTTTCGAAGGGTTTACCTGAACCCAGTCTTGTGGCCCTCTGGGCTTTGGTATGTGCATGAGGACAACACCCTGCTCGCCACTGCGACTGCTACTACGAGGACACATTTCTAACAGGAAACACAACAGCATAACAATAACAGCACCAACACCAGCAGCTCGCTGTGCCCTAGCCATTGCCCCGAACCCCACACCATCGAGGTGTACACACTACTGAAACTGCGGGTAGGACACGGAAAGGCAGCATGTGCCGAGTACAGCTCGACGCCAAGAGACGGTAATGATCGTCAATTCAAGTAACGGTGGTGAGTGATGGTGATGGTGATGCTGATGATGCTGACGATGCTGATGGTGACATGAGTATGACCGTGGCGAAGCAGAAGATGAAAATAACGACGGGGAACTTGGTAATGATGGTGATGACGACGATGATGATGACGATGATGAGGAGGATGATATTTCAGGCGATGGCATGCTTGTAACAATGCAAGTGTTTGGCGGCTGTGTTGACGATGTTTCAAGCTGAAAGTGTAAGTGTGGAACGACAGCACATTTGGGAGTTTCTTCAGAAGATTAGGGGTACCTTATTTTGGGTTCCTTGTAATAAAGATGCTGCTATTTAGGGTGCTATGTTAGGGTCCCCTGTATTTGGAAACTCCCATTTGCCACCTGTTCTCGTCACCACCCTCCACTCGGATCACCAAGTCCGGGACCACCCAATCGTCCGGTGAGCTGGGGAGGGACACTTCCACATACCAGCCCGCAAAGACGCAGTCACCTGGGCAACGGACCCAAAGGTTCCTAGGTACTGTTATGGGGGATACTTTCCCAAATCATAATAGTAATTCCTGATACATATATATATATATCAAACCTACATTCTACTATATAGGTACTTTGGAAGCTGAGCTTGAGAATGGGACGCGCTTGTCCTGCTATCTTTCAGGGTGCTGCAGCTGCTTCTAATTACTACTGCTACATATGTCGAGTAGGACTGAGTAGGAAACTCTCAAACAGCTGTAGGCCACCCAAAAAGACCATGATGCTCGGGTCCTAACACTGTTCTTTGGGATTATCAACTCCCTCGAGCCAGCGAGGGGGACAAGCATCCTTGAAGCCTCAGCGAAACCACAGCGAAAGCGCAAACAGAGTATGGGGCCGCCTTTTTGCAAAATAGTAGTTGCATCCCTGGGGCAAGGTGGAGCAAGTCTTCAGACTGAAACGCCTCTGATAAGCCCTCGGAGCCAACCTCAACTAACCTAATATGCCCAAGACCTGCACCAACAAATCTTGAAGGCTAAACCATACAAAGCAAGACCGAACCCTACCGAGTCTGTGTGGTCCGAGAAGCTGTGGTCATTGTAGCCTGCCTCGTCCGGCAGTAGGTCTTCAATCCAGCCTGCCATAGGGTTCAGAGGGTTTAGAAGTTTAACACTCGTAGGGCCGTCAACGAGCTCTGTCCTTGTCAACAGGGGCTCTTGAGTTAAACTTGTCGTGTGCGATATGCATATGAAATATGTGCACATACGTATGTGTGCATGCCTGAATAATACTCGTGTCTTGATATACTATATCAAAAAATTTCGTTTAAGCACCAGTTCGTAAGAATACTGTTCTCAACAAAAAGACTTGCCATATGAATTCACCTCTCCCCCCCGACCGAAGCGGCCAGATTTTTGGGGGTTCTCTCGTCCTTTCCGGGAACTTCCCTCTCCTCCAGATCCCCTCCCTCCATGACCCGCTCAGCCACTGCGGAAAGTGGGCTTGAGGAGAGGGAAACCCACTCTTGATCCCACCCCCTCTCCGCCCTTCACATCTCTTGAGTAGTATACGGGCCTTAATAATTAGAATACGGTTTTGGGCCCCATTATACTATAATTAGTTACAACAAGGAACCCCCAAAATAGCCTAGGTAATTTAGGCACCTAGTGTACGCTGAAACTACTAATTGCGCCCTGGTATGGAGCCCACCTTCACCTCACTGCGACCTGCGACCAAACCGAGGCGGACGACGCGAAGCACGTACAATTACTGTCACTTCGTACACTAAATCCTAAGCAACCCGCCGAAACCCTAAACCCTAAACCCGGAAGCCTAAACACTAAAAGCTGTCCATGAAGATGCTGGTAGCCCGGAACCCTGAGCCCTTCACCCCTCCGATCGTTTTTTCAAATGGGAGTTTCCGACAACAGGGGACCCTAATAAGGTACCCTACATAGTAGGATCCTTATTATAAGGACCCCAAAATGATAAGGTACCCGTATTTTCGGAAACTCTAAACCCTAAACCCTTTACAGAACCCTCATAGATCCCTTCAAGGAACCCTTATAGATGCCTTTAATGGACCTCCGAATTATCGGAAACTCCCAAATCAACTAAATCCCTCCCAAATCAACCTTGGGATCCCTGTGCAAACACTTTTTTCTATGCAGGGTCCTTTGGGATTCATCAGCAATGGTCTATTGCATGGACTAATTAGGTAAGGGTTCCGGGACAGGTGCTGGTTCGTTGAAGCATTCTCCAGAAAATGTGTTGTGAAGGGTTGTTTAAGGCCTTATGCCGACGCTCCCTAAACCCTAAACCCCAAACCCCAAACCCTAAAACCCTAAACCCCAAACCCTAAACCCTAAAACCCTAAACCCTGAACCCTAAACCCTAAAACCCTAAACCCTGAACACTAAACACAACAGAAAACTCGGTGCAGCCTTCTTCTCCGGCCAAGAAGCGCAAAGAAAGCCTGGGGTTCTGGCTCATATAGGGGCTTTAATGAATAGAATAGGGTTCAATTGAAGGGCCATAAGGGATCTACAGTGGGGGTCCATGATATAGGGTAATTAGAGCCTAATTAGAATAGGAGTTTGGGGCCATTATACTATAATGAAAATAAGGAACACCCAAAATAGTATTTGTCATTTTTTAAGCCCTTAAATATTCATGGCTTAGAGCTGAATGCTGTGATGCTGCGCAACTTTCGGGTATGGCGGTTTAGGGTATAGGGGTCTGGGGTTTAGGGGTGAGGGCTTTAGGGTCTGAGGCTCTAGGGTTTATGGTTTAGGGGCTTAGGGTTTTCGGCTTTAGGGTTTAGGGTGTAGGGGTATGATGTCTACAGAGAAGACTAAGCCCTTTCTGTTCAACTGCGTCAAGCTCCAAGGCATACAATCGAGCATACTGACACCCTAAACACTTGAGACCCAAAACACTGAACCCTACACCACTAACCTCTGCAAGCCCTAATCAATGCCCTCAATCGGACCCGTGCAAGCTCGAATCCAAAATCCTAAAACGCTAAACTCAACGGTGAACCCATGATACCTACGCCCTTTCGAAATCCCGAAAGCTCTGATCCACTCAACCCCAATTAACTCAATCCTAAACTTAAACTCGACGCGAAACCCTAAGCCCAAAACGAAACCCTACACCCCTCAAACCGACACCCTTCCGCTTGGGGAGCTCCGAATCCGAACCAACCCTAAACCCTGCACCCTAAACCCTACACTACACCCTAAACCCTAAGCCCGACACCCTACAGCTGAAGCCAGAAAGTTGGAAACCCAATGGCCTCAATCCTTAAGACTAGTGTATGGGTAATCCCAGCACTATTTGGCCTTAATCCGGTTTCCAACTTTATGGGGTTTACTGTACACCCTAAACCCTAAACCCCTAAACCCAAAACCCTAAACCCTAAACCCCTAAACCCAAAACCCTAAACCCTAAACCCTAAACCCCTAAACCCTAAACCCTAAACCCCTAAACCCAAAAACCCAAAAAAACCCAAAAACCTAAGCCCGACTCTATTCTATCGGCTGAGTGGGGTGCAGCGAGGGCCAATTCCAAACGATCGTGACGTTTGCCAGCCTTCCAGGGTCTTCACAGCTTTGAGGTTGCATATCAGCTGTGTTACTAACAAAAGCATAAACTCATACCATATACATATACAGCTGTTTATCTATATATATGTAACTGTTATACATATATATATATATATATATATACGCATACATATACCTATAAACTTATGTGTATACATGTATATATATATATATATACACAGGTATGTATGTATGTTGTTCTATGCAAGGATTGGTTCTTGAACTAAGGATTCCTTGTTCAAGTACGTCGACAGCGTCAGGGATGATCGTTTCGCGGTCAGGGCAGAACGTTTGGAACTTAGCGAAGAGGGAATGAGTATAGAAGTTCTTTATTTCTCTCTCTCTCTCTCTCTCTCTCTCTCTCTCTCGCTATACATATACATATACATATACATACACATATACATATACATATACATATAGAAATCATATATATATATATATATATATATATATATATATATATATATATATATATATATATATATGATTGTATATGTATATACGGAGGTACATACACACACACATACATACATGTGCATATAATTACATATATACATACATACACATGTATATCCACCTATCTATGACGATATATATATATATAGAGAGAGAGAGAGAGTGAGTTATGCAGGATAGTCTTCTCCACCATTGATAAAAAACTGCCGGGATTTAGGATGTTGGGGTTCCGCACCCCAAGCGTCAGAAGTTTCAGGGACTTCAGCGCAGGGCGAGGAGACTTACTTGACTTCACTGAGCATCTTGCCAGTCCTACGCTGTGGGGTTCAGGGGTTTTGGTGTCATAGGGGTTTAGGACTTGCACCTTTGAGTTCAGGGGTTCAGGGTCTGTAGGTGTTGGAGTAGGATGTTTAGTGTTTCGAAAGGCTTACAGGGTTCCGCGTTCAGGACCAAACCTCCAATTCCTAAATCTTCTACGTGCAGCCGCGCCTGTCCGCTTGCACGGGCATAGCCGTTGTAACGCCGGGAAACTGCAAGTATCCCCATGCCTGGACCGGCACTACTTAGGAGCCCAGCTACCTATATAGGGGGTACCTTAAGCTCTGTATAAAAATATAGTACACGCAACCCACTAACTTACTATGTAGGTAGCTTGGCTCTTCGGAACACATGGCGGTTATCAGATGTGGGACCTGCGATATAAGCGCTATGATCTGTCTGTCCGTCTGTCTGCCTGTCTGTCCTGTTTTTCTATCTATCTATCTGCCTATCTGTCTATACATCTATCTTTCCGTCTTTGTTTCCATGTATCTATGCATCTATCTATCTGTCTACCCATGTATCTACCTACCGATTTTACATATTTCACCTATCTATCCCACAACAAATTGTGTCTGAGGGATCGTTACGAAGAAAACCGGGAAGTCAAGCTGCCACCCCATGAGTAGTCCCTAGAATCTCACCGAAGCTACTAAAGCCTGTAAACCCCTAAACGCCTAACCCTAGATCCGAACCCTAAACCCGAAACGCTACTCCGAAACTCCCAAACCAGGATGCCGAGTAACCTAGGAATAACAAGTTCTGGTATTGGGTAGCTTTTATAAGGAACCTAGGACTGCAAAAAGGGAATAAGGGTACTACCTGGCATCCTAGCAAATGTAAACCATGAAGATGCTGAGGCTTCTGGGGCGCAATCAAACTCCAAGCCCAGAGCGCTACCCTAAACTCTCACAAAACCTGCCTTCCCCTCGACAATTGCACTAACTCTACAAAGGGGACATAATGAGGACAGTCCTAGTTCATGGTTGGGATAGGATGAAGGATGTACATTTTCATTCCGTGTTGGGTTTAAATAATACCCACAATAATATAAAAGGTTACCCAACCATGACAAAGAGTCTTGAACTCAAAGACCTGAGACCAAGGAACGGCAAGGCCGAAAAAACCGACGCTGGGGGACCCCACGCCATCGTGGTTCGGATCTGTACACCTCAGAGTTCACGGTTTAGGGTTTAGGGTTACTTGGAGGTTCAGGGGTAGTTATAAGTGGGGTTATAAGCCCCCTAATATGGGTTATAAGTATAGATAACCCTACTTATAACTACCCATGAACCTCCAAGTAGGGCTACAGAGGTATCATTCCTGAATGCGCTTGCATATATGAACCCCAGAACCATGCTTTAGAGCTTAGAGTTTCCAGGGTCTGGGGTTTCGGTGCATTATTTCGGTTAAGGTTTACTGTAGAGGGTTGGGGATTTTAGGGTTGGGGGCCTCGGTCGTCCGGTAGCACCTGCAGGCGACACCAAGAGGAGGAACGTGGACATGCCTGTAGGCTCCAGTGTAGTTCCTCTGTGGGATTACCTTATAAAAAAAGTTCAGGATGAGATTTTCTGATAATTTTTTAGGGCCGAAACTGTGGACCCCGAACAAAACCCTGAAGCCCCGATGCCCAAAACGCTACACCCACTCGGGCCCGCGCCGTTCTCGTACACGTGCGCCGTACTGTGTGTTGCTGCCAAGCGGGAGCTGGCCAAGCAAGCGGTGTTGGGCGGTTCAAGCCCCATGGGGGTTTACGTAGGGTTTCGGGCTTACACGCGTCTCGGCTTCAGAGTTTCGGGCTTCATGTGATTGTGGTATTGCAAATTGATGAAGCATGGGTGTTGTGTCATCGCCCCAGGCAGCCCAGACAAACTGTGAGAGTGAAGAAAGCATAACGTGCGCAACAACTCTCATAGAACCTCGAAGAACTGGCAAAGTATAGGGGCCATAATAATTAGAATAGGGTTTTGAACCGGGTTTTGGGACCCATTATTATACTATAATTACAATAAGGAACCCCCAAAATAAAAGGATAAATTATTTAGGCCCCTATAATAGACTAGCATGGACACCCTGTCTTGCGACTGGGTCGGGAGGCATCGGGCATAATCAGTTCCCGAGCTCTCAGATAGAAATTAACCGCACAGCCTATGAGCCCTTTTGAGGGTCGCTTCGACTTCCTGAAAATCCACCTGCCGGTTGAGGGGACTTGCAGTTCATTTTCCGAAGGGACGATGTGCAGGACATGATCTTGCTACAATCAAGTTTGGGTTCAAGGTTTAGTGGGTTCAGGTTTGCATGAGGTTTGGGCTGTAAGGTTCATTTCGCAACCCTCAACCCATCTTTCGGGTATGAGTTTGGACTCTTGGGCTGCAGGGCTTTTCAATCCCTCAACCTTCTCAACTTTGGCTGAAGACAACAAAGCGAACTTGCGAGCGGTTTGAGGCCTATGTGGACCCAGGACTATTGTAAATATGCCCTCGAGTTCGGTGAAACTGTGCCTTTATTCTGCACAAGTCTTCCCACGTAAGAATCAAATGCATTATGCACACTCACCAATCTCAATCTGCGAACGGAGCCATGCACACACTCACCAAAATGAAGATTTTTAGACCACACTTCTTATGATCATCCCAGCTCACCAATCTCACTAGGAACTGCCTGAAGTCTCCTGAGCTCTAAGCTAGACTATAATACCCCCTTGGAGCCATAATACAAAGCTTATGTTTAATATTCTCTTCGGTTATATATAAACAAAAATGTCAACTAATGCCAAAGGATACTATAGTAAACAGGTAAATCACTAACACCCTAAGCTCCCTGAACTCCTTTAGAGAAATCCTGCTCCGGCCCAACCCTCAACCCTAAACCCCAAACCCCTAAACCCTCAACCCATGTTCACCCGAAAAATCGCATTGGTGATGTTGCGGGCATAGATGAAGAAGTGCTTCCCTCCCTCCTCGGCCCAAACGGATCTTTTTGCTTTACCTTAACCTCAAAAAACCTAACTTTTTAGGGACCTATACAAAGAAATCATATCAGGGGGCCCAAACAGGTAGGTTCCTTAGGGCCCAGGTAGGGCTTAGGGGAGGCCCTGCTTTAAGCTTCGGAGGTTTGGAAGCTTGGGGGTACCCAATCAGCCTCTGTGGCAGGCCAACCTTACCTTTGGTTAGTAGGGAATGGAAGAATGGTAGTAATAGTAGCTACAATTGTACCCCATTCCTCAATTCCCTACTAACCAAAGGCAAGCAACACCGCTTCGAAGGGTGCTTGGGCGGCTGTTGGTTTTGGAGTTTTGGGGGTTCGGGGCTTGGGTTCTGGGGGTGTTTCGAGGCTCAAGCATTGAAAGGTGAGGAGGCAGGCTCGGAAGGTGAGGAGCAACCCTAAACTCAAACCCAAGCACACAAAGGCCCGAGTCCCCAAGCAGAGATTAAATTCTAAACCTTGTGGCCCCTAAACTCTACCTTAACCCGGACTAACCTACCGTTTTAAGGACTTATCTAGGAAAATCATAATAAGGAACCTTAAACAAGGGTAGGTTCTTCAGGGTTAAGGTAATGGTCTTGTGGCCAGATTCCCAAGCCCAGAGAGATCAGAACCCACACCAGAAGCAAAAACGACCCCAGATCCGCCTCACCCAGCAACAACTGTGCTTTGCAAGGTCTTCGAAATGGCTCAAAAAAGGTTCCATGAGGACTCTAAAAGGTACGAGTTGTAAGGTCTTCGCAATTGCTCAAAAAGACTCCATGAGGATTCCAAAAGGTACGAGTTGTAGGAGGCTTGAATGAAGGTCGTCTAAGGATTGTACAGGGTCCTACTTCGGTTGATGATACAAATCCTGCATTACGCATAATTAGGAATATACCATAATTCCCATAGTTTAGGGTCCTTAAGGTAATGCAGGATTTATAGCATCAACCGTTACACTCTCTTACTGCGGACTTCCGGTCGGGGCTTCAGGGCGACGGCAGATTCCCTTACTTGGATCGGCTTCCGGTTCACGTGTTTGAGGTGTCTTGGCGCTCCAGTGTAGCTCTCGCTGTTGTTGTGATGGTAGTGGTGGCGGTGGTGGTGGTGGTGGTGGTGGAGGTCGTCGTCGTCGAGGTAGTAGCAGTCGTAGTGGTCGTCAGTATCGTCTTCGTCGTCGTAATTAGTCGTAGCTTGGAAGTCTGGAAAATGGCCTCAATTTCTTGTGGAGTGGCTGCTAGCAACGTGCAAAACTTACGAGGGACAATCGGCCGAGAACGTAAGTCTAAATCATTCACTGCCCGACACGCGACCAAAGTCTTACACCGGTGGGGGGCCGACGCAATGACGACCTCGATGATTCGACGTATTTCGAAGAGTCCCGCAGCGCTTGGGCCACGGCAATGGTGGCATTGTCCTGATCCTCTGGGGGCCAATCCACACCCACCGGCTTTGTCATCACCTTCGTCAGCGGGTTTGGGCAGAATCAGGTCGTGCCGAGATACTGGCTTTGTCCAGGAGAATCTGACTTCTGGTTTTGGGCTATGTCAGCACGTTTTGCACGGCTGCTAACGCGCCCTACTACGGATCACATTCGTACTCTCGCTTTGGACGGTATGGGTTCTGTCAACTGATAACGCAGGTAAGCTAGCAAATGTGAAGCGACAGCCGATCAACAAGCCCATGCGAATGTGAAGCCTCACAAACTTAAACACCCGAAACAATCAACACGAACACAACTGACAGGCAGTGACGGCCCGTTGTTAGCCTTACCAACCCCACGACGCCTTCCAAAAAAAAGCCTGCGAACAAGCTTCAGCCCTCAAGCAATTTCGTGAACGCACCCACAACCCGAGAGAAAACACCACCTAGTAGCAAAGTGTACCCTAAGCAACACCCTGCTAGATGCTCAAACCTGTAACTAAAGGCCTAAACACGATTGCTTATACTCGCCAAACCAAAGTAATGTTGCGGCCCGTTTAATAGGCCCCGCCCCCCCCCCGACCAAAACTTTTGGCTTGAATGGTCTGGTGTCATTGACCCTTCGGACCCGGGTTCGAGTTAGAAGGGAATTGGGAGGTCCCGAGGTTTGGGGGCTGGCTTGGGTGGAGGGTCTGCGGTTCTGCGCGAATGCCGCGGTCGGGGGGTCTGATGATCGCCAAAAGCTCGAAACAAAGCCCCATTCACTCCAAGATAATTATCAAGACTAAAAACCTTTCATTTTGAAGACTTTGCCTCCAACCACCAAGTCTGAGACCTGATACGGTACAGTAGTAGTACAGTAGTAGTACAGTATCAGGACGATAGTAGTACAGTAATAGTACAGTAGTGATACAATAATATTCAATAATAATACAGTAGTACAGTAGTAGTACGACAGTAGTGCAGTAGTACCGCAGTTGTACAGTAGAAGTACAGTAGTAGTAACACAGAAGTACAGTAGTACAGTAGTGCAGTAGTAGCAAAGTAGTAGTACCGCATGAGGACACTAGAAGTACAGCACGAGGGTTTAGGAGTACCTGGAGCTGTTTAGCGGGGTATGAGGATCACCAAAAGCTGGAAACCAAAGCCACGGTCGCTCAAAGATAACTACCAATACTAGAATCCCTTCATGTTGAAGACTTTTGCCTCCACCTTACTCTCCCCGACACAATCCACCACGTCTGAGGCCTGGTAAGGCACAGTGGTAGTACAGCAGTAATACATTTGTAGTACACTAATCGTACAGTAGTAGTGCAGTAGCGTAGGACAGTAGTACAGTAGTAGTACCGTAGCAGTACAGTAGCAGTGGTAGTACGGTAGTACAATAGTAGTACAGTAGTACAGTGGTAGTACATCAGTAGTACAGTACGAAGGTGCTGTTTAGCGGGGTTTGGGGATCACCGAAAGCTAGGAACCAAAGCCACCGTCACTCCAAGATAACTGCCAACACGAAAAACCTTTCATTTTGAAGACTTTTCCTTCAGCCTACACTCCCCTCCACAATCTACCAAATCTGAGGCCTTGTACTGTGCAGTAGTACACTGGTAGTACAGTAATTGAACAGAAGTACAGAAAATCCCCCAACCAAAGAACCATGCATGACTTAGGCCACCCGCTTTTTGGTACGGGCTCGAATACGGACAAAGACGCACTAATTGGGCAAATCGGACAACAAGGGCCACCACATTACCACCATCTACAACCCCATGCAACCCAACAGTGGAGAAGCCCGCCAGGCCCAAAAGATAGCAGTCATAATAAAAACAATATTCATGATAGTAGCAGAAAGACATAGCTTATTTTTATCCTAGTTGAAGATATTTACTGAAGGGATTAAGGATAGTAATACATATATTCTTTGAGTAATCATATTCTAACAATAAAAGTAATGTAGGAGCCTGATTAAGCAACCCTGGGCCTATAACCCCAAAACAGTAGGTTTCACATAAGGAACCCCAATGAAGGACCAAGGTTTCTGAATCAGGTTCCTACACTATAGAACCCCTTGTAATACCCTTATAGACTTATAGATCCCTTATAGTAGTCCTTATAGGAACCCTTTACAAGGAACCCTTTAGGATCCCGTAAGTTCCTACATTAGAGCCTGCCAGGCCCAGAAGATGCAGGCGCGGCGATCGCCAGGTTCCCAGAGAAGCTCGTAGCGGTACTTGCCTCGGCTTCGACAGGTTTTTGTGCTTCGAGTTAAACCCTAAACCCTGATGAAGGAACCTGATTAAGAGACCTTGGGCCCTTATTAGGGTTCCTACTTAATTACATGAGTCCTACTATTTGGGGGTTATAGGCCCACGGTTTCTTAATCAGGTTCCTACATTGCACAGCTTCGACAGGTTTTTGTGTTTCGAGTTAAACCCTACTTGGAGGTTCGGGGGTAGTTATATGTAGGGTAATAAGTCCCCTTCACTGGGTCATAAGTATAGCTACCCTACATATAATCCTACTTACAACTACCCTAGAACCCTAAACCCTATAGAACCCCTAAAAAAACCCAAAATCCCCTATAACCCTACTTACAACTCCCCATGGACCTCCAAGTAAACCCTACACAGCCTGGACGGGCTTTGGTGTTTCGAAGTTCGGCTTTAGGGTTCAGTTTCGGGCTTCGGTCGTCCGGGTTTTAAAGGGAACTCCAGAAAGTTGGAATATGGTTTCAGGGTAGGATACCCTATAATTTACCATAAAGGGTTTAGGATAACCATATTTAAACTTTCTGGCTTTTACTTTAGGGCTTTGTCTCTGTACCTAGACCCCCCAACTACCTTCTAATATACCCCAAATACCGACTATTAAGAGGCCGTAAGAGCTCCATTAAAGGGGTCATTGGGGGTCCTGGCATGGCGCAGCAGTGCACCAACTTTGAGCCCTGGACTTGCATCGTAGGGTCTCGTGCTGGAGATACACAAGCTAAATCTAAAAACCCGAAGCAATACTTAACTAGGATGCCCAGTAACCTAGGAACAAAAAGGGCTCCCTTTTTGGGTGTTGGGTAACTTATAAGGAACCTAGGACTACGGAAAGGGAATAATTAAGGGTACTACTGGGCATCCTAGTTAATGGACCTCTAAAGCCAAGCCTCAAGGAACCTCAAACCCCAAGACCCTAAACCGATTTCCCAAGAACCTAAGGGCCGGTAAACCCCAAAGCAAACCCGGACACCGCCGCGACTGGGGCCCCGGGCGAACGTCCGTGGTCGTCAAATTCTCGGGCGCCTTGGCCGGGACGGCGGCCGTCCGGAGCCTGAGGGTTTAGGGTTTAGGGTTTAGGATTTCGCTTTAGGGTTCAGGGGCTTATATAAAGTTTATAAGGTTTAGGGCCAGGAATTCTGACTTTGTTTATGTTGTACGGTGTTTGCACGCGTGTGTGACGTTCTTATAGTTGCGCGTCTTGTCTGCCTTTTGTTTGACATTGAGTTTGCGCTTGGGATTCCGGATGTGGGCCAGGGTTGAGGATTGAGATTTCAGGATAGTTTGAGGTTTGTGGTTTAAAGTTCAACGCTTCGCGGGTCGTTGAGGGTGAAGGGTGTCAAGGCCACAGACCCTTCTTGAAGTGTGGTGGTTCTTGCTGGGGTACGGGTTTCGGCTCGCTTCTTGGGTGCAGCGGTTTTAGGTGTTTTGGGTGTTGTGGTTTCAGATCTGTTCTTTTTAGAGTCTGCGATGATAGGGGTTTATGGTTTGGGGTCTCGGGTTTTGAATTTTTTTTATCAGAGCCTGGTGTATCTCATGGCAGCCATCTCCTTGTCGCGTGTCGCTGCTAAGATGTGTTTATTCAATTTTTCAGGTGCGCTGCCAGTGCGACCTATCTTGACTTCTATGCAACCCGTGTGTGGAGCCCTGAATCATGGAACCCGTGCAAGCCCTTTCTGAATAGAAAAGGTTTCATATTCAGATCCTGAGGAAACCCTATGTACAACCTGATAAAGCCCTACGAAAACCGCGAAAACTTCTCGGGCCGAGGCGCCCTAAGTCCTAAACCCTATATCTTCAACGTCAACCCCGAACCCTTCACACCCAATCCCCTAAGCCCCTGAACCCCTAAACTAAACTGCAAAATCCTAGCCCCAGCTTTCCCGGGCCAAGGGACAGGGAGGAGCCCGACAGGTAGTCGCTGTCGGCATTGGGATCCTGACCTGAGGAGGGGCTATAGGTTTGCCGTAGTTGTCTCGGGTCTTAAGGCTACATTAGGGTTTAGGGCTTTAGCGTTTTCGGGCTTTTGGGGCTTGAAGGTTAGAGCTTTGGGGTTTCTATAAGGCTGCTAGAAGGGTTGCTACAAGTGGTACGGTCAGGGTTGCTATAAGCGGTACTTTTCAGGTCTGCAGAAACAGCCTCTAAGACTACCGCAGGAGCCTCTACGACTCTAAGGGCTACAATACAAGTTACCAACATGGTTGCTATAAGAGCTACGGTGCAGAAAGGGAAGGGCTGCTTTGCCGGTTCAGGCATCCATCAGGAAAACTATGGTGTTTATGTCATGTATGAAAAAGAGCTTTCTCAGGTTTTATAACTTCTTCGTGCGGTTTACGAGAATGTCTACAAGTAACGCGAACGAAAGCATCAAGGTCGGGAATAGTGAGTTAGGACCCATTACAGTCTGTAAGTCGTCCATGTGCGCCTTATACCGCACTCGAGCCCCTCGTCGGACGTAGAGTCGCGGATTCTAATGCCACGATCCTTGGTGTCAAGCTGGACCCTCTTCATCTGGGCCCTGGGTCCCATGCCCCTAGTGGCCAGAGGTCCCGGTCGATGTTGGCCCAGGACAAGTCTAGCAGGCGGCCAAACGGCGTCGCCGAGCCCAGGGCGATTCTGTAGTTTGTTAACCCTAAACTCTCTTCTCCAATAACCAGGCCCAAGCAAAGTTCAAACTTTTTAAGCTAGACCAAATATGTGAAGCCAAAAAGCTTAAAGTTCTCCAATAGGCAAGTAAGTAAACCTTTAAAGGGACCCGAAAAGATGAGTCCATAGGAACCCTGGGAACTTTACACGTCAGTTTGTGGCAAGAAAGAGTCGAGGCTTTGGGTCTGAAACTCTCCCAGGGTATGCTTTGGGATTCGGGTCTGAAGGCTTAGGTCTTGCTTTTCATGGTTTAGGGTTTGGGGTTTAGGGTTGATTAGGGTTTAAGCTTTGGGGTTTTGGGGCTTTCGGATTTAGGGTTTCATGGCTGCGAAGTCGTCCGATGTCGTGGGGCTGCTGATGTTCGGGGCTGGAACCAGCTTAACACTTCGGGCTGGCAAGGACTGTTAAACAACTCTGGTTGACATATGGGTGGTTGTCAAAATTAGGGTCCGTTTTTGGGTATCCTAAATTAAAAGTGCCGTATTATTTTAAGGACCCCGAAAGGGACCATAATTTTGACAACCACCCATATAAGCAAACCCAGGCCCTAGACTTTAGATCTTTACTTCGACCCTTAGCCTTCAGCCGCAGCACCGGAATCCCCCAAACCCGAAGAATGCCTCTAAACCTAAACCCTAACAATCCTTAATTTTGACCTGTTAGTACCTGAACCCTTGCAGGAACAACATGTCGGAATACAGGGACCTTCTTAGCCTAGGGTTCGGGGAGGAAAATGACAGCCTTCGTATAAGAAGGGAATACTAGTGTTAATTATTCGGGCCCCTACATGATTAGTAGAAGTATGGTGGTGATGATGATGTTGTGTTGTAATCCAAGTATCGTAAGTTGTTTGAACTAAGATTCTTATTGTATGGCTATATTCTTAGAATCATTGTCCATCGACATCTATCGGTATTCATGCCCCTATACTATACCCCCTTAGAACCAAAAGACGATACTTAGACATCCTTCGTAAGGAGACTATGGTTTCCTATACCGAAAGGGTCCTAGGCACCGTGACGGGGCAGAGTTCAAATCATAGCAGTAATTCCGAATGTAGAAACCCTACATTCTATTATACAGGTACTCGTGGCCCTATACTATACTCCCATTCGAACCACAACAAAAGCAAAATAGGTCCTAAGGAGACTACAGTACCCATCGGCCCCATAGTAGCTCGTTTTTGGGGCTACCTTCTAGAATTCTACATATGAACCCCAAAAAGGAACTACTGTGGGGCCTATGGGTACATTATTCAAGCCACGAGGTCCCTCAAGGGCCCCCACAGCGCTCCCTCACTCTGACGGAGTAGTCGCGGTCCGATTCCAAGCTGCAGCAGGCGGTTATTGAGCTTTGGTTCAGGGTTTATGGGGCTTAGGGTTTAGGGTTTGGCGTCTTCGGGTTTAGATGGGTTAGGGTTTTAGGGTTAAGGGTTTACACGGTTTAGGGTTTAAAGCTTACGGGTTAGATGGGTGTAGGGTTCACATGGGTTTAGGGCTTTAGGATTTAGATGGGTCTAGGTTTAGATGGAGATGTGGTTAACTCGAGGGTGTTTGAGGAGAGGCCTAGAGGCTGGGGTTTGGGGTTAGGGGTTTGGGTGGCTCAACGATTCAAGGCTTAGGTTGTTGTTGCAGTTGTTGCAGCTTCAGAAAGGAACGAAACTTTACACAGTGCCATTGAAGGTGACAAGCATATGCCGACCAGGTGTGGGCAGGGATGAAATGCCCGGTGATTTCGAGTTTAGGGCATAGGGTTTTGCAACCTTTTTGAACGAGGTCTCTCTGAAGTGCCTCCAAGCTGCCCGTCTAAACCTCCTAAACCCCCTAAAAGCCCTACGTACCCCCTAACCCTAAACCCTAAACCCCCTAAACCCTATAGATCTCTTTAAAGGAACCCTTATGGATCCCTTTAAAGGGAACCCTTAACGGAACCCGAGTCCGATTTCGGGTTCCGAGGTTACCGAATTTCTCTCGAATTCTTGTGGCCTTGGCGGATCGCAAAAGGGATCATCTCGAGTGAAGCTTTGGCAGCCCAAAAACCTGCGGTTTTAGGGTTTGGGGTTTTGGGTTATAGTAGAAGCCAGAAAGTTGGAACATCATTATCCTCATGCCTATTTAAAGTACAGTATAAAGGAAATCCCAGCACTAATCGTCCTAAATCCGTGTTCCAACTTTCTGGGTTCACTTTAGGGGTTTAGGGTTGGTGGCTTGGGGTTGACAGGTTCAGGTTCGAGGGTTTGGGGCTTCAGGATCATGCTCTCTGGGTTGTCAGATTCTGTAACTTTCAAGGAGGGTCAGGGTGGAACACCATCCCCAAGTCACTCAATCCTCAGCACTAAACTTCTAAACCCTCCCACCCCAAACCCTGCAATGTCACGGGCTCCGCGTGCTTGACAACTGCGGGAGCATGCTCGTAGGTCTATAATCAGTCCATCGGCTTCTGAGGACTCAGGGCTTCAAGAGATTTAGAACCCGCGGGGCCGCCAACTCCCAAGCCCTAACACCTCAGATGAACATACCCCCAAAGTCCTGGAGTCATGATTACCCCGCTTAAGGCTAAGCATCAATCGCTGACTCTGCAAACCAGAGGTTATCACTCCGGCGTTGCACAAGCGAATACATCCCGGGATCATACCCTCGTCCCGAATAAAGAAACCCTAAGCCCTAAACCCTAAACCTATACCCTAAACCTAAAACCTAAAATAAAGAACCCTACACCCGGCCTGTACTGCCCCAGATCAGGGGTCCCTTCAACCCTACTTCAAGGGTTATGGGACTTAGTATCTAGGGTTATTACTAAGGTAACTGTAACCTATAATTACTTATAACCCCAATTGAGGTACTTGTAACCGTACTTACTAAGCCCCATGATCCTCCAAGTAACGCGCAAAATCCTAAGCCTCTACAAAACCCTCGAGGGAGTACTTGGAATGATCCTTTGAGGAACCTTACAGGTAATCCTAAAGCCAAATTCAGTCATTCCCTATGTCTACCCTACACCCCTAAAGCCTTAACTATCGAACCCTTATGGATCCTGTAAAGGAGCCCTAAACCCGAATCCACATTCCGAAAATTGGGGCGGGGGGGATACCTTATCTTGGTGTTCTTTGAATAAGGATCCCACTATTTAGGGTTCTATATCCTATTTTCGGAACCTCCCACATTTCTAAACCCTAAACCCTTTATGGAACCCTTGTAGATCCCTTAAAGGAACCCTTAAAGGGTCCGCTGTTTTCGGAAACTCCCACATTTTCCCTCGGAGCCCTAAACCCCTACCCCTAAACCCTAAATCCTGTTGAGGAGCCCTAAACCCCTACGGTTGATGATATAAACCCTGGATTACCTTAAGGGCCCTAAACTATCCCCATGTTCCCTCGGAGCCCTAAACCCCAATCCCCATTTTCCCCCTTACGTCTGAGATCTTGGCCAGTCGGATCCCTCCTCGTACTCCAGGTAGAAGTCATCCCCTGAAACGAGACCGGAGCGGTAAAAAAGGCCCGAGGGAAGCCATAAGATAGGGTTCCTTTTTACAGGGGTCTATAAGGATTACTACAAGGGGTAATAGCAAGGATTACTATAACGGGGGCTATGGGGGTTTAGCATATGGTTCGGTTTTAGAGGGGTCTTTATAAGGATTACTATAAGGCGTATGATGGGGGTTTAGTATAGGAGCCTTAGTAATTAGAATAGGGTTTTGGGCCTTAAAACAGGGGTAGGTAGGTAGGTAGGTAGGGAGGTGGGTTAGGTGGGTGGGTGGGTGGGTGGGCGGGTACGTAGGCGGATGGGTGGGTAGTGGCAAGTAGGTTCGTAGCCTAGATATCACAGAGAGATAGACAGGCAGGTACAAAGAGAGAGAGAGTGAGATATAGGCGAACGGACAGACATATGGATATACATCTATACCCACACTTTGGGCAGGATATCCTACAGAAGCCCTGAGGCCAAAGCGCCCTCTCAAATTTCGAGATGCCCCGGCACAGGCTGGGTTTCTTGAAAGTGGGAAATAACTCAAGTTACAAAAGAGGGATCCGGAGCTATAGCAAATAGAACAGATTCCTGATGATGGTATCTTAAGTTCCTGAACAAGAACCCAGCAGGTGCGCTGAGGAAACGGCGATCAGGAGGCTCCGCGTCCCAGCCTGGATGAGTTCAGCACCCGTATGCTCTACTACATGGAACTCAGGCTCTACTCGGGTTTCGGGTTTTAGGTTTCAGGGTTTAGGGTTTAGGATCTCGAAGTCAAGTAGGGATCATGATGGCTTTAATGTATTTTCGTCTAATTACATTATGGTGATCTAAGGGATCCAAGATATCTCGACCCCTAAGCCTTGAACGGATGAGCCCTAAATGATTCTTGGCTCTACGACATTTTCGGGTTTAGGGTTCCTTTAAGGCTTCCCTGTAAGGGGATCCATAAGCGCTCCTTTAAAAGGGATCTTGAGGGTTTGGGGTTTAGGGGGAACGATACGAACTGCATAGTTCAGCCAGGCTCTCGTCTAGAACGACTGCTTCAGGGCCTCAACAATTGGAATAGGGTTTCTTTAATTTAAAGGGCTCCGTTGAAGGGATCCACAATAGAGCTCTATGATATAGGGGCCTAAATACGTAGAATAGGGCTTTGGGGGCCCATTAGACTAACAACTAATAAGGCATCCACACAAGAGTATGGGTAATTATTGAGGCCCCTACACTACACGTTCTGAAAACCCATGCCAACCCTAATCCCTGAACCAAGCCAGATTCTTCTCTCCATCCCAGTTCCGCTGTCCCTTATCGACCCGTTTAAACGGAACCCTAGGGAATAATTTTGGAAACATTTGGTGGTAATAAGCCTCTCCCGCCCTCCCCACCCCCCCACCCACCCCCCCACCCCTAAACCCTTTAAACCCCAAACCGCCCCTCCCCCCCAACCCTAAACCGTCTAATTCCTCCGTTCCTCGCTTGGGCTGAGGCTGATCTGGCCAAAAGCCCGGCCCAACTGCACATAGCCTCAGGGCTGAGGTCATCAGGAAAGAAATTGTTGAGGGACTTCTTCGAAAAAGAATAAAAGAATAGTTATAATGCTCCTCTTGGATTTTATATTGTATGAACAAAAATGAAAAAAACATAAGAACACTATAGTTCTTACTCTAAATGCATAAGGGCTGGATGCTCGTTCGCTGTTGTAGTAGTCGTCGGCCTCAAAGCTAAGCCCAGTTTCTGAATCTGAAACTCTAGAAACCCTAGAGCCCAAAGAACCCAGAGAACCTGATGAACGGAGCTCGTAGCCTGGCAAGGCTACAAAATTTGAAGGTTTCAGGTGCAGGTGCTGCATTCTTTTCTTCCGAGGCCCTTGGTGACTTGGGGCTCTGGGCTGTCAGGGCTTTAAACCGAAAGGTTGAGCACCTGGACATGTGCCCAACCTGCTTGAATACAAGCTTGCAGCCAGATCTTCACAGATCACCCAAGCAGAAGGCAGAAGGACGGGATGTCACACATGTGGCGAGACGACAAGTGGCGAGTGGGTTTGAATGATCCGGTGGCTGGAGCTTGCGCCCGTAAGCTGCTGTCAACACACGTCTGCTCTGCAAAACACAGAGCTTTTGGTGCGACCTGCGCAGAACTCTACCTGTCGTCCCATACGGCCCCAAACCCTTCAAAACCCTCAACAACCATGCAGTATGAACAGAACAGCCCAAACCCTACTCCCTATGGAGCATAGCAGGGTGGCTGGTATATCGAAAGGGTCCTAGTACCAATATCGTAGGCTCTTAGAAGCTATTTAGGCTCCCAAAGCACCAATACTACTAAACCCTAAACTCCTAAACCCCAACACCTAAACCCTAAAAGCATAACCCACCCTTAAATCTTAAACCCTCAACTGCTACTTGAACCCTGGATTCCAGGGACCGCACGCGAGTGCAGCTTGATCATCACTTCCCAGTGGATGAAATCGCACTCCTCGTCGACTTCCGGGTAACGGAAAAGGGCCTTATGCTTTTAGAGTAGGGTTTGGGAGATATAATGCAGAAGAGCTGTCTATAATATAGGAAATAGTCTAATGAGGCAAGTGGCCTGGTAATCGACAACAAAACCTTCCATGGTATGGTTAGTTGAAGGCAAAGCTCGATGTTCCGGTCCTCATTACGGCAAGCTCCTACGGGTTACACTGCAAGGAGCTGCGAAAGATGTAAGCCCAACACTCCAAAACCCAAATCCTAAACCCCTGAACCCTGCAACCTACCGTTACACCATGATAAACCCGAAACCCCGGAGGGTTTCAGTACACTGCGGCGACACTGTGCCTGCACGTGCCGCTGGTATGCCACACCAGGCGTCCACGAGACGGTGAAAGCATCGTCCCTGGTTCGAGAAAGGCTCTAAATGCTTTATAGGTATTACCTCGGGAATCTTCAAGGGCTTTATAGGGAATCATACAGTCCTTTCTGGGTTTTGTAGAGTCGTAAAAGAGTTTAGAGGATTGTACGAAGGGTTTGCTACGCTTTTATCAGGATTTGTAAGCTTTGGTGGGGTAGCATAGCGCTTTCAATTGTTTTAGACAGGAAATATGATCATAAGGATCTATTTGCGGTTTCGCGGGCTTTTTAGGTGCTTCGAGAATGAAATATGCATTTGGTAAATACGCAGCATACTTGCATCGATACTTTTCGTGGGCAATATTGAATATTGCTGACTATTCAAAGCATTTCAGGGGTATTGGGCATCGGATGGAATTGTAAGGGGTCGCTAAAGGGCTTTATAAGCCCTTAAATGACTCCCGCAGGGATGTCCGTGGTGTAGGGAGGAGGAGCTGCCGTCCTGCCTGCCCTGTCGTTGGATCCGCTGCTGCTTGCCTGGAAGAACGAAGTGGCCTCTGTGGCGCTGGGACGTCGTCCGGAGGCTTGTTTGCCGGCATTCCATACAGCTTGCGTTCCTCCGCGGGCTGGTTGTGGAGGGTTCACCACCACGTCTGAGGACACGATCGCTCGTCCCGTGATGGCACGTATACCCTCATCTTTCAAGGCCTGCATGTAGACGAAGCTGCGGCCCGCCCTCGTTTCCACATTGTGCTCTTGGAGAAAGTGATGGAAGTGCGCTCGAGCCTTGTCTGGATGGAGGATGAGAGACATGCTGCCGAAGCTCTCTTTCAGATTTCTCGCCGTGCATGTCAGGGCATCCAGACTGTATGCCTGTGCCCAAGACCAGTTCTCCTTCTCCGCCTCCTCCGCCCGCACAAGTGCGTGACACCCATACTGCAGTGAATGCAGGTCACTGGGGTTCGGAGCTTTCGTTTCAACGCTTCGGGAGTTGGGTAGGCTCTTCGTTCGCTGCAAGACTAAAACTCAACCCTCGCAAGAGGACTTTTGCCTACGCTAGAAACCCCGTTGCCTGTTTAGTCGGTTGCTGCTCCTTAAACCCTTTGCCACTCCAGCAGCCTAGAGAAGAAAAAGATAACTGGGATCTGTGGGCTACACCTTCTTCACAGCCTTCCCGACATGACGGTCAGCATGATTGCTGTAGAGAAGGAACCCTAAACCCTAAACCTTAAACCGGCGGTGCTTTAAGAAAGGGGTGCAGGGTCTAACCGTCAGGGTGACATCTGGCTCCAAGCCGCAGAAACACGGCTTAGGGATGTTTAGTATTTAGGGTTCAGGGTTCATAACCCTAAACCCTACGGGTCATATGTGATGCACATACCCCCAGCCCTGAACGTTTGCATCCTAGAGTGTGCTGCCATAACGTGTTGGGACGGCTTCACTGTTGTAACCCATGATGTCGGTGACTTGGGGCCTCGGGTATTCTAGACCTGGACCCTGAGGAACCTACCTTTTTAGGGCCCCTAATATGCTTTCTTTATATAAGTCCCCCAAAGGGTAGGCTATTTGGGGTTAAGGGAGGCCTTACTGTTTCTGGATTTCAGGGTTAGGGCAGAGAGTTTAGTGATTCGGGTTTAAGGCTTGGGGTCCAGGGATTAGGGTATTACGAGGACTTGGCTTTCTGCGGATAATTTCGTTTCTTGCTTTGGGGATTAGAGGGCTTAAGCTTTTAGGGATAAGGGGTTAAGGTTTAGGGAAAATAAGGCCTACATATAGCCTAAGATGCACCAAACACGATACCCTCGGCGCCGAGTTCAAGGGTTACCAGGTTTCTATGGCTTGCATTGATTTCGCAGGGTTTATAATAAAACTCATGGGGCTTATGTGAATTGCAGGGTTTGGGTCCATAAGCTCACGCAGACTCCCCACAGACTCCAATATCCCTTAATTAGGGAATTTACCTTAAGTTATAGTGGGATCCCTGATATGCTTCGAGGTATATTCCCTAATGAAGGGATATTGGAATCCCTAAACCCTAAACCCTACAGATCCCTTATAGATCCCTTAAAGGAACCCTAACCCTAGGTATCTCCTAATTAAGGGAAATCGGAGTCTCTGAGCCCCTGTATTCGGACGACGACCAGATGGCCCCTCCGCCTGATGTTGCTGAAGATCATGTCGGTCCTTGTTGCTTCCGACTTCCTTTAAAGGGCTCTAGGTTAGGGTTACTATATGGGATACTATCAGGGTACTATAATATAAGGGGTTAGTATATGGGATACTGTAAGGGGTACTATATCATAAGGGGTTACTATATGGGATACTATATAAGGGTACTATAACCTAAGGGTCTGAATAATTAAAGATTCCAGATGCCAGTTGCAGCCCGACGTCTGCTGATTTAGAACTTAACGGGTCCCAGCAAGAGTACCCCAGACCCCCGGGAGGATCTAGAAAGTAGATCCCCTAATTTGGGGCCCTATACTACTAAGGGTACTTTATAGAAACCCCATTAAGGGATCTACTTTTTGGATCCTTCCGGGGGTCTGGGACAGTATATACCTTGGGGGCCCATATACGTACTAAGTACCTACTATAGTGGTACTTGGACACTTTGGGGAGTTTCTTACGTCGAGAGCTATTTTCCGTGTGGCGAACTGTTTCAAGGTTCGGGCCTCAGGGTTCACAGTGTGTTGCCTGGGGTTTTTGGGGCGGGAAGTAGAAAAGCCGAGGCGACAAGTGCCTACGATGCAATGTTTGAGGGCTCCAATACTTACGTACCATACATGCCCCCAACAATATGGGAGCTTCCGAAAACAGGGAACCCTAATATAGTATCTTAAATAGTAGGATCCTTGTTGTAAGGACCCCAAAATAGGGTACCCTAATTTTCGGAAACTCCGAAATGTTGCCTGAAATGATCGGGAGCTTTGCGTCTCAAGTGGCGAAGTGTGGGGTGGTTGCGATGGTTTGGGATGTGAGCCACAGAAGCGTGGTTCAAGCGGCCTGCGCAGAAGTGCCGGGTTTAGCGTGTAGCATGTGGGGCTTGACAGCCAAGGTGCACATGTACTGGGAAGCTGGTTCATGCTCTAGATACGTTTTGGCTCCGTTGTAGTTCCTGTTTGTAGTTTATATGCAGGATCTTATACCGAATTCCCAGAAGGAACTACTATGAAGCCTAAAGGTAAGGAGATCATACCGTTCATATAATTGTAAAGCGGTGGCTCCCAGAGAGGGCTCAAGGTATTCAGAGTCGCCACAAGTCAAATCACAGAACGCTACAGGGTTTCGGGTCGGGTTCAAGGCCTAAGGTTTAGGCTTACGGCTTACGTTGGAGGTTCAGGGCTAGTTATAAGTGGGGTGGTAAGTCCCTACTTATAACCCTACTTATAACTACCCATGAACCTCCAAGTAGACTTGTTGTCTGGATCGGTTTAGTGCTCCCTTCGTCTTGACCCTACTAGGTTGAGCAACATCTTCAGACGGTACGCGCCCGTATGATACCGCGTAAGCTCGACGAGGCGGTGGCGAGGGAATTGGGCGGGGTAAATTTAGGGGACAGTCCGTCAGAGCCAAGTTATTGCTTAGCGATGGTTGTTGTTTTAACAAGCTGGAAAACCTTATGGTACTTGATATAGGGGCATGAAGGACTGGAATAAGGGTTTTGGGGCCCATTATAGTATAAATGAAATCAGGAACCCCCAAGATAGTAATTACTGAGGCCGCTGAAAAATAACTCATAACCCAATCACCTATGGGTAAGTGGGCTACAAACTGTGTGGTCGCATTAACACAAGCCGGTTCTCAAGGCAAATGTTGCATGATCTGCTGAGCATTCTTTAGCTGATCCTGCACAGCCCTACTGCCACCACTGCTATGAGAATCAATGCCAGGTGATCTCGGATCCACAAAAGGATGGCAGCAAGAGCAGAGAGAGAGGCGTGGATCTGCTGCGCATCCTTCAGGTGATCCTGCACAGCCCTGCTGTCACCACCAGTTTCAGGAGAACCCCATGTCACCACGGAGCCGTCACAAAGAATGGCGGCAAAAGCACTGACAGAAGCTTGGATCTGCTTCACATTCTTCAGCTCATCATGCACAGCTCTGCTGTCGCCACCACGCTCCGCATCACCCCAGGTCACCACGAATCCATCGGCAAGAATGGCAGCAAAGGACCAACCAGAGGCTTGAATCTGCTGCACACCCCTCAGCTGAGCTTGCACAGCGCTACTGTCGCCGCCAACGTCCCCAGCACCCCAGGTTACCACGGATCCATCGCCAAGAATTGCGGCAAAAGCATAAAAAGAGGCTTGGATGTGCTTTACATGTTTTAGCTGTTTCTGCACAGCAATGCTATCACCACCAGCTTCCGGATGACCCCATGTCACCACGGATCGATCAGCAAGAATGGCAGAAAAACCACCGAAAGAGGAGGCTTGGATGTGCTGCACACCCCTCAGCTGGGCCTGCACAGCGCTGCTGTCGCCACCACGGTCCGCATCGCCCCATGTTACCACAGATCCATCGGCAAGAATGGCAGCAAAGGCGAAGAAAGAGGCTTGGATCTGAAAAACATCCTTCAGCTGATCCTGCACAGTGCTGCTATCACCACCAGTTTGAGGAAGACCCCATGTCACCACGGATCGATCACCCAGAATGGCAGCGAAAGCACAGCAAGAGGCTTGGATCTGCTGCACGTTGATCAGTTGACCTTGCACAGCACTACTTTCGCCACCACGCTCCGCATCACCCCAGGTCACCACGAAACCATCGGCAAGAATGGCAGCAAAGGCCCAACCAGAGGCTTGAATCTGCTGCACATTGATCAGCTGATCTCGCACAGCGCGACTGTCGCCACCACGCTCGGCAGCACCCCAGGTCACCACGGATCCGTCGGCCCTAATTGCAGCAAACGCGCCATGAGTCGCTTGAATGTGCTTCACCTTCTGCAGTTGATCACGCACAGCACGGCTGTCGCCACCAGTCTTGGCTCTGCCCCAGGTCACCACGGATCCATCACCAAGAATGGCAGCCATAGCCGTTCAGGAAGCTTGAACTTGACGCCTGGCAGTAACAAAGCTAAGTATGTCACCACTCTGGATGTTGGCATCAGCAATCTTTGAGCCTGTATCCAGCGCTCGTCCGGCTGAGTCCAACAGCCAACCCTTTCCGATGCCCAGTGCAGTCTCCGCCCGAAGCCTCAGCGTTCTGACTCTTTCGTCCAACTTGGCTTGCACAGTGGCTGTCTTGCCACTAAGCAACCGCACTGACACAGTGATCGACATGCTGCGCGAGGTAGGGATGCGAACACGGTGATTTCTAAGGATTCCTTTAAAGCCTGTAAAAAATGAAGTGAAAATCCCAAACTGTTTATTCCATATAGGAGGGCGTTAGGTCTCGTAAGAGCTTGCGCGTAATGGTGACTGTCCCAACTAAAACTTGAAGACCTAGGGGGGAGAAGTATCCTCGGAACGATGGATCTGGCAACTCAGGTGTGGCCAGCAGCCACCGGTCGAAAGCTTGCAACGTACGCCTGATCTCTGATATCTTTCTACTTGGAGGCCCTTTTGACTTAGTAAGTAGGGTTAGTAAGGTGGGTTATGGGGATTATAATAGGGTTTCTAGGGGATACTAAGTAGACTTACTAAGTCAAAAGGGCCCCCAAGTACACCCTGCGCAACTTACCCAAAGAGTCCCACAGGTGCAATGATGGGCCCAAATCATAATTTTTAAAGGCGGTGGCTATAGTATAGGAACCCTACATGCTACTTTGCCTAGTATATAGGTACCTAAGACCCATAATTTGAGGTTCATGGGTAGTTATAAGTAGCGATATAAGTAGGGTAACTACATACTTAGAACCCATATTAGGAGACTTATAACCCTACTTATGACTACCCTAACCCCTAACCCCAAACCCCCTAAACCCTATAGAAACCTTAAGGGAACCCTAAGCCCTTATAACCCCACTTATAACTACCCCTGAACCTCCAAGTAGAGATATTGGTTCGCACGAGCGATCGACTTCCAATGCCAGTTCATTCCATCAAGCTACTATTGGGGGCCGTAATAATTAGAATAGGGTTCCTTTAAAGGCTCTGTTAAGGGTTACTATAAGGGATCTATACGGGACTATAAAAATATAGGGGCCTTAATAGTTAAAATAGGGTTCTGGGGCCCATAATACTTTACTTATCATAAGGAACCCCAAAATAGAATTGGTAATTATTTAGGCCCCTATATTCAACACATGACCAGGCATTCCAACTGAGCCGCGAAGAAGAGCCAGGTTCAAAGCTCGGAAGCCGGAATCCCGATCCCCACATGCCTAAACCGACACCCCAAAAAGCTTGTATAGGATCCTTAAAGGGCTCCTTAAAGGGATCTATAGGGTTCCTTAAAGGGATCTATGGGGTTTAGGGTTTAGGGCCTACTGGGAGGATCGTGGGACTTAGTAAGGTTATAACTACCTTTATTGGGGCTATACGTAGTTACAAGTATAGCTACCATAATTATAACCCTACGGGTTCATGTAACAGTATAGCATATACCTTGACCCCAATGTACCTATATAGGGACTACTTTAAGGCCAATGTATATACTACATGGGTGCATGGACCCTTAGGGTAAACCGACACCCCAAAAAGCTTCAACAAAGCGATACCGAAAGACAGAGAAGCAAGACAAACACCCAGGGCTGCTGATGCAGCGCACACACACAACAAAGCAGCAAAAAGTTAAACGTAAACGTTACCCCATAGTACAGCAATTTAGCAAGTCCCTTACCGCGGGTACGTTAAGGACCCAACTGTGACCAAGCGGGCTATTCTTTGAAGGATCTCTCGTCTGGTGCAGTACGGAATTTAAGACAACAACTTTGTGTATAGGATACTGTGTAATGTAGGAACCTGATTAAGAAACCTTGGGCCTTGAATAGGGTCCCTTATATGAATCCTACTATATTGGGGTTATAGGCCCAGGGTTTCTTCATCAGGTTCCTACGTTAGGATACCGGGTCGATGGTGCTGACACCAGCAGTGTGTGAGTGCCGGCATACTTCCTGCTGTCTTTGAGTTCTGGAAAAGCTTTTGCACCTCCTGGGTGGCTGGGCTTGCCGTGCGTTGTGTAGCGCCTTCGGTTTCCACAAGTAGCCCAGAGACTCCAATGTCCCTTAAATTAAGGAGTATACCTGAAACAATATTAGGGATCCTACTATAATTTAATAAGGTATATTCCCTAATTCCCTTGTAGAACCCTTATGGATCCCTTTAACTTTATGGAACCCTGTAAGGAACCCTTAGAAATGGGGATATCGGAGTCTCTGGGCAATGGGGTAGTCGGGGAGCTTCCCGATTGCCAGGCTGCGGCACCGGTACTATTACTTGGAGGTTCGGGGGTAGTTATAAGTAGGGTTTATAAGGGGGTCTATAGGCATTCCGTTAAGGGTTCCATAGGGTTTAGGGTAGTTATAAGTAGGGTTATAAGTAGGGCAAGTATACTTCTAACCCATATCCCCACTTGCAACTACCCCTGAACCTCCAAGTATGCTGTTTGAACAAGCCCCTACATGTGGGGCCTCACGGCATCAATCGGGGCGTTCTGCGGCTTACGTGCCATGGGTAAGGTGTCTGTAGGATTATGGTGGCTATCAGAGACGGTTACAAGATAACTCCTGGTAAACAAAACAAAGCTGTAACACCGAAAGCCCCTTAACAACAAAGCCGTAGAACGTCTAACAAAAATCTGTACATCCAGTTCATTGCATGACCCCGGAAATCTGGAAACTCTTGCCCTCGAAATTTTCGAACCCGCACATGCTTCAGCGCAAGGGGCTGCAGTGTGGTCATTATTTCAGCTACGACTGCTCGCGTGAAATCCATTAGCACATACTTGTTATACTGTCGACTATCATCAGCAAAACCGACAGGACCCACAAACAACAACAAGAACCCTAAAGGCCGTACTACTATGGTGTTGAACCGTTTGTCTCAGCACTGCAAACTGCAGAAGGATTATACTGTAACTTCGAGTTGAAAAGGCAACATTATACTTACTTCTCGAGGCTACACCGTCTATGCTACGAATTCCAAGGCCAGGGCGGCGTCTTCGCCCTTATCGGCCAGGTCGTGGCGTGGCCTAGGACAAAACCAGGACCCCAACTTGTTTGAAGGCTCCTCTCAAGGTTCTTATAATGGCGTGTGCCCTAAACCCGATACCCGCGGCGACCTGGGGCCCAAAAGCACACTTCCTCAAGAATTGGGATACTGGATCGTGGGAACGAAAATTGATTCTAGGGTGTTACCCGATGGTTCTTATGGGAGGGCTCAAAGTACTGAGGGCCGCAGCGCCACATCACCGAAAGACTTATTTGGGGCTTATAGTAAGGCTTATATATTATGAGGTTTATAGTCTGTAGGGTTTAATGCTTTGTTGGTACAATGCCTTCTCAGTATCTCCCCTCCAAACAAGCCCATAAAGTGAAGCTGACACTTCGTGAACGGCACTACATGACAGCATCCCGACATGCTTACAGCTTGGGTAACGGAGAATTAACATGCCATCCCTATACACCACGATCACAAGCCCTAAAAAGCCTCGCGGGCCTAAACCCCCAAAACCTAGTCCCTATAGACCCTAGACCCCTCATAAACCCTAATCCCTAAACCCTAAACCGCTTATAAACCCTAATCCCTAAACCGTAAACCCTAGCAGGCAGACTTGGGCCCCCGCTGGCTGTGTACGACACCTCCGAATTTAAGGAGTCCTCGGTGCAAAGCCTCAGAGGTGAAAGCGGTCTGCTGACGCACTCAGTGTTCCCTAAACCCTACTTGGAGGTTCACGGGCAGTTATAAGTAGGGTTGTAAGTAGGGTAACTACATATTAGGGGACTTGTAACCCCACTTATAAGTAACCCTAAACCCTAAAGACACACTCACTCCCCTGCACCAGTCTACGGTGCATTTCATCAGAATCTCACAGCCAACACCAAGTACATATGGGATCCATTGTGGGTTTTTTTGGGGATTAACCCATAGGATCCACATATAAACCACAAACCTAAAGGTACTCGTTCTAAACCGAGATTTCTGGCAACCACACTCTACGGGACAGTGCAGGATGTTGGCTGCCAGCAGTAATTATCAAGCTGGCACGGCTTAGGGCGTAAGGATTCAAATTCCGGGTGTAGGGTTCCTGGCAGACAAGGCTTTCGGCTTAGGAGTATAGGCCCCAACATGTTTCCCTTGAGGGCTTTCCATCACCTCTATCAACAAACGGGTTCGCACTTTGGGCGTCAAGAAGCCCTTGAAGGTTCAGAGTTCAAGCTTCGTGTTTCGACTGTAGGATTCAGAGCCAGTACCTTGGTTTCTATATGCAGGCGAGTGTCGCAACATGATACATGTACCCATGTCATGTACAGACCAGACTGGTAAACTATGACACGCATGCTGACAAAAATACACGTGCTGCATTTGACGACCAAGCTTTACTTTCAGAGAACAAGTAAAGGCAAGCAGCCATGCATCTGCGTGTTTTGAAGTTTCCCCTGATATCCTATACATATGCTCATACATATATGCACGTTTACATGTTGCGAATGTAAAGAATGCCACAAATGCTTCTGCTGGCAAGGTTTCCATCCTCGGCTGCAGCAGCTTGTGTTCAGTTAATGGCAAAGAACCGCATGACGGCGTTTGAGAGATACCCATGACCTCAAACAAGGCTTATGCAAACCGACAGCTTGCTGGGCACGAGCAGCGAACAACTGCACTTAATGCCATGCTTCCTAAGACCGCTCATGTTGCGAATGGAAGTCCCTCTGCGGGGGTAGACTGCCTCGAACCTCGATCACCGAGACACTGCATCCCATCCCCAAACTAAACCCTCTTCCCTGAGCCTCAAACATGATACATATATATATATATATATATATACATATACACACACACACCCTAACAAACAATCCATAAACCTGAATAGCTTCAACCATACACTGTAGGCTTAAAGCCTAGGTCCCAAGGAAGAAGAGATCTGAGAAGCAAACTCCGTCATCCGCGCCACGTACTTCTGCCTTGAGCAGACAGTTTTTGAGGGTTTAGAGTTTAGGGTCCGAGAAGGCTTTATAGGGTTTCGGGATTGGGGAGGACATTCTGTCGGAACAGCTCTTCTCGTCAGAATCAGAAACTTAAATAAAGACGGTTGGAGACTAAAAGACCTAACAAGGACACCCTAAACCCTAAACCCTAAATCCTAAACCTAAACCCTAAACCCTAAACCCTCATCACAACCCGTCCTAGCCCCGATACCCGAAACCGCCGGCAGAGAAGAGGTCCGCATAACATCGACACAGGTTCTTTGGTTGATGATATAAATCCTGGGGTTCCTTTAAAGGGATCTATAAGGGTTCCTCTAAGAGATCTATATAAGGGTTCCTTTAAGGGATCTATAGGGTTTTAGGGTTTGGGGTGTATAATACCTGCATTACCTTAAGGACCCTAAAACTATAGGAATTTTGGTATATTCCTTATTATGGGTAATGCAGGATTTATATCATCAACCGTTCAACCCGTAACCACAAACCCGCTTGCCGCTTAGTCTGTCACTGTCTGAGCCGCAAGTGCAAGGTTGTGCCCCCTAGCACCTACCCTATGCAATGGTGGCAGGTTTAGGGCTTGGGTTTCAGGGGGTGTTCAGATAAAACTTAAAGGTTTACCTTACGAGTCCAAGTACCGTATAATCATGTTCTCCCGGACATGCTAACCTACTACCATCCTACACCCAAGTACCTAATCCTTTGGTCCTATGAACCCCTCAGTCTAGGGTTGAGATTTAGAGTTTCGGAGTTAGTCTCGGGTCTTACACTCTCGAAGCTTGAGGCGATCGGGGCCCAGGGATACGGAGAGCTTGCTCGCTGGCATCTTTCTTCCTGAAAAGTTGCAGATTGCTGGGTTCGAAGAACTGCAATGTTTATTTGGGGTTTAGGGTTTGTGCAGAGTCTATATACGAAGCCTTCTACGTAGGGCTTATATCTACGAGTTCATGAACGGCTTTTACATGGTGAAAAGAACAGCAACCCAGTCTGTAGGCACTTGCGCTCCGAACTACCGGGGAGAAGCTCTGGGTAATGTAGGAACCTGATTAGGAAAGCGTGGGCCTTTATTAAGGTTCCTTATAATATGAATCCTAGTATTTTGGGGTTATAAGCCCAGGGTTTCTTACTCAGCTTCCTACATTATGCGAGAGTTTCGGACGGATATCCCAAATGGTGAACCCCAAGGGCCCGCCTAGCATTGTAGTATATACATTTGCCAAAAGTGCCTAAATCTGAACCTAAACTCTCAACCCCAAGCCGCAACATCCGACCTATATATATATATATATATATATATATATACACATGTATATGAATCATATGAACATGTAGGCATATGTGCACATATGTGCACACATATATATATATATATATATATATACACAGATAAATAGATAGATAGATAGATAGAGATAGAGATAGAGATAGAGATATGGACCCTCAGAAGGCATAGGTCTTGGGCTCCCAGCATGCTAATAAGCCCTTGGTCAGGACCGACAACGCATGATGTCGCCTTCCGGATCTTCGTCTTCAAGTTGTAGGGTGTAGGGGTGAAGGAATTTCATGTTTTTTTGCCTTTAGCTTCGAAGGTTTTCAGGCTTTAGGCTGTTGGGTTTTCAGGTTTCGAGTTCACAGCTTTCGATTGAGGTTTAAGGCTTAGTATATACATATAAGGCCTCGTGGGGGTCCCGGGTCTGAAACTTTAGGGCGCAAGGGGGCACCCTGAACCCTACACCCGAAAAAAAAACTAAACCCCTAAACCCATAAAACAAATCAGAGCTCCGTCCTTCTCGCCCAAGGTGGCGCAATTGCTCATCGTGGCCTTCACAAACAGCTGCATGGATCTTGAAAAACTTCCCACAGGGTCCAAAGTACCTAAAATGTAGGGCTTCTATGTCCGGTCTTACTATTATGATTTTGGAAAGTATGCCCATAACAGTACCTAGGACCCTTTGGACATAAGTACAAGCTCATCCACATCGACAACAACTTTACCAGCACCAGCACCACCCATGTGATCATCTTGATTTTCTTCTTCATCAGCATCTTCATCTCGTGTTTTGTCGTACCGTGAGTCACATCTATACATGACATAGTAAGGGAAGTATTGAGTTGCAATCCCTAAACACTCCATGAGGTCTTGACCATGAATCGGGACCTATATGAAATGCCTTAACCCCAAGCTCCCAACCCTGTGCCTTTACACCTACAGTACACAAGCAACTAAAATTCAGCTGACGTGGACATCCGGATGCCAAGGCACCCTAAACCCTAAACCCGACTCGTGGCTGAGCATGAATTTGGAGAGAACAAGCTCGCGTTCAACAAACGTCAATGAGTCTGGCTGCAAGCACCTTTCAGCTTGAACCCCTCCCTAACCGCCCCAAGCCCTGTTTAAACTCCTAAAGCCCTAAACCCTCGGATGGCCCTAAGCCCGAAACTATGAACTGTGCTTCGGAGTTTAGCGCTTTGGGTTTTGGGGGTTTGCACCCCTCCGCTCTGCATTGAACAGTGGCTTCGCTGTAGCCTACGCCCTGCACGACGAGCCTGAGACTCAAATCTCGACAAAAAACCCTGAACCTCACATTCTGAGGCCTAAGCATGCGGCTCACCGATATGACTATTCGTCGAGCGAACCTGCGTGCCTTGTGTCTGTCGGTAGTAGGACATGACCCAAATACAAGCTTCGGCTGCAACATCAACGCAC